>LS990917.1:34481017-34913517 GCA_900464855.2 Musa schizocarpa | reverse complement strand
TCTCGAGCGGTCAAGCGGGAGTATAGAGCCGAGGAGCACGACGCAGGCGGGCTGGCCGCTACCGGTAGTCCGGGCATTATCGCGCCGAGGAACACGATGCGGTATACGCCCCTGCCGGTGGTCCGGAACGATGGGACAAAGAGCACGACGAGGCGGCGGGCGCCGCGAGGTGTGTCTCGGGAACACGGGGCCAAGGAACACGACGCAGGCGGGCTGGCCACGCAGGTATGGTCTCGGGCATTATGCGGCCGAGGATCACGACGCAGGCGGGCATACCGCGCAAGCGTGGTCGCGAGGGCCATGCGGCCGAGTAGCACGATGCAGGCGGATAGACCGCGCAGGTGTGGCCTTGGGCATCATGTGGCCGAGGAGCGCGACGCAAGCAGACAGACCGCGTAGGTGTTACCCGACCAAAGAGGTGGCCTCGGGCGTTGTGCGACCGAGGAGGTGGCCTCGGGCGAAATGTGGCCGAGGAGGTGGCCTCGGGCGTAATGCGACCGAGGAATGACTTTGTTTTGGCCAGGGATTGGTCGTTCAACCGTGCGTGGGCGCGGGCGGCCAGGTTGCTTTTTTCCTGGGGAAGGTCAAAGGGCCGCCCCTTTTGGGAGTTGCCGGCTTTCGAGGCTGACACGATTAGTGCTTCCGTACTTTGCACCGCGCTGCCGTTAGCTGCCACGTCAAGCTATATTTATGGCGAGGTGACGCTTGCGTCCTTGTAGCGCACTTTCGGAGAGGAAGGGTCGGTGTTTTGGCGGGATGTAGGCTATAAATAGCGCACCGTTGGCTTCCTGCACGCGCTGGTACCTGCATTCGCTCAACTCTCCCTTTGGGCGACCTTGTTTCATACCCATTGGCTGCCCTACCGTCCTTTCCAAGACTTGGTAAGGATGGCTTCTCTTTCTCTGCCCTCTTCTTCCTCGCCTCCCGCTTCCGGTGTTGTTGGAGAGGGGGCATTGCTGGCGAGTCCTCGCTCGTCGTCCGAGGAAAGGGCTGTCAAGGCCCTTGAATCGCTAATGTGGCCACACGACCTCGACTCAACTGTGAGCGAGTCGTTGCTTGGGTCCCTTCGGGATCGTTACGGTATCCCGGCAGAATTCACGCTCATTGCTCCCGAGCTGGGGCAGCGGGCGTATGATCCTATACCTAGGGGCTTCGCCTTAACCTTGGATGCCTTCGAGGCCGGGTTGCGCCTCCCACTTCATCCAGTCATAACCTCCTGTGTCTTGTGGTGGCGTATCTCCCCCTCTCAGATGGCGCCGAATTCCTGGCGTTATCTGGTGGCGTTCCTAGGGGAATGCTACTATGCTAAAATTCCCCTGAGCCGGTCTCTTTTCCTCTCCTGCTTCCGTCTATCCAGGGGGTTAGGGGGTTATTACCTGTCCGCCCGACCGGGCTTCCGGGTTGGCGGGGCTCCTTCTAGCAACAAAGGGTAGAAGGAGCGTTTCTTCTATGTATGCCATCCGGAGGGTTGGAATTTTGGGCTTCGGTGGGCGGCGCGCGCCATCGATAATACCGCCCCGGTTCTGGATGAGGAGGAGCTCTGGGCCCTTCGAAGATTGAAGGAGATACTCCCGGCCTCCCGAGTCATCCGGAAGATGACCGAGGCGTGGTTGGTCGAGGCGGGTCTGAGCCCGGTACCTCGAGGTATGCCTTAAGAAGGTAGCGGCAGGCCTTCCTGTTTTTTGGTATTCTAACCGAGGTCGGTGTTTTCGTGCAGAAATGGTGAACCTCACAGCTGTGCGTGGAGGGCATACTTCGTTGGCCACGTCCCCGCGGCGTTTGACCGGCCCGGGCATTGGCACGAGGGAGGCGCCGGTGGAACTCGAGGTCGGCCGTCCTCGAAAGAAGGCCAAGGTTGCTGCCTCAAAGAAACCGACTCCCCCGAGGGCTCGGGCGTGCGAAGTGGCGGCGGAGCCGTGCTTGCGTGATTAGCGAAGGGGGCATGGCCGGGGCGAGGACGGTCAGAGCAACGAGGGGGCAGGGAAAGCGCCCAGGGAGCCCTCGATTCGGGACTTGTGCCATTTGCCTGCGGGGGCGCCGAACGAATCCTACCAGGCGGGCGTGATGGGCGAGCTCTCGGAGGGCCAACCCCCACCGATTGGTGGTTCACGGGGTTGACCAGCGGGACCCGGGTATGGGCTGATGGGGAAACTGCAGCCGCATTCATCCGAGGGGGGCTTCATCCAGATATGGCTCGTGAGCTGTATACCATGCTCTCGGATGTTTTGCTTGGTAAATCCATGAAGTCGTTGCTGTGGGTAAGCGTCTCACTATTGAATCCCGACCTCCAGTTTGTCCAAGAGTGGTCCTGACCTTTCTTCCGCAGGGCTAGCACTATACGATGGCATTGGCGGACCGCGTGCATGACGCGGGTCGGGCCCTAGGCATCCTGTGCGACCGGAATGCCGAGCTGCGCAAGCAGCTCGAGGAGGTCCGCACGGGGGCAGCTCCGGAGGCGGTTGCGGCGGCCGAGCAGCGCTCTTCGGAGCTCAAGGCGGAGGTGATGCGCCTCTAGTCTGAGGCGGGGGCGACTGACCAGCGTATGTCGGCGTTGGAGGCTGAGGTCCTTCGCCTGAAGTCTGAGGCGAAGGCGGTTGAGGAGGAGAAGGAGGGTCTCCAAGGGCTCCTAAGGGTGTCACAGATCGAGGCTCGCCTGGCCCAGAGCGAGGCGGTAACCCTGGCTCAGAAGTTGGAGGGGGCTCTAGCTAAGGCGAAGGGGGCCTCAGAGGCTCTGGCTGCCGAGCGAGATCGGCGGCCAGAAAAAGACAAAGAAATAATTGAAGCCTACAAGCAATCCTCAGGCTTCAAGCTCGGGCTGGTCCGGTCAGGGCAGGTCACCTATGAGTACGGGTACCAGATCGCCCTAGGTCGGTTTCAGACGTGCCATCCCGGGCTGGAAGTCGAGGTGGATCTTTTTTCCTCGCATCCCGAGGATTTAGACGTAGGTATGCCGGATGAGGTTCCCTTTGACGATAGCGTCAGGGGTTCCGATGGTTAGGGTAGAAATTTGAGGTCGGCTCGGCTGAGCTGGGGTTGAGTCCTGTAATCTCTTTTTGTAATCCTCGAGTCCTGTTATAGTCGAGTTTTGTAATTTCCTGTTTCTAAAATAAAGAAGACTTTCCTTCTCGTGTGTTGTTCAGCTTCAAAAAGCGAAAAGCTCTTTACTCGGACGAGAAACTTCCTCTTCTCTAGGCGAAAAACTTCTTCCCTTATGCAAAAAACTTCTTTCTCATACTAAAAACTTCTTAAGGTTCTGGACGTTCCATGTTCTCGGCAAAGAAGAATCGTCCACTGTCGCGAGCCTGTATGTACCCAGACGGATTACCTCGACGACCCGATAAGATCCCTCCCATTTGGGGGCCAACTTCCCCCTTGCTCGGGTCGGGTCACTTACCTCGGTCTTGCGCAAGACCAGGTCGCTTAACTTGATTGGTCGGGGTCGTACCTTCCTATTGTAGACCCTTGCGACGACCCTTTTATAAGAGAGGGCTTTTAAGTGTGCATCGGCACACTGCTCCTCCAGCAGGTCGAGGGCGGCTTGAAGTCCTTCGTTCGAGACTTCCTCGTCATAGCCTCCTGTCCGAAGGGTGGCAATGGCTACCTCGGGCGGAAGGACAGCTTCGGTTCCGAACGCGAGCCTGTAGGGGGACTCTCCAGTCGCGGTCTTGGGAGTGGTGCGTAGCGACCATAAGACGCTCGGGAGTTCGTCTGTCCAAGCCGATCGGGCTGCGGACACTCTTCTTTTGAGCCTGTCTAGAATGAACCGATTGGTCACCTCTGCTAGCCCATTCGTCTGAGGGTAAGACATCGAGCTGAACCTTAGCTGGATTCCGTGGTTCGCGCAGAACTCGCGGAACCTTCTACCGGCGAACTGGGGCCCGTTGTCTATGATGATGGTTTTGGGCAAGCCAAACCGAGTCATCAGGTTCTTCCATACGAACTTTTCTATTTGTCGTTCCGTGATCGTCGCCAGTGGTTCGGCCTTGACCCACTTTGTGAAGTAATCCACGCCCACGACGATGTATTTTCGCTGTCCCGAGGCTGGGGGGAAAAGGGCCGAGCAGGTCCAGACCCCATTGCGCGAATGGCCATGCGCAGTCGATGGGGGTGAGTGGGACCGCGGGCTGCCGGGGTGTGCGGGCGTGTTCTTGGCACGAACTACATCGTTGCACGTGGGCTTTCGCGTCCCGGCACATGGTCGGCCAGTAGTAGCCTTGGCGAAGTATTTTGTGTGCCAGGGTCCGCCTGCCGATGTGTTCCCCGCAGACTCCCTCGTGGACCTCAGCTAGAACCGTCTGCGCTTCGTCGGGCTCCAGGCACCGTAGGAGGGGGTAAGTGAAGGACCGCTTGTAGAGCTGCCCACTTACCTCAGTATACCACGCATGCATGCGACGCAGGCGCCGAGCTACTGCTTTGTCGGGCGAGAGAGTCCCGTCCCGCTTGAAGCGCAGCAATTCCTGTACCCAGGTGGTAGGCGCACCGCTCGAGGTTGCCGTCGCGACTTCGATGGCACGGGCGGGGAGCTCCTTGACCTCGGGCCCGACTTCAGGGGCCGCCTTCGATGCCAGCTTAGCTAGCGCGTCGGCTCGCTCGTTTTCTTCCCTCGGGATGTTAGATAATGTAAAATGCGGGAATTTGGGTCCCGGGCTTTGTATCCCCCGCTGAGTTGTTCGGCTACCAGCTGCGAGTCGGTGAGGATGCAGATGGCGACCACCTGCATCTCGAGGGCCAGACTGAGTCCTGCTATGAGTGCCTCGTATTCCACCTCATTGTTAGTGGCCTGTAACCCGAAGCGGAGGGAGCGCTCGAACGCCCGCCCATCCGGAGCCTGCAACACCAGTCCCGCACCGGCGCCTCTTGAGTTGGCCAATCCGTCGACGTGCAGGACCCAGGCCTCGGGAGTTTGTTCGAGGCCTGCGTCCCCGATCTGGGTTAATTCTGTGATGAAGTCAGCCACGGACTGGGCTTTGATGGCGGTCCTGGGTACGTATTGTATGTCATGTTCGTCGAGCTCCACCGCCCATTTGAGAAGACGTCCTGCAACATCAAATTTAGACAAGATCTACCGAAGCGGTTGGTCGGTAATGACCTCCACTGGATGTGCCTGAAAGTAGGGGTGCAGCTTCTGGGTGGACAGCACGAGCGCAAGTGCCCGCTTCTCGATTGGTGGGTATCACTCCTCGGGCCCGTTCAGAACATGGCTAACATAGTAGACTGGAAGCTGTTCGCCGAAATTTTCCTTGACCAGGACAGAACTGACCGCGTGCTGGGAGGCAACCAGGTAGATACCTAGCTTCTCCCCCGGAGAGACCGAGGCAAGTCGAGGGAGGTCGGCCAAGTGCTGCTTCATTCGCTCGAGGGCTTCCTCGCATTCAGCCGTCCACTAAAATTTTTTCGGGTTCTTCAATGTCCTGAAGAAGGGGAGGCAGCGATCACCTGACCGGGCAAGGAAACGGGACATGGCGACAAGCCTCCCGTTAAGGCGTTGTAGGTCTTTGATCGTCCGAGGTGATTGCATATTGATGATCGCCTGGACTTTCTCCGGGTTGGCGTCAATTCCTCTTTCGTGTATGATGAACCCGAGGAACTTCCCCGAGGTAACGCTGAAGGCGCACTTCGCGGGGTTAAGCCTCATGCCGTACTTGCGCAGCGTGGCGAACGCCTCGGCTAGGTCGGCTAGGTGGGCTCCCGCCTCCTGGCTTTTGACAATCATGTCGTCGACGTAAACTTCCATGCTCCGCCCGATCTGGTGGGCGAACATCTTGTTTACCGTTCTTTGGTATGTAGCCCCGGCGTTCTTTAATCCGAAGGGCATGACCTTGTAGAAGTAGACCCCTTGGCCGGTGAGGAAGGTCATATGCTCTTGGTCCTCGGGCGCCATTCTGATCTGGTTGTACCCCGAGAAGGCGTCCATAAACGAGAGGCGGGCGTGTCCGGCCGTAATGTCGACCAACTGGTCGACTTTTGGAAGGGGGTAGTAATCCTTCGGGCATGCATTGTTGAGACTAGTGTAATCAACGCACATCCTCCAGCTTCCATTAGCTTTCTTGACGAGGACTACATTGGATAGCCATTGTGGGTATCTGGCTTCTTCTATGAAGTCCGCCTCTAGGAGCCGACCCACTTCTTCTCATATGGCCAACTGTCGGTCAGGGGAGTGTCGCCTGGGCTTTTGCTTTACAGGGCGGGCATCGGGTGAAATACTGAGGTGATGCTGTGCGACCTCTGGGTCGGCGCCCGTCATGTCGGATGGCGACCGGGCGAAGACGTCAATATTCTGCTGTAGGAGGCCGATGAGCTGTCTTCGTTCTTGCTCGGGTAGCTCCGACCCGATCTTAACCGTCCACTCCGGCCGATCCTCTAGCAGCGGTACGTCGATGGTGGACCCCCTCGGCTCAGGATGGGGGGTTGGCTTCTTCGCCTCCCGCGGGTCGGCCAATGGTGGTTCGATCCGGGCCTTCTTGTGCAACGAAACAGCTGCTAGGTAGCAGCGCTTGGATTCTCGGGGACTTCCTGCAACCTCTCCAGTCCCGGCGTGGGTCGGGAACTTCACAGTTTGGTAGTAGGTCGAGACGACAGCTCTGATTTTGTTGAGGGTCGGGTGACCGAGAATGGCATTATATGCAGCAGGAAGGTCGATCACCAGGAAGGTGGTCATCACCGTCTTCGACCTCGGCGGGGCTCCCAAGGTCAAAGGTAAAGTGATCGCCCCCAGCGGTGAGATCGAGTCACCGGTAAATCCGGTGAGTGCTGAGAACATCGGCTTCATGTTATCTCCGGACAAGCCGAGCTTTCGGAAGGCGTCGAAGTAGAGTATGTCGGCCGAGCTCCCGGTATCGACCATGATCCTTCTTACTTGAGCATTGGCTATTCTGGCCGATATCACGAGTGCATCGTCGTGCTCGGTTTGTTCGGATGCCTCGGCCGGGAAAGTGATGTTAGGCTCGGGCCCATGCCTGGGAGCTTCGGCCGGAGCGGCCCTAGCGTATGCCTTTCTTCGGGTCATAGAATCCCCGCCAGACGCGGGGCCGCCAGCTATTACGTCGATGTGTCGTTCGATGGGACCCTCCGGGCGCGGTGAAAGTTCCTTGTCCGGTCGGAGGTACTGACTGAGATGTCCCCTACGAATGAGCTCCTCGATCTGCCTCTTGAGCTCCCGACACTGTTCAGTGTCATGCCCATACTGCCGGTGGAAGCGGCAGTACTTCGATTGGTCCGCCAGCGCCCACGGATTCCTCATCGGGTGAGGTTCTTTGAGCAGTCCCTTTTCCCTTATATGGAGGAATATTTCCGTTTGGGACGAGTTCAAGGTCGGGAGTGGGGGCCTCGATGTTGGCCAGTCGGATATGTCTAACCTACGCCGAGACGCGGCGGGCTGCTACTGCCGGGGCGGCTCCGGCTTGATCCTCTTGTGCTCCTCACGTCTCCCGGCCATCCACGTCTCCGCGGCGACGAACTGGCTCGCCCGTTGGAGTATCTCGGGTACCGACGTGGGAGGTCGCTCCACCAAAGACCAGAAGAACCTGGAGGGCCGCAGGCCTATCATGAATGCCTGCATCAACAAAGAATGGTGGGCGTCCGAGAGCCCTCGGATCTGCGTCGTAAAACGATTCACAAAGAGGGAGAGGGGCTCGTCCTCCCTTTGGTGGAGTCCGAGGAGCAACGCCACGGACGGCTCCGGACGGGTGTAGGCGAGGAAGTTGAGTTCGAAATCTCGGGCGAGCTGGTTGAAGGAAGAGATGGTCCCGGTCTTCAGGCCGCTGTACCATGCGCGGGCCGGTCCCCTTAAGGTTGTTGGGAACGCCTTGCACATCAAGGCATCAGAAGTCACATATAGCGCCATTTGGGCGCGAAACGCGGCCACGTGGTTCGCGGGGTCGACGGCGCCGTCATAGGCGTCCAGAGACAAGAGCCGGAAGTGTGGTGGAATCACTTGATCTTGTATCTCGGGCGCGAATGGTGTCCCTTGGTATCTGTCCGCCCCGAGCTCCCCCTTCGACCTGCGAACCTCCTGTTGTACTTCGTCGAGGCGTTGATTGAAGAGGCGCATTTGGGCTCGTAGGGCGCTCGTCGGGTCTGTGGGTGGTACCTCAGGTCCTGGGCGACTCGACGTGCCTTCCGCCTCTCGGTCCCCGAGTTGGGTCATTCGGTTTCGAGGCGAAATTGGGCGCTCGGGGAGTGGCGCGTGCGTCCGGGCAGGGGGCTCACGCTGTTGCAAAGGTTGGGTTGCATGTTGGAGCGTCGGCTGGGAGACGAGCGGGATGATAGTCTGCATCACGCCTGCCAACGCTCGGACTTGGTGAGCGAGATTGTGGAAGGCTTTGAGCGAAACAGGTGGCGGGCCAACGGGGACGTCGAGTGGCGACAAAACCGGGTCGTTGAACAGCTGCCAGTAGCGCTCCGATGTCGTGGCAGGGCGCTGGTCACGGGGTTCATCCCGCAGGGGATGTTCTTCTGGGGTGTTGGTCGAACGCGACCCTAAGGCTACGGGTTCGCCAGAGTGGATCTGCTGATCGCTCGACATTCGGGCCCTCCTTCTAGCGCCAATCTGTTATGGTAAATAACTTTTTTAGCCGTGGCCTCGGGTGCCGATGCGGCTTGGTTCGGGTCCGAATGCGCAGGGATCCGGCACAGTGTTCCTCGGGGCCGCCGGGGTGACCGGTCGCGGTGATATGGATGTCCCGTCAGGGGGAGAGCTCCGTTGCAACGTCAAGGAAGAGGCAACCTCGCCTTCGTTCCTGCACACAGGTCGAGTCGGAGGCTCGGCCCGACCCCTCCGACGATCAAGTCAGATCGTGTGGAAGGGAGCTTTTTTTTAGTGAAGAAGTGTCCTCTCTCGTTTAGAACTCGGGGGCATTTATAGGGCAGTTTAGTATTACCTGATGTGCCTGCCTATGGGAGGCGGGATCGTATCTCTGATGGCGTCTGACATTGCTATTGACGTTGCGTGGAGAATCGAAATGTCGCAGGGTATGGGCGAGGGTCGGTCGTCGTCCTCCCCTGCCTCGGTCAAGCGCGCGGAGTCAGGCAACGATGAAGTCGTTGTCTGAGAGTGGATGACGTCAGCGCATGTCAAGTCAGCATTATTGCCCTCCTTCTCAGACAGAGTGGCGCCCAGGTGAGGTCGTCAGCACATGTCGAGTCAGCATTATTGCCCTCCTCCTCGGACAGAGTGGCGCCCAGGTGAGGCCAACGTCGTGACATGTCACGTCGCCATTATTACCCCTATCACTGTCCATGATCAATTTTGGTGATCTTTAGAACTCGTAAACATGTAAATATCTCACTATAAAGCATACATGTAAATATTTTTTAATGTGAATTAAGTATATATTATTAAATCTTAAATTTTAGTGATAAAATTAATTGATGTGTTTGTCATCTAATGTACGTTTAAGTGACACAGGACTGACTTCGATCAAAAAAGGCAAATCAATTAAAATAGGAGGAATCAGATGTTGGGTCGGAACAAACATGTCAGAAGATTAGACGTCGGGCCGGAGGATCAGTTGACGTGTCGGTAGAAGGCTTCGGTCCGTTAATTCGGGCATCGAGCCAAGAAGATCAGACATTACGACAAGGAGATCAAATGTTGTGTGAAGACAACATGCTGATTGGACAATACATCGAAGGAGAGAATGATGTGCCGAAGGATCGACCGAAGCTCCGGAAGAACCAATGACATGCCGGACAACATAGGATTCGCTTATAATCAATTATGTCTAGATCAAGTTAGCTTCGAGTCTAATTGAGTCAGTTTAGAATATAATTAGGCTATTCAATTAGGGGCTAGTTAGGCCTAAGTTTGAGCTATGTTGAACCAAGTGAAAGGCCCAAACAGTGACCAAACAGGTGGAACCATCAGTGGCACAATCTCCAAGACTATGTCAGGTGGTGGTACCACTAGTTTGGGTAGTGGTACCGCCCAAACACAGTCTCCTAAGAGGTGGTACCGTCAGACTGGGCGGTGGTACCGTCGAGTGTCAGTGTTGCAGGCGATGGTACCGTCGGTACCCCGAAAACCAAGGATGAGACACTTTTAGGCTCCAAGTTTGAATCCACTTGAGGCCTATAAATACCCCTCTTATCCCTGGTTAAAAAACATAAGAATTGAGAGCAAAAAAGAAAGAAAACGTTATTGTAATATTGTACGAATTCCTCTCAAACTCTAAGTGTTGATAAAGTTTAAGGGAGGAAGTAGTGGGGGTATAAAGGTTCTCTCATGAGCTTATAAAAAGGAGAATAAAGTTGTAAGAAGGTAGTTAGTCTTCGCCTATTGAAGGAATATCACTAGTGGATGTCGGTTGCCTCTACGGAAGAGGAATCGATAGTGGATGTAGGTCACGATGACCGAACTACTATAAAAATCCGATTTAAATTTACTTTAAGCTTTTTATTTTAATTGCAAACTGTCTTACTTGCTACACTCTTACGTATTGTCACGGACTTAGCTGGTTTTGCCTAAGTCGTGCGGCACCCTTGCGTGTCCGTCCGCAAAGGTCAGCCTCCCCGAAGCCTCCCATGATCCCTTAGGTCCCACAAAAGAGAGAACAGGACAGAGAAAAGGCCTCACTCGGGATCCACAAGCAAACATCTTCGAAAAACACATTATAGACAATGCAAATTACAAACAGACTTTACAAGCTCTGAACAGTTGCACAACAAAGGGTAAAATGGTCCATTACAGACCGAAAATCTCTCTCACGTGTCCATATGACACAACCTTTATTTACAAGCCTAAAACGGCCACCGACCCAACTAAAATGGGACTATCAAGCATTCGGCCGTCCCCCTACATGTTGTACAAAGCATGGACATACCAAAAGACACGGACATACATAAGCATTACATCAAACACCCTGTTTAGAAGTTTGTCCGTGACATTCTCCCCCACTTATTCTTTTCGGACGCCCTCGTTGAAGCCTTTGTCGACATCGCAACTCCTTGCCTCTCGCCGAAGTCTTCAATCTTTCGCTCCAACCGCACGCGCCCATTGGCTCCCAACCGCTCTCCATTGTTGTTTTCGAAGTCGTCGAACCTTTTGATCCGCCATGCCGCTTCAACTCACCAATGACTCGACTCTAGTGTGGGGTTGTTTGAGTTGTGTTGATCCTTGTTGATTCTCGCGGATCCTTCAAATGAAGGAAAAGACCATCCCATCAAGGCTTGATCTCTCAAATGCCTCATGTCGCTTTGAACGGGTGGATGCTTGTTGGAGCTTTTAACGAGCATCGCCTCGCAAACTTATGAAGATTTGGGTCCTTCCTCCATAAAATTTGCTCATTGACTCTTCTTTCACTTAGTTGTCACATCCAAGTAGGTTCGTATCACTTCCTTTCGATTGGCATTTCGTTTGGGAAATGAAGGACAATCTACTCTCAAGAATACCCGATCACCATCGGTGAGGATTTGACAACTATTGTCTTCTATTATCTTCGAAGGGTCTTTGAACTTTTGCAGAGCTCCTCTGCTGGATAGATAAGAGAATTGGGGTACTCGGTTTCGCCCATTCTCTTAAGGGTTGAGAAAGCAAAGGTTACTTGACTTCGCTCGCCTCCTCGAGGTTGTACTCCATGCATCGAGCTGGTTAATGGCCTTCGCCTGCTCTTTGCTCACACTTCTGAAGCACTTGAAGTGTTTGCACTCCTTGTATTGAGTTAGCTACTGTGATTCACCTTCTCAATGCCATTTAACTTATGGAATGCGAGAAGTTTTCACCCCGACTTGGAGTAATTCTCTAATAGGTTTGGTCGCCCCTGGGATTGTACCGTCTTCTCCATCAACTCTGCCGCCTACTCCCCTGAGTAGCGAAGGTCCAACACCGCATACTGACTACTTCGTTCCTTGGTCGTACACTCTTGCATGACCCGAAGTCCTTCACTTTCGACTATCTTGATGAGAAACTCATTGACACCGGTCTTACGAAGTTCCTTGGCCTCTGCCCTTCAGCCTTGTCTCGGTACTTGGAGTTTGCCTCTGCGATGCTCCACCTCCTCGCCCCTTTTTACGACCAAGCTCTCCCTCCATGAGAGCAAGGGATCAATGACTTTCACGGAAATCCGCCTCTCATGCGTTGCCATGGTATTGCCATGCCCATGGCCCTACTATCCGTCGCCAGCATTCAGCATCCCTTTTCTTCACGATCAGAAATGTCTCCATGGCACTCCTCCGAGTCCACCTCTATTCTAAGCGATGCTTGATTTTGGGTAGCTAAGTCCCTTCGGACTCGTCGCCGCTTCTTCCGCCCCTTTTTCCCCCTGCTTCAACACCTTTGTATTCTCCAAGCAGTCCGTGCGGTCGATGGAGAGGGGACTGCAACTCCCATGCATGGCCTCGCCATCACGTTGTAGAGTTTGCACCGATTCGTTCTCCTTAGCTTCCTTGGCAAAAGAACGTTTTCGCTTACTCGGCCTTGTCCCTCCGACTTACCGAGCTCCCTTAAGCGAATATGGGCTCTGGAGCAGTTCAACTCTCCATTTGCTTCGATCATACCATTTGTATGATCAAGTCCCTCCCATGGGACTCACTGGTACTTGCATTCAACTTTTCCTTGGTGGAACACAGCCCCCTATCTTTGATGACCAAGGCTTTCATCCGATGCAAAATTCGATGCAGTACACGGAAGACCGCCTCTGGCGGTACCATGGCCTTCACTCCTTGAATCCATAGCCCTTCTTGCCGTCGTGTTGTTCACCGAAGTGGAGCTTCAAGAGGCTCCCGATCATACCTCAGATGATCTAGTCCCTCACGGGACTAAGTCGTGTGTATCGCGATTGCCATTTAACTGTTCCACCACGATCCGGCCGCACCATGTCGCCTCCTGGTGACTTCTCCATTGCATTCTGATCATTGTGGAAAAACTCGAATTGTGAACCCTCCATGTGTGGCCTCTGCCAATACATCGCAGGGTCTCCTCAACCTTCGATTTTGTTCGCTCCTCTGGCAATCGACCTTCATCCACCCACTCTTGGGTCACACCTAGATGAAGCACCGCTCTAGGACAATCCATCGCCTAGTAGCTCCCGAAGTCCACCGACTTCACTGTAATTTGTGCACCATTGTCTGGATCCTGGGCCTCTGCCCCTACCAGCACAATCTTCGCTGCGCACTGCTTCCTTCATGGCAACTTGAATGACAACGCTGTGGCATATTCTTCAAGAGTACCCGCCTCTGCGTCCTCTTGCCCCGTGCTAAGGCCTTCTGAACTCAACTTCGCCTCCGCAAATTGAGTCGCCTTAGTTCCTCCATCAAATGCTCCTCCGAGATAAGGTGCATGTGCCCCGAAGCTCCCTTCGTCTTTGGCACCATGCAAGATGAGTCCGCTCCGTCAGAATGAAGGACCCATGGAACAACATGATCTTACTCTTGCCTCTGCAAGAGTTCATGTCCTTGACCTCTGTCTAAGGAAAGCACTGTGCCTCTGCTCCATGTTCCAACTTCTATGCTGGCTCCCTTCAAGCGGCTTGGGTACTTCGCCAAGTTACACCCAAGTTGCTCCGCTCCTCGTTTTTGCATTGAGTTGATGGTGGCCCTCGCGCCCACCATTCCACGGGTCAGCCCTCCCTTGAGTCCGATCTCCGTATCGACTCCAAGTGTGCCTTCATTTGTGTTGCCTTGGGTCACTCCCCCACTTGATCTCGCAATGCATCCACCAATGCATTCTCTCAAGCGAGATCATGCGACGACTCCTTGCCGCTTGCTCAGTCCATTGAGCTTCGTGGAGTTGTTGTTTGTTGAGGTACTCCTCCTCAACTTGTGAGGTCCGTTCCACATGATTCTCCTTCTGGAGAGCCAGGACTTATCCCTTCTGGATAACTATCCCATTGGAGCAACATCTCTCTTCGTTTCGGAGACCACCATCCCCTTAGACTACTCCGATCTGCTGAACAAACTGTGCATTGTTCTGCCTCCTGCAAACACACTTGCTAGATTGCGACTCCACGTCAATACAACCCCCGCTGCACCCCTCAAGGCCTAGCAACATGCTGAACTAGTTGTACCCTTCAACCTCCTACGGACGTATCCTTCACATGCCGAAGAGAAAGTTTCAATGCTCTATGGCGTCGAGTTTCGGTCGCCTTGGGATGGCCACGAATATTCCGTCGTTCGCATACAAGCCCATGTATGAGTACCAAATTCTTCGAGCTAGCAATTCCCCTCATCTCTGTGAGCTTTGCATAACTCTTTTGGTCATTGAGCAACTCATTCCGCCTTGCATGGTCTCATCCTTTACCAAGCGCCTCGCTTGCCTTGAGCACCATCAAGTATAGTTGTCAACGTTGAGCCATAGCTCAAACTCAGCCATCCCAACCTTTGTGCGCTTCACATTCTTCCAAGCTTGTCTGTTCTCGTGGTGCCTCTTGCGCAAAGGGTTGGCCATTCCTCTAAATGCCAATCTTAGATGCCCGCTCCTCCGAGCGACTCCTTTTCCCTACATCTCCATGCCCGTTTTCCCCCAAACGGTCGCTCGTGTGCTGACTGCCCTCAACGCAACCCTGCTAGGTCCCCCATGCTAAGTGTTTCTATGAGTGCTTGTCCTGCTCTGATACCATCTGTCATGGACTTAGCTGGTTTTGCCTAAGTCGTGCGGCACCCTTGCGTGTTCGTCCGCAAAGGTCAGCCTCCCCGAAGCCTCCCATGGTCCCTTAGGTCCCACAAAAGAGAGAACAATACAGAGAAAAGCCCTCACTCGGGATCCACAAGCAAACATCTCCGAAAAACACTTTATAGACAATGCAAATTACAAACATACTTTACAAGCTCTGAACAGTTGCACAATAAAGGGTAAAATGGTCCATTACAGACCGAAAATCTCTCACACTTGTCCACATGACACAACCTTTATTTACAAGCCTAAAGCGGCCACCGACCCAACTAAAATGGGACTATCAAGCCTTCGGCCGTCCCCCTACATGCTGTACAAAGCATGGACATACCAAAAGACACGGACATACATAAGCATTACATCAAACACCCTGTTTAGAAGTTTGTCCGTGACAGTATGCTTTCAAGTTAAACTTACTTTTTCGAAACGATTTTATCGAATGAGATTTTCAAAACTAACGTTTTTATCCACTACACTAATTCACCCCCCCTCTTAGTGCCAACTCGATCCTAACAGTTGGTATTAGAGCCATATTTTTTCTCGTTTGGTTTAACAACCAAGAGAAATGACTCTTTTCGACTTTCAAGAGAGTCACTCTATCATTCGTCCTCCCATGTTCGAATGAGAGTTTTTTTTTTATTTCTTTAGATTTCAATATATGAAATATCATTGAAAATGATTTTCAAAAGTTTTCTAATCAAATGAATGAATGAAATGATTTAGAGAAGAAATTTTTTTCCTTGAATACTAGAGCTATGAATGCTCGATTTTGTACCTTAGACAAAAATAAATTTAATCATGTTTCTATTTGTGAAACCACTATCGATATTTGACACACACTTAAAACCACATACGAAGGCATTAGTATAGTAAAAGATTCTAAGATAAATCTTTTGATGCGTGATTTTAAATTATTTCATATGAAACCAAGCGAAACGATTGGAGACATATACACAAGTTTTATGGATGTCGTTAATGGTTTAAAAGCATTTGGTAAAAGTTTTTCAAATCTTGAACTTGTTAATAAAGTTTTACGATCTCTTTATAAAAATTAGGATTCGAAAGTAACGACAATACAAAAATCAAAAGACTTGAATCATTTTCCGATTGAAGAACTTATATGGTCTTTGATGACCTATGAAATAACTTGTATTGAACATGAGAACTACCTTCCGAAGAATAGGAAGGATTTAGCATTTCGAATAATAGAATACCACTTGAGTGATGACTAAGTCATGATGATGATGACCTTAAACTCCTCATAATAAAGCTTAAAAAAATCTTAAAACAAGAATCAAAGAACAAAAATGAATCTAAAAAGAAGAAAAAAAATACTAAGGTGGCTTGGGACGAATCAAGTTCATCCAAAGATGAAGGACAAACCAACAAAGGCAAGGTGGCAAATTACGCCTTAACAGCTTTCGACGACAAGATAACCAAAACACTTTTACTTTATTTTGAAATTACTTGATGTATTTCATGGGTTATTTTTAAATTGGTTTAGAAAAATTATATGTAAATTGTTAAAAAAATTGAAATCATGCTTATCCTTCTAGTAATTTTAAAAATGATCATGAAAATTATATGTTTTATGATAAAGGAACAGAATATGAAACTTAAATCTAATACTTAAGATAAATCCTACGTACATTTTTAAGAAAAAATAATGTGTCTTGATGATTTAATGATGCATAGTGATTTGAAATCATGCTTAATGAGTTTATATTTTAAAATTATGTATGATGATTTTTATACTCTTTGCCATAATGAAAGTTTTTTTTCGGTGTTAAACGTTGATGCATATTTTTATTTGACATAAAAAACTTGGGTATGCTCGTATGAAATTAATCATATAAATTGAAACAACTAAAAAGAGAATGCATTTTAAAAAATTCTCTATCTCTATCTTATCTTTTTTTTTCAATAAGAAAATGATAAATATATGTAAGTCATTTAGAATCTCTTGAAAGTAATTTTGATGATTTGATGATTTGAATGAGTTTAATCTATATCACGATCGATCTTGAATTCTTGGAATCAAAATTTGATAGTTTTGAATCAAGATTCCTCGCTTTTTATTCTTGAATGATTTCTTATATTTTATCAAAGAGAATATTTATCAAAATGAATCATATCTTTTGGTATTCATATGATCTTATCTTTCATGATATGATTTTTACTGTACAAGTATATTTCATCACTAAACTTTTCTTATTATCCTTTATGTGATAATTTAAAAATTGATATATAGGGAAATGAATAACACTATTGTATTGTTATTCCCCTCTTTTTGCCAATGACAAAAGGGAAGAAAAATTTACTAGCTTATTCATCTAAAAAAAAAACAAGAAGTGCTATCTTACAAATCTTAAGAGAAATAATATTTGCTAAGTTACACATTTCAAGAAGATGCAAAAATATGCTATCTTATATATTTCAAAAATTACTATATCAAGATGTAAAATTTGGAAACTTGCAAATTGTAAAAGGAAGAAAAACTTGCTAGCTTGCACACTTCAAGAAAATGCAAAAACAAGCTATCTTCTACTTCTCAAAAAGAAAAAGAAACTCACTAGCTTGAATATTCTAAAGTAATAAAAAATTTACTAAATAGCTAAGCTTTAATATCTCTAAAATTTGATAATTGCACTTCTTTTTTTTTGTTGATGACAAAGGGGGAGAATGTATGATGATATGAGAATCATACATGGTAGGATGTAATATATTTTGATATTTTGATACCATGATGATTTAAAATATTTATGATGAAGCATATAAAACTTATGATAATGATGTATGCAATGCAATAATATGCATACAATGTGACGCAAATATTCATGATTAAATTTGCTTTCACTTGAATTCAATTTAAATTCAAGATTCTATTAATATGACATATTGATAGAGGGAGTTAAGGTTAACTCCATCATCAATTGGTTGTCATCATCAAAAAGGAAAAGATTGTTGAATCACGGATTTTGATGATGAAATCAATTGATGTGTTTGTTATTTAATATGCATTTAAGTGATGCAGGACTAGCATCAATCAGAAAAGACGAATCGATTAAAGCAAGAGGAATCAGACGTTGAGTCAGAGCAAACATGTCCAAAGATTAGACGTCAGGCCGGAGGATCGATCGACGTGTTGGTAGAAGGCTTCGATCTATGAATTCGGGCATCGGGCTAAGAAGATTGGATATTGCGTTAAGGAGATCGGATGTTGCGAGAAGACAATAAACTAATTGGACAATACATCGAAGGAGAGGACGATGCGCCGAAGGATCGGATGAAGTGCTGGAAGAACCAATGACATGTTGGACAACAAAGAATTTGCTTGTAATTGATTATGTCTAGATCGAGTTTGTTTAGAGTCTAATTGAGTTGGTTTAGAATGTAATTTGGTCAACTCAATTAGGGACCAGTTGAGCATAAGTTTGGATTGTGTTGGGTCAAGTGAAAAGTTCAAACAATGACCAAATATGTAGAACCGTCGATGATATAGTCTCCGAGACAGTGTTAGGCGATGGTATCGCCTAGTAGTAGGGTGTCAAGCGGTGGTACCGCCCAGACATAGTCTCTCAGGTGATGATACTGTTAGTACCAAAAAATTGGGGATGAGACACTTTGAGGCTCTAAGTTTGAATTCACTTGAGGCCTATAAATACTTCTCTCATCCATGGTTTAAAAACACAAGAATTGAAAGCAAAAAAAAAGAAAATATTGTTGTAATCTTACGAGAACCCCTCTCAAATTTTAAGTATTAGTAAAGTTTAAGAAAGGAGATAGTGAGGGTGTAAATGTTCTCTCTTGAGCTTGTCGAAAGAAGAATAGAGTTGCAAGAAGGTAGTTGGTATTCGTCTATTGAAGAAAGATCATTAGTGAATGTCGATAACCTCGACGGAAGAAGACTCGAGAGTGGATGTAGGTTATGACGATCAAATCACTATAAAAATCTGATTTATATTTACTTTAAACTTTTTATTTTAATTGCAAACTGTCATACTCTTCCATACTCATTTCAAGTTAAACTCATTTTGTCCGAACGATTTTATTGAACTAGATTTTCAATACTTTTAGAAGCCTTACACACAAAGCACACGATTCCCTCTCTCGGCTTCAAGTCAAACACTCGAACTCACTCTACTTGTTGAACCGAAATATGTTGTTGCATACCTAACCTCGACTTGTTTACCCGCTTGCAGCCCAACACCCTACTCTCATGCGGATTCTCTTTTCACTGAAACAGCGGATTCATTCTCATCGCCAACACCTGTTCTTTTTTCTCTTAGCTAGCGTGTAGTGATTCCCTTTCTTGTTGCAAAGACTTTATATATATATATATATATATATATATATATATATATATATATATATATATATATATATATATATATATATATATATATATATATATATATATATATATATATATATATATATATATATATATATATATATATATATATATATATATATATATATATATATATATATATATATATATATATATATATATATATATATATATATATATATATATATATGTATATGTATATATATATATATATATATATATATATATATATATATATATGTATATATATATGTATATATATATATATATATATATATATATGTATATATATATATATATATATATATATATATGTATGTATATATATATGTATATATATATGTATATGTATATATATATATGTATATATATATATATGTATGTATATATATACATATATATATATATATATATATATAATTAATAGGAATGATAATCAATCGAATATTGATAATTTTATTTAAATCCAAATTCGATTAATTATCTAAAGTTTCAAATCTGAGTCTCAGTGTACTAAATTTTGTTGGTAGAAGATACACTATTTCGTGGATGAAATATGTTATATTTTACATTCTAAATTATTTGGTTAAGATATACTGAGATTTTAATTAAATTATTATTGATCATTAAAAAAAAATTATAATATAATTTCTTAGGAGATTGGAGATGATTTAAAAAGAGACTCGTAATTATTTTTTTATATTTTTTATTTTCATCTACATATAAGTATATATGATCGTTTAAAAATTATACGATAAGTAGATATCTTACAATGGTCTTGAAAATAATACGTTAGTTTGAGAGTTTCAAGTTATTCTATTGATTATCATATTCAAAATAATAAATATATTTTATATTATATTTATTATACTAGATTTCAATCATGACATTAAGCTTTCCGAGAACTGATTTAGGATATTATTTTAAACTCGATTAAAGGAAAGATGTAAATAAAGCATAATGGTATTGTATAGCCTATATAAAAGTCATCTGACTCATCTCACACGTAAAAGAAAAATGAAAATGACATACTGCCTGTCTCCACCCTCGTCATTTCATCGTCATTACCAACCCTTCCCGATAACAACCATTTACCCACGCTTCTCATGCGCGGCACTCTCCTCTTCGCTTCAAGATTCGCTCACTATCATCATCCCGACGGCCGCGATGCACCCTCCAAGCAGACAATCGTATGCTATTTGCCGGTCCACGTTCAGCATATAACCTTCCTTAAGAATACCATCCCTTCCTTCCCACTTCATGACACGAACGCCAAAGAGGGAGTAAAAATAACACTTCCCCGTCCCAAGCGCATCTCTTCTCTTGTCAGCCGATGGAGGAGACGCCGCCATCTTCCAACATCCTCGCCAGATCCCCGGCGGAGCCCCGTGCCACACTTCACCGTGTCCGGACCCGGACCAGGACCAGTTCCCTCTCCGGCTCCGCTTCCTCCCTGTCCTCCTCTTCCGCCGCCACCTCCCCCTCCGCATCCCCCTCCCCCCGCTCCTCCTCCGTCCCATTCTCCTGGGAGCAGCGCCCGGGCATCCCCAAAGCGCCCCCACTTGCCCCCGCCCCCGACGCCCACCTTCTCCTCCCCCTCCCTCCCCCGGCCCGGTCCCAGTCCCAGTCCGACCTCTCCACCCCGCGCAAGAAGCGCCCCTCGCCGCGGGCCCCCGCCTCCCCCGACCCGTTCGCGGCCGCCCTCGCCCTGTGCGCCAAGGGCCTTCCCGACGTCGGCGACGAGATGGAGGAGCTCTGGGGGGCCACCGACGCCCCGCGCAGGGTGGCGTCCATGACCGACCGCTTCCGGCTCTTCGACTTGTACGGCTCCTGCAAGGCCACGTGCTCCGTCGTGGAGGCGACGGTGCGTCTCCCCCGGGCTCGCTCCTTCGGTTCGCTCGCCCGCCGGCCCGGTTCAACCACCATCGCCGGTTCGAGATTGGCATACAAACACGTCCCAAATTAGACGCCGAATAATACTGTTATTTGTCGTGTGTATTAATTTAGTCGCCCTGCTTGTCGTCTATCCAAACTGTCAAATCGTAATCGCTTTGTACGCACTAATATCGACCATTAATAAGCAGCATCTAATTATTTATTAGTAGGACCGTGTTAGAGTGAGTGCATGAGATCTACCGCGGCCTTCACAATGGCATGGTTGACTTACGGTAACTCCTTGTAGCTGTTCCGAGACACACCACTGTGGCGGGCTCCACATCTTCCTTCCTTTCCTCCCTCGGGCCTCGTGTCATGCTTACAGAGTGGAGTGGGGGAACGACCTTGTTGACTCGACTGTGGGCGTTGACCTTTCGCTAGACGCTTGCGTCCGTGTGAATCTTTCACGAGTCCGGCCGCGCCCTTCCCAGTGTCGGATCGAATCTTTGTGGCCATCTGGTCTCCGTCGGTGGCGGGTTCCGGCGAGGATCCGATCCGATTCGTCGAGTGTCCATCTCGACCTTTAGCCATCGCCGGATGCAGCGTGAACAATGACGACGACGGCAACGAGACGGGACTGTCAATCGCTGATGCGAACAGTGTTACTTTTTATCGAGATCAGCCCTCGATCGATGTAGATTTCGCTGTCGGTTGCTTGAGGAAGACGATATGAGACCGAATCCCATGTTAAAGGATTCATCGTGTTGCAATTATTAGTTTGGTCCACTCATCGTGCTTGCTTCTCTTAGTCGTTCTCGTTTCGTGGGTTGACCATTTCGTTCCACCAATACTTGGATCTCTTGCGCTCTTTGACCATTTCGTTCCACCATTCCTGTCAGTGACAAGTTGTATTTTTGTGAGTAGAGTACTCGTAAATTTCATTCTGTACGTTGTTGAATCCATATGGACTATTATCCATCACCTCACAAACTGGAGAAAGCATAAGAGGGAGAGAGAGAGAGAAAGAGAGGAAACACTTGTGTGCTGGCGATAAGATCTCATGAGGTGGAAGGCAGCACCCTAAGTTGGTACATCTATGGATGCATCATATTATATGATGAGATGAACTCCGATGTGCATCGATACATAGTTTAGGTCTATCTCAAACCAGCTTAGGAGATGCTGTCTTCACCAGTAGAAACCCTCCGTGGCATGATCCATGGTCAAGTCCAGAAGAAGAAGAAGAAGAAGATGAACTCATTTCTCTTCTCGTTCACCATCCTTTCGTCTGCCTTCCTCTTACTTCTCCCTCCCTATTATATGTAGAAAACATTGTCCAATTCCTGATGCAGATGCAATGTCATAAAATAGTTTCGGTGACTTTTGAGTTTTTTTGGTGTAAATGATAAACAACAAAGATAAGATTTGAGCTTAGATTCGGAACGAATCTATTAAGATGGATGTTTTCGCTCTTAAGATGAGAAAAAGATCTATTAAGATTTAACGAAGGGAAGAAAACCTTTTTCACAGATTTTTCTTCCTCTTCCTTGTATTGACTTCCCTCCATAGATTGGGCTCAAGAAAGAACGATGTGGGCTAAAACCTTGACTTTTAAGGCCCGTTGCAATCTTATTCATTAATATTTTGATTTTAGTTATAATTATAATTCCAATTCTATTTGGAATTCAAATGGTAGAATTAATATGACCCACAATCTTTAATTTTTCATTTCATATTTAATGATAATTTCATAAATGTCTTAAATCTTATTGTTAATGAAAAATACTAACAAAATGATTAAGGATGTGAAATTAACTATATATATATATATATATATATATATATATATATATATATATTCAAAATTGATGTCTTGTATAAAATATTCTTTCTGTAACTATAAATTCAGTCTCTGATCCTCTCTCTACATGTATATAAAGTGGGTAATGGAGATAAATCTGAATTTTCTATTAGAAAGTTTAGTTAATTTTCAATTAAGGTTTATTATGTGAACATGATTAACTGTAGTGTTATTCAAATAGGTTTGAATCAAAGAGTTAAGGATCAAAACGATTTTTTAATTTAGTTTAATTAAAATAAAATAATTAATTAAGTAAATAGAAACTAATTTTAATTTACTTAATTGAATCGATTTAAAATTAGTTAGTCTAATTCAGATAACAATTTAATTGATTTATAATTTCAATTAAGTTTTTAAAAATAATTCTTGAAATGAATTTGTTCAATTCAATTGAACTGAAAATCAGACGACACAATAAGATTTATGAAATTAAGCTCATATCATTTATAAAATTAGAAGTTTGGATTGCTTTGATCAATTTAAATCGATTAAAAGTATACTCTCAAATTGAAACAGTTTATAGTCTTCAAAATCGAACCATTCGTGAGTCCATTTAGATCAAGCCTATTTTGAATCGATTCGATTCGATTAGGTTGGTTCACTTTGAACCCCATAATTAACTCTCAAGATAATAGTATTATATATTTTTTATTAATAAAAATAATTTATTAGTTGGTTTCTCAAACCATTGAAGACCCAAAGTGGTTTCATTTTTAATCCTCCATATAATGCGTTAACAACGAAGAGGTTAGTGAGAGAAATGCCAAAGAGGCGAGCATCTCTCAATCCCTTCTCTCATCTCACTAAGAATTCATTCCGAGCTCTGATCAAGAATGTATCCAACCCCGAGGAGTCATCCTACGGAACAATAGTTAATTGTAGGAATCATTCCCCCTCACATGGCCCTGACAAGGGTTTGTACTACCCATTGCGTGTCCGTGTGATGCAGCAACACCAAAGAATATTCTGCACTGATCAACTAGTTTTCCTCCTCCACAATTCCCAACACACTTGAATGCGGCCAGACTGACACAAGGACATGAAAGAGCCTCTCGAAAGCCTTCTCTTGGCTCAATGAGGACCCTATCCTCTCCATCTTGTTCCACTGTTGGCCTTGCCCATAGCCTGAGCTCATGCTGGCATGTCACAGAGAAAAGTACGGCAAACCCAGCATGCTTCGATCACTGTTCACTGTCCTTGTGCAGGAAGCTGCGGGTGTAACATTACTTGCTCTTCTTTCACTCATTCGGAGAGCTGATCATGGTCAACAACTACAGTGTGGGGTTGGGGTCGGTGCGCCGGACTACGTGAGCTTCTAACTCACCCTGTTGCTGAACTTACTGTTTCCATCTCGTGACAGATCTGTCTTCTGCTGCTATCTGTTAAGTGTGTCTAAGCTGTCATCAATTAATGGATTTGAAGGAGATAGGCCTGTGTCCTTCCTACTCCCCCAGCTGCCGACTCTTTGCTCCTGCCATTGTACGCAGTACGGAGTTGATGATGCCAGAGAATCTTTTCCAGCTCGCAGTGAAACCGAGTGAAGGGAATATTGATGACCGAAGAGAAGGCGATATATGCTTCAAGCCATTCACTCATCATCACCATTGGTGGAAGAGCGAGGAAGAAGAAGAAGAAGAAGAAGAAGAAGAAGAAGAAGAAGAAGAAGAGAAGGATGAGCTGGGAGAGAGGTGGCGAGTGCAGCAGCAAGAAGAAGAGGGTGATGGTGCTGATAGACGGCACTGCTCGCGCCGAGCAGGCCATGGTGTGGGCCTTGACCCATGTGGCGAACAAGGGGGACCTCGTCACCCTCCTCCACGTCCTCCCTCCCCACTGCTCCGGCTCTGCTCACCTGGAGGAGGAGACCTCCCGCCTCATCGACTCCCTCGGGTCGATCTGCAAGGCCATTCGTCCCCAGGCAATCTCCTCCCCTCCCCTTCACGTTCTTCTTCATCATCTCGCAGTAGCTTTATCTGGTTTCCATACATGCCTGTGTTCAGGTGAGAGTGGAGGTGTTGGTGATCCAAGGACCCAAGCTGGCCACGGTTCTCGGCCAGGTCAAGAAGCTCGACGTCTCTGTTCTGGTGCTAAATCAAAGCAAGCCATCTCCGCTCTGCTGGTAACTCCATGAGCTCTTCGGTCGAGACCATTACCTCTTTGTCTGACTCTGCTCACCCCTCCAACTGCAGCATGATGACGAGCAGCCACGAGGAGTTCGTGGAGCAGTGCATCGACAGGGCCGAGTGCCAGACGATGGCGGTGAGGAAGCAGAGCCATGGCGTCGGTGGGTACCTCGTCAGCACCCGATGGCAGAAGAACTTCTGGCTTCTGGCTTAGTCCAGCAGTGCAGCAACATTGAGTACTTCCTGCTGTGTTGGATCTGATGTCATCGATCCCAGTGATGTGTGTTCCATGTTTAGCTTCGGAGTAGCTTAATCTCTCATCATGGTTGGGTCAAACCAAGTCAACCTCAGTTGGCTCTTCAAGATAAGCTTCGATAGCTGGCCACCATATGCGATGCGATCGATCATTTGCTATCGGTCGCACCAGCAGTCGACGAACCCTGTGCTTTCGGGCCATGACGTGACCACCCTCCTCGGCCTGACCCATTCATCGCTCCACCGACCACACCCATCCTGGCCCACCACGACTCCCACCTGTCATGTGGCTGGAAAAAGATACCCACACTCTTGTGTCTTTTTCGGACATCGTCATTGCTTTGACCTCCATCGCAGCTGCTGCACCGGGAGGTCAACGACCGAGGTCTATTTAAATCTGATTTATAATATTTATTAATCGAACTTATATTAAAATAGACGGTTCATGTGCTCTGCTTTTGATGCACTAATCGTATCGAAAAGGAGAAGCATTAATTACCATACAACAACCTTGGGTGTCGAATCGGCTCACCTCCGCCGGACCGTTCCAACCACGGAATCGAGACATCGGGTCAAATCAGCTGCAATCAGAGAGTCGAACCCAAGATTGGACTCTTGCGCACGCACGCGAACCTCACTACGGCTGGGTCAATGCTCGCCTCCGCGCCCGTCCAAAGGAAACAAACAAACCCAACGGAATAAAGGCGCACGCGAAAGGGCATGGCATTGTTTTCTCCCATGCGATTGATGGCTCCGCGTGGGTCCCGTCGTCTCCGGTCCTTTCACCGTCGTCCCGATCGCGTAATCCGGCCGCGTTTACCCGTGAGGACGAGCCGACGTGACCGCGGTAATAAATCTAGATAAACCGCGTCTGGGACGGGGGGGGCGGGTGGGGGGCGTTCGATCGACCCCGCCCGTGACTGACGTCAACGTGATGGGGCCCACTACCGCGGCGAATCATAAGCCGCGTGCGCTTCGGCGTTATCCTGTGCCCACTTGCCCCGCCGCGACACCGCAACGCGGCATGGGCATCGGGGTGAGGACAGAGGACGAAACGGTGGGCCCCGAATCGCCCGATCATTGGCCCGCGTCAGGCGGAACCCAGTGGGACCCGCTTAGCTCAGACTGCCGCGTGCCCGGCCGTTGGATTGGTCCGTCGGACGGTGCGTAGCCCACCCCGCGCAGCTGACACTCTCCCACGTGGTGGGTCCGGCGTCCCCAGAAGAGAAGCTCCTCTTCGAATCAGAGGATGACACGTACTGGCATCCCCTCGCACCACCCGGGGGGGTCTGCCCGTCGGGCACGCGGCGGCCGACCAGCTTCATCCACGTGTCCCGTGGCAGGGGATCCCATCGGTGGGTGGTCTTTAATACGCATCATCCGCTCGTCGCGCGCTGCAGCGGCCGATGAAGATCGAGCAGGGGGTTTTACCCCGCGATGAAAGGGTAAATAGTGAGGGGACTATTGCCAAACAGTTGGTGGGGGAGGTTTGAGCGAGGGGATTAAGCCATCGGATCCCGATTGGCGTGGAAAATTCGAAGCTGGAAGGCCTGTTTCCACCATTATAAAAGGTTAATTTCGGCGTCGGGGAGTGCGGCGAAAACCCTTGCTTTGGGGTTGTCTTCCGCTTAACAAGAAAGCGACAGGTGATGGACTTAAGCGTGGTACCCTACACAGGGGGGAGGGAGGAGGAAGCGGAGGGAGCGGGCGGCGGCGCGAGGTACCGGGAGTGCCTCCGCAACCATGCGGCGGCGATGGGGGGACAGGCCTACGACGGGTGCGGCGAGTTCATGCCGGCCGGGGAGGAGGGCAGCCTGGACGCCCTCAAGTGCGCGGCGTGTGGCTGCCACCGCAACTTTCACCGCCGGGAGGGCCTGTCCGCCGCTGGCCCCCGGCCGCCTCTCCTCCTCTACGGACCCGGCGCCTCCGCCGCCGCCGCGTGGGATCACAGCAAATTAGGTCAGCAACCGCCGCCGCCGCAGTTCCCGGCCTTCCTCCCGGCCCCGATGCCGCTTCCGTACCACGCGATGCAGCCCCCGCCGCTGGCCGCGGCGCTGCCTCTGCCGCCGTGCCAGGAGGCGGGGCCGGATCGGGCTTGCCGGGTGGGGTCGGAGACGCCGCCGCGGCGCGAGGAGGCGGCCGCCGAGGCGTCCGGGTCCCGCAAGCGGTTCCGCACCAGGTTCACGGCGGAGCAGAAGGAGAAGATGCAGGCCTTCGCGGATAAGCTGGGGTGGCGTGTCCAGAAGCAAGACGACGTCGCGCTCGACGAGTTCTGCCTCCAGATCGGCGTCAAGCGGCACGTCCTCAAGGTCTGGATGCATAACAACAAGAGCCACCTCTCCTCCTCGTCATCCTCCTCCTCCGCCTCCCACTCCGCCACCGCCGACCCCGCCACCCGCGACGCCGCCTCCGCCGCCGCCCCTCCCATCCACGCCTAATCAGATCCTTTCATATGATGTACGTCTCTAGCGATAATAACAGAAGATTAGCGAGCTATGTCTCTACGGTACGATGGCTTTAAGATTAGTACTATAAGCCCCTAATTCTCCTCTCCTTTACTTACGAGCGTGATGTGCACTTGCTTGGATTACTTTAGTGGGTATGGGAATGTGCGCGAGGAGATTGGGAGATGGCGACCTGTGCATGGTGGGAAAAGAAAGCCCTTTTTATTTGTCTGTTTGCTAATGATGTGGGGAGGGGGGGCTGCGTGTGTGTTTTGGCTGCTGCCACTTGTTTATATATGCCCCCCCCCCCCCCCGCCCGGACCGGTCCACCCGCTGCTGCTGGATCGTCTGGCATTCCTTCTGATGCAAAAGCCCGAAACATCAAGAAGCAGGCACCGCTTGACGATTCTGCGGCGAGAAGAGCGCCCCGATGCCTGGACATCTCGACGAACAGATCGTGGAAGCTAACCGTGGCATTTGCGGGTCGGTGAGTCGGTGCTGATGTTTGGACATTTCGTCGAACAGATCTTGGAAGCAAGCGTGGCGGTTGTGGTTTGGTGACTCTGTGGCAAGAGGAGCGTGCTGATGTCTGGACATTTCGTCGAACGGATGGTGGAAGCTCAAGAAGCCAACAGTGGCATTTCTGTCGTCACCTTCAGCCCATGTGAGCATCATCATTTCGGGAGGCCATCATGACATGCTATAATGATGATCACATACTGCCACGCTACCTCGATTCGACGCTAGATTTCATGGACAGAATTGGCTCTCGGCATCGCTGTAGAGACTGTCATAATGGTACGAGCGAAGCCAGTTGGAAATAATGGTAGGAGAGTTGAAATATCAGATTAAAAAATTATAATTAAATAAGAGATTAATATAAGGGTTTTAATCTCTTATTAAAATATTTATTTATTTATTTAATATTGAGTAAAAATATTCACGAAAGGTGATGGGGTGAAAGGGAGGTAGGGGTTCTTTTCATTAGCTATGCAGCATATTTCTGAGAGTTTCTTAAGCATACATGCATGTGTTGCCAAAAGGTGGTACTTGTGAGGATTATTTCTTCGTATCAAGGTGGAATATACCCCCAGCTTTGGACATCATTCTCTCAATGCCCTTCGACAACAGTCACCAAGTGCCTTGCAAAGCTTAAAGAAAGAAAGAGGATGAGTCTTGAGTGAGAAGACTGTTAGATCAGGATTTGGGTTAGGAAAATGATGACTAATAAAAGAAACTTTGATTCGTTAGGAACTAAGGGCTCCTTGTGAATCTCATAAGAGATCATTTGATCGATCGACCATTGATATGACTTGATTATTTGATCGATCACTTATGAAAAATTATCTGCTTTCGACGTACTCACATGGTTTGATCATTTCGAAACATAAAGACATGTTTAAAAGTAGGGAAGATCCAGTGGACTTACGAGTCCTTGTTTCCCATACTCCTCAATCAATACGGGACTAAATGATTATATATACATATATATAAAAGATGTATGGATGGTATGAAAAAGATTTCCGTGCGATAATCAAACTATTAGAGAAGATTTTTTTTTTATCTGTTTGTTTGTTTAGGTTTAACGTGTGAAAAGAATAGAACCAAATGAAGAACGAGCATTATATAATTTTTAAATTAAGCAGCAAGTGAAAAATGAATTTTGATTTGGTGATCATGAGAATA
The DNA here is from genome assembly GCA_900464855.2 of Musa schizocarpa. Taxonomy (NCBI): domain Eukaryota; kingdom Viridiplantae; phylum Streptophyta; class Magnoliopsida; order Zingiberales; family Musaceae; genus Musa; species Musa schizocarpa. Next base: position 34,884,317 of record LS990917.1, on the reverse strand, counting down.
TTGTTTGTTTGTGATGATAATTAACCATTAATGTGTGTCTAGATTACAAAAGGACTATGATATGAAATATTAATTGATGATATGAGCACAAATAAAGAGAGATTTTGACGATGCAAAACCGATTTAGTTTATTTTTTTATTTGAATACAGATAATTTTAAAAGAAAATTATAAATTAATTAGGAAATGGAAGTACATGAAAAGAGTGAGGAGGAGGGGAATTTGTCCTCCAAAAACAGGAGACTAAGTGGATTTTCCATAAAAATAAATAAATAAATAACAAGTGGGCATTTACATTTAGATATATAGGAATATAATAGATACTGGGCGTTTAAGCATCCTAAATCGATGCTGAATGTCGAGGATAATGGACTTTAGTTGCCATGGAATCTTTTTCTTCTTGAAGATTGATGTACTTGATGATGTTGAGAGCATCCAAATAAATAATAATCAGATGGTGCAGTGAAGCGAAAGAGATTGGGCAAAATGGAGAGACATGATGTCAGTGTACGGAGATTTGAAGACGAATCCAGTTGCTGCCGAGCCATATCTAAGATCGAAAGAAGCATCACATTCTAAAATAGTAATAATGTTAGGGTGACTTGTGTATGGTAGAGAGTTGATGAGGTAGGAGAAGACACCAAATGTTCCTCAGACCGATGAGGTAATTTATATCGTGTAAAGAAGACGGATTTTGAGAATAGAGATAGAGCCTTCCATTTGTGGTTGCCAAATCTAGCGAACCATCATAGTGTATTTATTAGCTATGAGGCTCAGAATGCAACATGTTTTAGGAGGTTGGCACCATCCTCTCAAGCTATATGGAGGTAAAGTGACTCAAGTGAGATGGAAAGAAAATGGAAATAATAGAATCAATCACATCTAAGATCACAAATATGACGATGTTTAGTTTGACTATACATGATGAAAGAGAGATAGTCGAAAGTTGAGAGAAAAAAATCTTTTTCAGCAAAAGTGAGTGGAATAGATTAAAAATGAATCAATAAATAATAATATTATTTTATTATCCTATTAATTAACTAACACTTTAAATCAATAAATTAGGAAATCTGTCCATTTTTTTTAATTATTTATTATATAAAAAAAATTTCCCTACCTCACACGTAGCATGACGACGAATATTTCTTAAGCGCTTGGATGGATGGAGTCACCGATGGAAAGACGGTAAGCTTAGTGAAGAAATACCAGCCCTGGGAATGGTTAATAATGCTCAACTTGGTATCTGATTCCATCTACCAATTGGAGAGAGACTTCTTACCTTAGATTACTTGGAGCCGAAGCTTGTAACAGGGAGATACCAGAGGCAGATTTCTCAGTTGTCGTCCTCTTCACATGAATGCCAACCAGATTGATCCTGCCCAGGCTCACAAAACACCAAGTCTCAGAGATATGCTAAAGTAATGTGCCATGGATGAAAAAACAATGCTGCTTCTAAGACACCCATGTGAGTCTAAAGTCATAGCCTAGACCTAAATGGTGTGCCTACGCATCATATAAAGTGCTATCATGGAAGTGAGATTGACACCAACTCCTCAAGTACACCTTTTCAGCTACAGTAATTAAATTAAATTATGTATTAGTGTTCGACCAAGTTGTGCATAAAGACAACACTCATGCTTGCATTGTCCACATGCAGGAACATGAACAAGAACATTCAATGCGCTTGTCGAATAACCATGGAAGAAAGACCTCACCTTCCGCTACAGGAGGCAAACAATGACGGCAACCACGTCAAAGTACACCGCATTCCTGCAGCAAAGAAAAAGTTGATGCGTTAGAAACTATATCAGCACATGATAATTCAAAGAAAACGATAGCATAAGAAAGGATTGCAAATATTTTCCTGCGTCCAGTAGTAACAGTCACTACGCCTGATTACAATTCTGCAATCAATCAGTCACTCGGGTTTAATGCACTGAAGAAACCATAAAAGCAAAAGAATATCAGTGGTGCAGACCGTAAACTTTACATCTTGTGTCATGAGAGAGAAACACCACCAAGAAGTCTGACAGACAAATAATTTTTGTTGCTACTGAAAGCAAAGAGCATAAGTTCTAAGACATCCCAGCTAAAGATACACAAATACTCCAAGAAACAACAGAATGTGAAGGAAAATAAAAATTTAATCCATGGAGTAGTATTGGTGGCATGACTTCAAAGATTGGTTTTCCACCGATACTCGCATTAATAACCTTTCATGTTTGGTAATGGGAGCTGACGTTGAGAACAAATTCCAGTCTGTCAAAGGAGTGACATTTTATTGTTAAACAAAGTTGTTGTGTGAGCATGGAGTCATCATCGGCATCCATGTCGATATTAATATTCCTGCAGATAAAATGCAAATCCCTGTTTAACTGTACATGTACACCACCTCAATTGACTCTAGCACATTCCAGGCACATGCATTCCTTTAGGGGGCATATTGCCAGATCCAGTTTACATATCCAAGTCACAGCTGCCTTCTCGCTCAAACATACCTCAAATGACAATGATCTTATCCCTGGAACTTTGAGAATACTCACACGTTGTGTCGATCTGGATCAATTTATTCATGGCTTCAATTGGGCTAACACTTAATGGCAACTAGCTGAGGTATGTGGTCTGGGAAGCTTTGGCATCTTCACTGATGTATTATTGTCATGAATTGCCAAAATTAGCAATGCACTGACAACTGAAGATTTTAACATATAGAAATTATCACTGGTTGATTGCACACAACTCCCACTTGCCCTCACCGTCAATAAGTTTCAACTCCATTGCATGGAATGGTATGAGGGCAGGTCGCTATAAAAAAAATATTGAGATAATTAGACAAGTATAAGGATGCTAAAATCTGTCATGAAATAAATCACAATCATTCTACTACCAGTCCTTACCTGAGATGATGTGATAACTGTAATTCCCATATCATTTGCTAGTCTATAGAGGTGTTCTTCGACATCAACACTAGTGGCGCTGTAACAAGGAAAAGGAACTAAGGAACCTGAAGTTTCAATAGAAACCAATAAAAATAGATTCAAATTTTAGCAAGGTGACTGATTCATACTTCGTACATTCATCCAGGACACCAAATTTAGGGTGGTGAAAAAATAAGCGGGCCTGGAAAGAATAGACAAGGTATGTGTAAGATGCAAAATTAGTATACAGGCGAGTAACTGAACAATGGTTGCAAACATAATAAGAATGTTCAACATGATGATATCAATAAATTCACCATTCCCAGCCTCTGTTGTTCTCCTAAAGAGAGAACATCTTCCCAGTTAGCAGTAGCATCCCAGCCTTCCCGTTCAAGAAGATAAACTAATCTAACACCCTCTAGAATAGATTTTAGGCGGGCATCCAGAAGACGAGTTGCATCAGAGTTGTCACCTACATATTCATGAACATAACAAAAGAAAGACATCATTCTTAAAGATGATGTTAAGAGATCAGATTATTCAAGAAAGCAGCGGTTCAAAAGGCATGGTATAAAGAAAACCCTATAACTTATTCCAGGAAAACTCGAACCACCACTAAGTCTACTCAAGCATCTGAAATATTAACCATGATGTCAAAACTGTTCTAAAAATAAAAAAAGGAACCATTCCCAAGGATTAGTTAGATTATCTTCTACAAGCCCCTTCCGTAGCCTTACTGGTACAATTAGCCAAAAGACGATGTGATGATCAAATAGCTTGATTCCATGCCACCTTGCAGATGATAAGGGTAGAAAAAGAAACAGAAACTAAGAATAGTTTTGTTTCAGACAGTGCATCTTTATTTATAGTAGAGAGAAAGGTTTACCAAAGAAGGGTCTGAAATTGGAGTATGACTCGTAAAAACATCATGAACTCTCTTCTGAAAAAGCAAGAGAATTTATTCCAACGAGATAATACAGGAAGAGTTTTACTTGCAGAAAGTTTCACAACTGAGGTTCAATGAAATTTGTTGAGGTGAAACACAGTTTTGTTGGACTGTCTCAACTGTGCCGATGACATATCAAGTCATAGAATTACCGTCCACATGATACCCCATTCATGTGTTATTGGATCTTGTCTTATTTTCTACTTCAGAAAGAGACAACCCCAAAAACTGGGACAATATGAGTTGTAGTCATACTCTTCTACAGTTTGGTAAGATAATGCAGTACTCAAATAGTTGACATCAAGGTTTGCTGTACCGCCCGAGTCGGTGTGTGTTAGAACCCTTGCAGATTCTAAACTTGGGGTTGATCTCTTTAGGGGATCGGCCTTCTTGGAACTCTATAGGGATTCCTCCCTCCAAGTTGCTGCTCAAAGACTGCAGAAAAGATTCATCTATTGCTTATGAAAAGAGGAATACATGGCTATTTATAGGGTTTCTAAACCCTAACTCCTAATAGGATTCCTACTCAAGACTCCTTCTTCTAACCAACTCCTAATAGACTTCTAATCAAGACTCCTATTTCTTTACAACTCCTAATTTATCTCTAAGAAACAATCTCCTAACCCTAGCCGGCCTCTTCACCTCTTTAATAAGGGTCGGCTTAGGTAGGTTTTACATGAATGTCCCTCTCAATTAGGACTCTCCTAGCTAGAGTCCTAACAAACCCGCCCTCTTCAAATCAGCCTTGTCCTCGAGGCTGACGATTCATGAATTTTGGGAATTTGATCTTCAAGTTGTCATAGTTCTCCCAAGTGGCATCTTTTATTGGTAGGTTCACCCTTTGTATTAGCACTTTGTAGTAGTGGGTCATCGTCGTCGAAGTCACCGATCCGTTGATCAATAATGACACTTGTTTGGGTGCGGAGTTCTCCTTGGATAGTCATATTTGGTGGGTGGCTTTGGGGCGTCTCCAAGCACTATTTACAAATTTTGTCCGTAGTTGATTTCGGGTGATATTTGTACTCATTTTCAATTTAGTACCATGTATATAAAATAACTTTGTCCAAAATCTGCTTTCGTGAAGATTGAAGTAGAATTTATCATAAAACAATCGTCCCTTATAGTGTAATTCTTTTGAGTCCCAATTGTAATGAGCCATGGAGCTTGGTGCTTCCCTGCAATTTCTTTATAATCTTACTTGTCTCGAATCTTTCTGTCATTCCATCTTAATATCCTAAAGGAAGTGGCCGGGTCGGAAGTGAATTTTGAAACTTAAACTTGCTTTCGGGTAGCCATTTTTTTTTTCTTTTCGGGGGGGATGATATCTTTCGGCTCAAAAAAAGTACTTGAGGCTTTTATGGTCGATTTTAATTTGAAATCGTCGACCATTCAAGTAGGGTCTCCACCTCGTTCTTCTTGGCGCCTGACAATGGCAAGCATCTCCTTATCATATATTGACTTATTTTGATGGGAGGGAGATAGTGCCTTGCTAGTGTATATGAGTGGTCGACCATCTTGCATGAGAATGGCTCAATTAGACTCGGATGTGTGGGCCTCAATAATGAAGGAATTCGGTTGAAATCGGTAGTGTTAGCATCGGCGTCATCATCATGGTCTGCCTTTAAGTTTGTCGAAGAAGGCCGGAGGCTCTGTCAGACCATTGGAAGACATCTTTTTTTAGTAAGGAAGTAAGTGGTGCCCCGATCTCTCCATAGTTTTTCATGAACTTGCGGTAGTAGCCTGTTAAACCTAGAAAGCCATGTAGCAATTTTATGTTCCACCTGGTCGACCCGGTTTTGCATTGCTCCATTTTGAAGGGGTCTACTACCACACCTTCCTCGATATGATATGCCCAAGATATTCCACCTTCTTATGAAGAAAGCAAAAAATTCATAGTGGTTGTTGTGTGTTCAAAAGGTGGTTTTAGGTATGTCTTCTTAGCGTACTCGTATTTGATGATACCCAGGATCGAAGGTCCATCTTTGTGAAGATTTGTGCTCCCTTAGCAACTCATCTACCTTTGGAATAGGGTGTTTATCCTTGATGGTTATGCCATTGAGAGCTCGGTAATCAACACATAATTGCCATATTCCATCCTTCTTTTCGTATGAGGAGCTTGGGTGAAGAAGAGGGTGCATGACTTGGCGAATAACTCATTTTTTGAGCATCTTTTTTACAATCCTTTCTATTTCATCCTTCGGAGATGTGGATATTGATATGGCTGAGCATTTCTTTGGAGATTTGCTGGAAGAATCATTATACAATGATCATGCCGGCCGGGTAAGAGGTAGGTTCTTGTGGTTCGTCAAATATATCAAAAAATTCAGCAAGCAAAGGAAGTAGATTTGGATCTTCAAATTTTGTTGGCTCTCCCTTAGTTTGCTGCTCAAGTTGTACCAAAAAAAGCCGCTACATGCTTTTATGCAAAACCTTCTCCATTTGTTGTGTGCAAATCGTCGTTCGTCACCCCTCGTTTCCGTGCGGTATCACTGTTTCTCCTTATTGTAAAATTTTATAATTAGTTGCATAAAATTCCAAGAAATATCACCTAATGTCATCAACCATTTAATTTGAGTATGGCCTCATGATCATCAAGAGGGAGGAGGAAGAAATCTGCAATTATCTCTTGGTCCTGCAAAGAAGCGGTTTCACTGCGGGCACTTATGATCACACTTCAAAATCCGTCCGTTGGCGACCTTAACGACAAACCTGCTGCAATTCTCAATAGGTAAGTTCATATGGACAGCAACCTTACTGTTTAGGAAGTTATTAGTGCTGCCCATGTCGATGAGAACAGTGATCGATTGTTGTTTGAGAAGGCCTCCAACTTTCATCGTTTGCGGGTTTGAGTAGCCAGCTAGTGTATGTACCGTAACCCGATTCGGTTGTGACTCTTCTTCTGCATCTTCTTCTTTATGTTCAAGGCTCTCTTTTGGATGTTCAATGACCTCTTCTTCTATCGGTTCAATCATAAGAAGTCTCCCTTTACTACAGCGATGCTCACGGCTCCACGGCTCGTCACAATGCCAACATAACCCCTTCGCATATCGCTCCCGAAGCTCTTCTCTTATTAACCTCTTTGGTGTAGGGACTTGGTCGATAGTAGGGGGGGCTAAGGGCTTCAAAATTACTGGTTGAGGAGCGACCCTAGTCCTCCGAGCTTCATGGTTCAATTACTCCTCTTGATGTCGAGCGAAAAAGATGGCTGCCATGGCGGTATGCGGTTGTCGCGCTTTAACTTCTCCTCGGATCTCCGGCTTGAAAGCCCTCAATGAAGGTCCTCAATAGTTGTTTTGAGACCAATCATGAGTTTGATTAGATAACCTTTCAAACCTGGTTTGGTACTCTGAATGGTGGAGGTTTTGTGGGATCTTTGCTAGTTAATAAAGTCAATATTCTAAAGAATCGGTTGGTTTTGAAGCGTATCGCCAGTCCTTCTTTGAATTGTTGCCATGAAAAAGACTCCATAAGTATGTTCAAAACCAGTCAAACCACTGTATAGCATCCCCTTCAAGATGTATAGCTGCAATTTTCACCATAGATGTATCTCGATTTTTGTGGTGCAGAAAAATATCGCTCATACATGAGATCTAACCAATCGGGTCTCCTTCTTCCCATCTAGGGAAGTCCACTCTCATGCATGGATAGTTGAGGTTGGTCATAGAGTTTCTCCTCTCTTGGAAGTCATATCTTTGGGCTTGGTGCGATTGGGCAAAGCTCTCTCCTTGATGTGATTTCTTGGGCTTAGTGGGCCCAACTGAAGTTGGTAAAGAGCATCCCAATCTTATCCTCCATTCGCCTCGAAGGCTTGAATTTAGCATTGAATACCTCCTCGGATATCATAGTATATGTCATCTAATCTGTGATATCAAGATCTCTCTTTTGTTGTCGGGTTAAAGGCATGTATTGGTTGAGAGAGGTGATGGTCGAAAGGGTTGGTAGATTGGTGGATGTAGGCTACGGTTTAGGCTTGTTTTGTGGCTATTTTGGGTGCAGGTTGAGGGTGTGGTTTGGTAGAGTTTTAGGGCTATAGATAAAAGTTTTGGATCTGTGGTAGATGGTAGCAAAGGTTTGGTAGAAATCAATGGAAGTTGCAGCAAGTATGTGCTGTCTTGTAAGAGTAGAATTGTCGTCGAAGAAACAACGATTTCTCGACGTAATTCCCACCAAAAACGTGAGAGAATTGAGGAGGGAATTGATAGAAAAATCACAGTTTATATGACAACAAGGATATCTAATTTAATCAAGAAAATTTCGGCAGTATAACAGCAAGGAAATTAGTGCAAGTTGCAATTGCAAAATTCTCGTCGAGAAATTTCAGCGGGTTACGACGAAAATTTACAGCAACACAAAATCATATTTTGAGATGAATTTCTTAATAGATCAATCATATATAGAAGCCAAGATGATCTATGAAGTGTATAAGAAATTTCAATAAAAAAAGATTGCAAATAGATGGGTTAAGACGACAATATGCGGCTAAAATTTTCTACAGCACAGATTTTTCAGTATAGCAGATTGGACGTAAAAGATCAGTGGTTTATATTGAGAATTTTTTGATAAAACCAAAGGGAATTCCACTGTTAGGAAGTGTCAAAGCTAACATAAAAATTTTGTAGAGATTTGGATAGAAACAACGTAGTATCAAGATCAAACAAACAGTGCTATGCGGCTGAAATTTTACAGTGCAGATTTTCAAGTATAGCAGATTAGACGTAAAAGATCAATGGTTTATATTGAGAATTTTTTGACAAAACCAAAGGAAATCTGCTGATAGGAAATGTCAAAGATGTCATAAAAATTTCGTAGAGATTTGGAAAAAAAAATTACAGTAGCAAGATCAAACAAATGGTGCTATACGGTTGGAATTCTGCAATGCATCTTTCGTCGTAGAGATGAAAACTTTATGACGAAAAGTTTATGCAGCAATATAGGAATAATTTTTTTTTGAGATTTTCAAATAAGGATAACTAAATTGCAGCAGTAGTAAGGTAGAAAACCGAAACCTGTTGCAATTCACGAGGAGATCAAAGGATGATTCGTGGTGGTGGAGATGACGGCGGAATTTGGCAACAATCTCTTAAGCAATTGTGGGAATTGCTTTGGGCGGTTTTGGAGGGTTGATGGATGGCTATGGAAGGGCAGCGAGACGCCAAGAACGCTGCTCTGATACCAGGTGTTAGAACCCTTGCAGATTCTAAACTTGGGGTTAATCTCTTTAGGGGATCGACCTCCTTGGAACTCTATAGGGGTTCCTCCCTCCAAGTTGCTGTTCAAAGGCTGCAGAAAAGATTCATCTATTGCTTATGAAAAGAGGAGGAATACATGGCTATTTATAGGGTTTCTAAACCCTAACTCCTAATAGGACTCCTACTCGAGACTCCTTCTTCTAACCAACTCCTAATAGACTTCTAATCAAGACTCCTATTTCTTTACAACTCCTAATTTATCTCTAAGAAACAATCTCCTAACCCTAGCCGGCCTCTTCACCTCTTTAATAGGGGTCGGCTTAGGTAGGTTTTACATGAATGTCCCTCTCAATTAGGACTCTCCTAGCTAGAGTCCTAACAGTGTGGTATAGGCAATACGTACCGGTCCGACTTGCCACCGACACGCGGCTCGCTCGAGTCCCCATCGACATGCCCCGGCATACTGTGTGCGATTACAGTGGTACAGACTGATATGTACCATACCGATAAATCACTGAAATGGGTCCGGTACACGAAATGACGAACCCTGGTTGGCATTAAATGGAGAATAACGAGATATCTCCTAAACTAAAACAGTCAAATGAGTCTTTTCCACTATTCACATTGAGAAAATGAGCCAGACGTTCTCAGTCAAATAGAAGCAAGTTAGTGCTATTGCAAGATGAATGAAAGAAGCAAAACTCAAAGGTCCACACAAGGATTCACCCTTTCGGCACAACATAAAACCGTGTCATGCCTATAGGCATGCTTTATATTGGTCAACATAGTTTAAAACTAGTCACATGTCGGCACCTGTGGAATAGGTTGAAATGGTGCATGTTTACTTTCTCACTCATATGTTCGAACCATGTCAATCAGCAAATGAATCTTTTCTGTAATACATCATTGAAGTCACGCATGCAAAAAGCTAATTTCTTTGTCCCTATACTTTCTTTTTAGCCAGATCAAGTCTGCAACTTTTTCTTAATACTATACTGAGGTTGCTAGTTCAATTAAATATATATAATGTAGGTTGGGGCGAAATCAGCGAGTTACCAGTTTTCACCATAGTAATCATCCTCAGTTCAGCCTCTTCACGTGAAAGAGGATATATGACTTGATCCCTCAAAGTCCCTAGACTTGTATATGGTCTCTGTGGTACATAAAATACAGCATCGCTGGGTTTCACAAGTCTTCCAGATGCAATTGGCCATAAGCCTTGAAGAACTCTAAAAATGGAACTCTTTCCACTTCCATTTGGACCTTCAAAAGATGAGAAAAAAAAGTTATTAATTAAAAAAAAACAAATTCATGAAATACTTTACACTTACCAGTAACAAGCAAACTTTTCCCAGGTACAATATCACAAGTCAACTGCCTAGCCAGTAGCTTTTGTGATGGAGTAATAATATCCACCTTGCAGAATGAAATAATGTTTTGAGCAGGCACACCATTTGTATCGGAGCACACAGAAGGATCAGCTAAAGAAGCCTCTGCATGTTTGCACAATTTAGCACAGAATGGTTGGATTAGATATATTCAACTTAAAAAAAAAAACACACACACACAATCATGGAACAAAAGGCAATATTTAATGACGCCAACTACCCAAGAAAGAACAAAAAAAAAAAAAAAACAGAGAAAGAGCTGCTTGTAAATGTTGTATCTTCTTAATTATTAAAAGTGGGCATATAATTTTCCTGACAGAGGTAAATTAAACAAACAGAGGAAAATAAATTATGTAATACTCAATAAAATTGACCAAAACATAACAATAAAAAGCTCAACAGCAGAATAATTATATGTGTGCCCCACATTTATACCACAATAGTCCAACACATGGTTCAAGTTCCGATACCAGACCCATGTCGGTCCCCATTGTGTACGGTATGTGCCAGCGTACTGATACATGATATGTCGGCATGTGCCTCGAAAAATCTCTTGAGCATACACATTTTAGGAGACATGCACCGCGGTCTGTCCCACCAACCCAACAGACCATCAAATCGGTACATACCACTTGGTATGTACAGGTCCAGACAAAACATAGAGCAGTGGTCCAACATGCATGCATGCATGCATATTCAGCTAGTTTAAATTAATTTTCTTAATATAAAATTTAGGCATACATAATATCCGAAATTGCAATGGCATATGTTACATGATAAACATTCAATAAATCATAGTGATCACATATTGTCATGAACTCTGATTTGCTAGTTGAACTTTTAGTGATATCAGGATGTGAATCAGATGTGCCCAGCTTTTTTGAATAGCACCTATATTTATGCTTAGAAGTGCAGATATCTTCTGACCATGACAGGAAAAAAAAAAGGGTTACATCTGACACCGGCATGCCACGTGCCAGAGATGTAAATATGAATAGGAGAACTTCAACATGAAGTTGCTAAAGAGAATATATATAGCTGTAATAACTGTACATTACCTACCATTTTGTGCAGCATCAAGCAGTTCTTCTAGTTCAAAAATCCTATTTATACCACCAGAGAGTTCAAGAAACTTCTTATGCAACTCAAGAATATCCCCGAATGCTAAGAAGCTTTGTGACACAACAGATGCCAAGAACCGTAGTGCATGTGCAAGTTCACCTGAGAAAGAATTTATAGTAGTTAAAAATAGACAAGTATAGTAACTATATTAACCAAAATAACCATATCATTGTTTTCAACCTTGAGTAGAAGTCAATGCACGGTCGCCTTTATGCTCCAAAGCATAAAGAAGACTGAGTACCCATGTCACATTGTGCGGGAGTTGTTTCGTGATGAATTCATCGAGTATACCATAGAGCCATTTATTTCTCAGGTGGACTTCACAGTGCTCAAGCAATTGCCTAAATCTTGAATCAACCATCTGTTCAATAATGACATTTTAAAGATAAAGAACAACATCAACTTAGTCACCAGCATAAGTTTGGCATCATAAAATATTAGGTCAAACTAAGGTTCGCAATATCGTACCGTACCGGTATTTCGACCTGGGCTTGGTATCGGTACGGTACGGTATACCGAGCGGTATACTCAAGTGTGCCTAGTACTGTAGCTCTGCTACAGTGCTACAGTACACTCGGACCGGTATCAAGCGGTCCGCGTACCGGCAACCTGTCGGACCGGTATGTACCGCCCAATAACTGGGCGGTACAGTTCAGTACTGCAGACCATGGGTCAAACTGTATTTGATGTAGAGAAAAGTCCATGTGAAAACATAGTCCATAATCAAGCCATCTAGATTTTAAGATAATGAATATTCCCTTAAAAGTCACATAGAAAGATTAAACAACCTTGAGTGAATGATTCTGCAAATGCATTAAAACAAAAACAGTTGTAATCAGCATATGATTAAATTTGCCAAAACATTGCATGTCGGCTGGGCAAGATTTGACACGAGCATACAGTGTGTAGTACCAGAAAGGTACTAACATTGCCTGCCGCGAAACAATAGTTCATATACTGAAATACAAAAGAAACAGCATGCCTCATGAAATGGAGTCTTCTCATTGTGATTTGAGCCATAGATAAAGAAAAGGGTGAACAAGAAGGTTTACCATTAGATTGATAAACCTAAAATTTGAGGTTCAAGAACTGTATCAGGTAGAATTCCATAAACTCTAAATTTAAGTTTTTAATTGAGTCTTAAAGGTTTTTTGTAAATAGGTTGTCAAAACAAAATTATGGATGGAGATTGACATACATATAAACAGAGCAATGTACCAGTAGTTTCAGTCATTTGGTAAAACAAAAAAAAGTTATCAAATGGTCATTCTAGTCTGCAGGCAGATTAAATCAAATATGGGAGAGACCAATGTTCTAGAAAAGTGATTTCCATATGCAGGCAATCAAGGTAACAAGAGCACATATGTGGTATGCGAACCTAGATTTGAGTGCATATGCAGTTCATATAAATATAATTACTAACTTAATCATGTACAAATAGAAAATGTATTTAAAAACACAGATATATTCAATGACCAGTTTACAAACTTATGAAATTATATTAGCAATAAGTTAGAACAAACATATTCAACTGTGCTTCACTACATTTTACCATCAACCACATTAACAGAACAATAAACCACAAATGTGATCGAATTTTCATACGTAGATCACATAAGACTGGCATACATGTCCACAACCATATCTGTAGCTGCATAACTTGCATATATGGTTACAACACTATCAAACCACATAGGCCTTAATGCAATTTGGTCATATGAACCATACAGAGAAGCAGTGGCATAAAGGGCATCATAAACCATCTTTTAAAAACTAAAATTGATATAACTAAATCAACAAGGTGAAATGAAAACAGAAGACTGGCATCTTGACATGAACCTGATACAAGAAATGCAATGAACTTACAGTTTTTTCACGAGAACCACCACCAAAGAAAGCAATAGATTCAGCATGTGTGCGGAGTCTCGAGTGCATATACCTAGTGAACAATATCATAAATGCTTAATAAGGAACAATAAACATAAATACAAACAAAAGGGAAACAAGTCTAACAGCAGAACTGCAAGGATCATGGAACAAGAGAATGAAAAAACAAATACCTAAAGGTCCCCTCAAGCTGTTGCTCCCTGCTTGCTAGATCACCAAATTCAGGAGCGACGCTTCTCAGAAAGCCCAAACCAAGTAACATATAGGCATACAAAATACCGACTCCTCTACGTCCACTTAGGAGTTTCATCCTCCATGTAAACCTGTATTTGTTCAGAGAAACAAGTAGTAGTTAGAATCAAATTTTTTTTGAATGGTTTCCTAGAGCAAAAACAAAGTTTGAGTTTGACCAATTATCAAACAACCAAATGACTCACCAAAGAATGTCTACAGAGGGCTTTACCATTCCAGTAACCAATCCTGAGAGATCAGAAGTCAACTTCTCAACATCATGCGTTATTCTCTGATCTGCATCAATATGCTTTCCTGACATGTTGAACACCTGCAATAAACACAACCAGATGAAATTTCACAGCATAAGCATTGACACAAGAGGCGAATGTCATATGTAAGTTGTGATCTATTGTTCAAGATTATCAACTATCAACACAGAGAAGGTGTAAACAAAAGTTCCATTTATTCTCAGTGGAATCAAAGAGTCAGCATGGAAACTTCTCATCAGCGAACACAGAAGTGGTTCCTCTATCTCAAGTACTTGAACACTTTAAATTTAACCCATGCATGACTTTCATAGGGGAAGAAAAGAGGTCAGCTCAAGAAATGTGTTAGGACCCTTTTTCTGAGCTTTTGAATAATGTTTATTGAGTCTGTTTAGTTCAGTTGTTTATTGAGTCGGTTTGGTTCAGTTAGAATCAAGTAGAGGTTTATTTAATATTTATTTATTATTAGAGTTCAAGTCCTGATGGACTGTGAAACTCTATAAATAGGGATATAACTGCTTCTTTTCAGTAATCTATGAAAAATATTATTCTGTCTTTTGACAAACCCTAGGAGGCCGATCCTCTCGAAGCGATCAAGGAGGGCCGATCCCCTCGAAGTGATCAAGGAGGGTCGATCTCCTCGAAGCGATCAAGGAGGTTGATCCCCTCGAAGTGATCATCCCCTTTCTCTTCTTCTTTTTATGATAAGACTTTAAGGTCTTATCATTTGGTATCAGAGCGATGATAAGACTTTAGGGTCTTATCATTTGGTATCAGAGCGACAATAAGACTTTAGGGTCTTATCATTTGGTATCAGAGCCTACGATAAGACTTTAGGGTCTTATCATTTGGTATCAGAGCGACGATCCTTGGCGTTCTCACTGCAGCATTGCCATAGCTATTAAAAAAAAAAAAAAATTGGAGAAAGAGATCGTTTGACAAAGGTTGGCCGTGACCACTTACCACCGCGAGAAGGAAGCTCGCTTCCGGGCCACCAGGCTCCCACTTGCCTTCTCCACCGAGGCCTTTTGCTTTTCGTCGGCGACCACCACCATTGTTCCCGGCGGGGAGGCAGCGCGGCTGCCGCCGTCCATCCCGACTTTCTGCCGCCGCGCCTCCTCCGCCGCGTCGGCGCGAAAGCTCGACCTCTCCTCCTCGGCCGATCGTTGGTGGCCATTTGCTCCCGCCCGCCACCACCCATTTGCATCTCCCATTGCCCCTCCCCTTGGGTCGCGGTAGCGGCGTGACCGATTATCGCCCTCCTCGCGGCGACCAGAAACAAGAACAACTCGCGGATTGCCCTTGTTCCCCAATCGTCACCACCACTTTTCCCGCCCAGCGTCGCCGCCGGCTCGATCACGGCGGTGACCTCTTCTCCTCGCGTCCCCATCTCGCTCGGCGAAGGAGGACGCCGACGCCGCGGTAGTAGCCCCTCCTTGCGGCGGTTGCGGAAAAAAGCTTCCTCGTTGCCGCGACCCCTCGTCGATTGCGGCCAGCGCCTCGGCGTTGTCGCCTTCGGTAGACCCACCACCTTTGCCGACCAGGTATGGCGGCCATTTTGCTTTCGCCTCCAGTAGCCAGCTCACCACGGCTCGGGCGAACGGCCCGCCGCCACTCCCCCCTTTCTCTGTCCCCTTGGTGGCCAAAATGGGAGGCAATCCTCTTGTTCAGCGTGAGCGGTTGCCACCCCGCCGTCGCCATTCTGCGCCTAGCCCGGACGACGGCTCACTCGCCGCCAGGCGCCGCCCGTCGATTCTATTTTCCCTGCTGACCTCGGCCTCGGCAACACCACGGCGGTAGCCCTCAACAACACGCGCGGCAAGCTTGTCAGCGGTCGCTTGGGCTTCAACCTCGACAGCGCCGCGCGCAGACTCCTCTTCTCGACCTCGGCCGCCCAACAACACCGTTGTATCCTCCTCCCGACCGCCGCGATCCTCGGCGTCTGCAACCGCCGTGGTCGCGATAGAGGAGAAGCAACGCTGCCTTCCATCCGCGCCGTCGCAACCACCACGCGAGCGACGGGCCCTTGGCGACGCTGCCCCGGATTCGCGACCACATCAACATGATCGCCTTCCACCCCCGGCTCTCACCCCCCTGGTGATAGAAACAGGGCAGCTACTCTTCCTCCAACGCAGCGACCGCAGCACTGCCCTTGGCATCCACCTCCTTGGCAACTTCAAGATCGCGGTGTTGATGCCCTTAATGACCGACACCAAAAAGCAGGAGTTGAGATTACATATTTGCGGTCTTCACGAATGACCGCGATAACTTCGGTGAAAGCACAAATGGAAGCATTGGAAATCAGAATTGAGAAATGTTGCAAGAAACGCTTAATGATTTCAAAAAGAGCCTACTGGAGAGCCTCAGCAAATTTAAACAAAATGGGGGCTCAAGTTCTACGTTGCACAGATCTGAAAATACAAGAAAAAGACCCCAAGATTGTGACACAATCTACTCATACATGAAGGTGGATGGACAGCTCTCAAAAATTTGTCAGACTTCTACAGTGTTGGAATATCAGACTAGGTTTGAAAGATTATCAAATCAAGCTAGAGATCCGGTGTGAAGTTAAGGCTCGTCAACCTCGCACTATGATAGCTGCGATCTCAT
The DNA here is from genome assembly GCA_900464855.2 of Musa schizocarpa. Taxonomy (NCBI): domain Eukaryota; kingdom Viridiplantae; phylum Streptophyta; class Magnoliopsida; order Zingiberales; family Musaceae; genus Musa; species Musa schizocarpa. The sequence continues at coordinate 34,867,758 of LS990917.1, read as the reverse complement.
TCGCACATCTACATGAGAAAAAAATCAACAGGGAAAATCATGGAAACAGAAGTGACAATAACCAGATGATCAGTAAGCCACCAGCTCTATCTATTCCCAACCAAAGCCTTGACACCCGAAGACTAACACAAGAAGAACTTAAGGAAAGATCAGTAAAAGGTTTGTACTATGATGAAAAGTGGAGTATAGAGCACCGATGTAAACAAGGGCAACTTCTGATGATTGAGCCAATTAGAGAGGAACCAGAAGTAAAATAGTTGGACTCCGATCATAAAGGTATGAAAACTGATGAAGATATTGAAGTCATCACACATACAGTGCATGCATTGGCTGGCTACACTAACCCACAAACTATGAAAATCGGAGGAACTTTGAAGCATCAACTGTCACTATTTTGATTGATCTGAGATAGCACTAATAATTTTATAGGCGAGGAAAGATACATGACCAATTAGCCCACCATATTGAAGGCTGTGATATATTCGAAGCTAATAGGCAATTTTAACTTATGATAGCAAAGGCCGGGAATTTCTTACAGCAACGATTACTACTTTGAAAAGATCGACCTATTTCTTACTTTGTCAAAAAGTGGAGACCATACTTACTTGATCAGCGGGTTGTGGCCAGCGTTGCGGATAAGCCTATGGTGAAGTGTTAAAAGACAAGCTCCCGAGATTGATGCTACACCTTTTTTTTTTTTTTTTTTTGATTTGAAGGGAGGAACTGTTAGGGTCCTTTTTTTGAGCTTTTGAATAATGTTTATTGAATCTGTTTAGTCCAATTGTTTATTGAGTTGGTTTGGTTTAGTTAGAGTCAAGTAGAGGTTTATTTAATATTTATTTAATTAGAGTTCAAGTCCTGATGGACTCTGGGTGAAACTCTATAAATAAGGATGTAACTGATTCTTTTCAGTAATCTATGAAAAATATTATTCTGTCTTTTGACAAACCCTAGGAGGTCGATCCTCTCGAAGCGATCAAGGAGGGCCGATCCTCTCGAAACGATCAAGGAGGGATCGCTCGAAGCGATCAAGGAGGGCCGATCCCCTCGAAGTGATCAAGGAGGGCCGATCCCCTCGAAGCGATCATTTGGTATCAGAGCGACGATAAGACTTTAGGGTCTTATCAAAATGATCATAAATAAGGTACGGGCTATTCAAGGAAGCTACCCATTAACTAACACAGGCAAATAACTCAATGTAAATTATGAAAAAGAAGACAGACATTCTTCAGGTCTGTTCTACTAACTATTTTTCTTGATCCATGCAATAAGTAGGTCTACTTAGAAATTTTAACGACAAGTGTGGCATGCTGAAAAGAATATGAGCCCACAGCCTTAGGAAAAACACTGACAGGAAAAATTCTTATCAAAGAAACAGTTTTGAACAATCTGGCCAGTCATTTCAAACTGATTCAATTAAATGAGAAATTTAATGATGTGGGCATGCAAGGTGTAAATATGCTCCATAACAACTCTCCCACCCTCCAAAATCCACCTTATGCCCAAATTGGCGTGGCATCCTCACCTTCATCATCACTCACTATCATGAACACGCATGTCGAGACAATATCAACAAACAAAAAGATGAACCTTTCATCATAACAACCACATTATAGTCAAACAAAATTTAACAGCAAATCATTGTTGTATTTTTAGGTTTGACTAATTTCACCTCAGTGCTCTAAATTCTAGGAGCCTGTGAGTTGAGCCTTTAACATAAGAGTTTCATCTACTGTAAAATCCTTCCATTTTCAATTTGCCATGACATGATCAACACTTAATGCATGATTAAAAAATTACTTCAGCAAAAAAACCTGCTTTAATTTAAAAAATATAAAAAATTAAAAATCACATAGATTAATGTGAAGAGTTAAGTTCAAAGAGATAGAATTACCTTGTAAAAAGCATTTCTTTTCAAATAATTTTTCAGTAAATGTCGAGTCAATCGAATTCGCCATCCAAGCGCAAGCCTGGCTGTGAGATGCCTGAAACAGCAAAAGCAAAATTAAGGTCTCAAAAAAGTTAATTGTAGTACAATTAGATTTTAGTTGTTACATGTGCAATAGAAAAAAGCCACAACTACTCCTCTAAGGCATATAACTTTAGCTTTAATACTGTACAGGACAAATATTGGAAAACTTGGACAAGTTTGCTAGTCTGAAGGAAGATCACTAAGGAAAATGGCAACAATTTTTAACCTTGATAATCGTGAATTTTCAATTTAAAAAACATATGCACTGATTTTATAAAAAAACACTAAACAAGTAAAAACCCACACGATTAACTTGGTGCTGTATGCTCAGTTAGTGTTAACTAGACTTGGCTATTGTCATATATTAGATTTTCAAGACCCTCCCAGAGAAGGCCACAAGGGCAAGGTGCTCGATATACCCATCCTCTTCAGCACCATCACCCATCAAGTCTTGATGGTCCACTCACAATAAAGGGTGGCACATTCAATGAGCTAGGGTTTCAAAGACAGGATTGCATGTGTTGTGTGTATGCATGGACGTAGACAAGAGAAAGAGGAGATGGAGAGTGTCAGACAACTGAACATTATAACAATCTGAAGACTTTGTCAAAGGTTTTTCTAGCTATATGTTAAGTTAGATAGCCCATGTTCCATAATAATCAAAGCAGAGTATGCTCACCCTTGATTCAGCAACGTGTATAAGGTCTATGCTAAGTATAATAAGTGACTTTTAAACTTCAAATTATAGCAGATCAAAGATTAAGTTTTTTGTTTAAGAACACCCAGTATGAATTCTGTTCCTTTGTTCCTCTTGTTGGTTGATTAATTTGGTCATATCTTGCAGCTCAAATATCACTGAGACATAGCGCACGACAAGAGGACCTTAATAAACTAAAGACCTCAGTTCTAGGAAGTGTGATGAATCATAAATGCCCAACTTAAAAAGAAGTGTGACAACTTATTGTAGTAATATTATTTAATTATTATTGTTATTTTTAGTCGCTATTTTAGGTTGTTTGTAGCAAGGTTCGCCATACCGATGTGTACTGCCCGGTACGGGCGGTATGTACCAGTCCGAGAGGCGACCGGTACGCGGACCGCCCTCTACCGGGCGGTACACCAAAAAAAGCATGTATCGGGCGGTAACCGTCGAAATTTCGACCGTTATCGCTTCGGCATCATAATCGATATAACGGTCGATTTAGGACCGTTCCGCCTGATATCCACTTAATAGCGGTCGAAATCAACCGTTACCACCTTTGTAGCTTGATCTCTGGTGCTCAACGATCAAATTGACCGTTGGAGCCATTTCTCTCCCTATTTAAACTAATCTTCTCTCCCCTATTTCATTATACTCTCTTAAACTCTCTCTCAAACATTTTTTTCTCTCATAAACTCAATCACATTCTCTTTTCGTTCGGTCCGAGAGACAAAGAACACGGACAGACAGCGGTGCCTCAACGGATGATGGCGGTGATACCCGAAAGCGTCGTTGGTCTCGTCTCAGACAACTTGAGGGGGTGGTGAATGGACCGAGGGCGTATTTTACACATGCCACTCAAGATTCAGATCATAGAACTCGACAAGGTGCTTTGGTCAAGTTTATGCGTGGAAGGGAAAGGAGAAGGAGAAGGGGAAGGCGGTGGATGAATATGAACAAATCGCGACGAGCATACATGATATAGACACGAAAAGAGACTCATCGATTCGCGGCCATACCATTATTATGAAGAATCATATGGGCAACAACGGTATGGTGATAGTTGGTCATCCTTCTCGAAAGCAACAAAGATGATACGAACAACACCAATATATGCCTCAAGAGTCGCCTCGGATAAATATGATTTATGACGATCAATCTACGATCGATTACCACATTGATGCATCAGCGGCATCTGATTGTATCAATACACTATGTCATGGGATCAATTTCATGATTAGGTCCAACAAACGTATCATATTGATATGTATTGGATCGAGGACCCCGATCCACCACCCGTGGAGGCCTGTCGTTCGTTTTGGTGGTAGAATTAACAATCAAGTATATCTAGATATATGATTATTTAATTCATTTGAATTTTAGAGTTTATATTGTAACAAAATAGTCTAACAATTCAACTGATTTTTTTATAGATATTTCAATCTATAACGAATTTGAAATCTGAACCTCGAACAAGACAACCTCAAAGCTTAGAAAAAAGATATGTGATCTTTATTTTTACCTAATTTACATTGATTTTGCTAAACTTATACTATTACTATATTTTTTTGTAACTTGAAAACTCTATCCTAACTTTTTTTTTAATTTTCGGTATTTTTCGGAGGGATAAATCGGTGAAATCAGGGTGTGAAGCGGTACACCCTCAGATATATCTGCTTCGGTTTGCCAAATCGCATCTGCATCGAAAGCCAAAGAAAACGCGCAGACGATGCGATCAAAGATTATACCGCTTCGGTACACTTTCAGTATCTGAGAACGTAGCTTCCGCTTCTTCTGATTCTTTCGATCACAGATGCTGGTGGTCCTGCCATCACCCATTATCATCGGACGACGTCCACCACGTCATGGCGGTGATGTCCCGTTATAGCGAACCTTGGTTTGTAGAATCTTATTAACTCTATTTGGTGTCTGTGAATCCTAATATGATTGTCAGAAAGTCTAGGCATGCTGTTTGCTATCATGGGTAATATTTGATGTCTCTTTTAGTCGGATTTTATTGGGTGATGAGATTCACATTCACCCGTGACTCATATACACAAGCCCAAAAGATATGATTTAGACCAAGGTCTGCCATACCGATATAAATGTGTGCTTAAATGCAGGTGACGCATCACCGGTCCGAAGAGGCGATCGCGGGCCGCCCCTAGCCGGCGGTACCAAAAAAAAAGTTTGTATCGGGCGATAACGGCCGAAATTTCGACCCGTTCTCTGCGATATCATTCGATAACGATTCGATTTGTTACGCACCGATCCACTTTCGATTAAGAATTCGAAATCAGATTACCACCTATATGTGATTCTCTGGTGCTCAATGATCAATTTGACCGTTGGAGCCATTTCTCCTCCTATTTAAAGTTTAAACCTCCCCCTATTTCATTCTACTCTCTTTAAACTCTCTCTCAAACATTTCTTTTTCTCATAAACTCTATAAAACAACGATTTGTGAATTCAATCGAGGCAAATTTGGGAAGATTAAGAGGAAGAACTTTCTAATCAAGAGGTATGTATTGTTTTTTCTTTAATTAGAGAGTAATTAAGATATTTAAGATTATGATTAGTGTCTTTTATACATAGTAAGTATTGAATACTATTTATCATAGTAAAATAAGTTTAATTAAATTTTATTAAAGTTATTTAATGCTACTGATTAGTTATTTTAATGATGATTTAATCGAAATTTGTTTGATTTTATATCAATTTAATGTCTTTAATACCTATTAGGGTATTTTTGTCATGTTTATAGTGGTGAAAGAGAAGTAATTAGTAAAAAAAAAATAACTATATTAATCATATAATTAGTGTAGATAAATGATAATTTTATCATAATTTGAATTTTGAATCATATTGGATTAAAATTACATATTTAATGTTTCTTTTATGTGTTTTAATATATATATGATGATAAAATAAGTTTAATTATGTTTTATTAAAGTTATTTATCTAATGTAATTAGTTATTTTAACGATGATTTAATCAAAATTTGTTCGATTTTATGTGAATCAATATCTTTAATATCTATTTAGAGTATTTGCCATGTTTATAATGTTGAAAAGAAATAATTAGTGAAAATTAACTATATTAATCACATAATTAGTGTATCTAATGATTTTAATACTTTTTTATGCATGTAACATATTTATGATAATAAAATATGATTAGTTATGTTTTAATAAAATTACTTAATATTGTGATTAGTGATTTATGATCGATATTTTGGTCAATTTAATATGTTTATACTTTATAGTTTATTTGATTTAAATTTGATAGGATCATGGCACCAAAGGAACGATCCACGATGATCGTGGGTTCATGCCCGAAAAGCTAGATGGAAACCGAAATCATCGTTAATGATGTATTTATTGTGACTACATTGGTAAAGGTGGAGGAATAACTTTCGGTGAAAATGCATTTGGCGGTGGATATCGATGTTGCAAAATGCAAGAAGGTTCCAACGGAGATCAAAGTAAATTATTTGAAAGGCAAGATTAAAAACAAAAAAGGAAGATCATTAAAAAAAGAAGGCAAGAGTTGAGGAAGAATATCATAGGGCTACGGGAACCGGTTTATGATCATTATGAGGGTTGGCGATGGCGTCGACCCGGATCTCACAAAGGATGGGATTCGATGCATCATTGGAGCATCGATATATCGATCGATGAAAGCAATGAGGCATCGACGACATGACTCATGATTAAGCATGGCGGTGGTAGTGGAATCAGAGGTCAACCAAAGATGAGACAACCAACCGCTCCTTCTGGGTTAGGTCGAACTAGTAGCATGAGGTATGGTGGACTCGTGGTTTTATGAGAGGTCTTGGCGGGGAGGTCCGCACCGGATATATGTTGATATTGATCATGAAGCCTATCCCCACAAACAAGTGAAAATGATACGGATTGGCGATCATACACAAAAAAAAAAAACGGGATATTGGGAAGGCAATCTCAAAATGGTTCAACTTTTCATAGGATTCCGGCCAACATGACCCAAGGTCCATATTATCGGGCATGATCTCCTCTATTCAAAAGTCCGCACGGGATCCAACCTCCAACAAGAAGGAGATTTCTGGCGTGTACTTAGATGAGGATGTGGCGAGAACTAAAGGATTGGATCAAATCCTTCAAGAGGCAATGGGATGAATATGGGGTGACATTGATGTGATTGGGTTGGATAGGGGACCAACAAGAATGAGTATCATCAACTTTCTTGTTTATTGCAATAGAAGAGTGGTGTTTCATAAGTCCGTTAATGTTTACGAAAAGATCCAAGATGCAAACTACATTGAGAGCTTGATGGACACTATGGTAGAGGAGATTGGACCACGGTATGTTTGTCAAATAATAACCAAACAATGGAGCGAATTTCAAAAAGGCGGTTTTAGAATTGATGGAAAAAAAGAAAAACTTTGTTTTGGACTCACGTATGCATTTCGTTTCATAGATCTAATCTTTGAAGGATATTGGTGAGTTGGATGCGGTCAAGAAATGTGTAGCTTTCGAAGCCACAATCAATTACAAAGTTTATATATAATCATCATTGGGTCCACGATTAACGCAAAAGTATGTAAATGGTGAGATACTTGACACGGAATTACTCGGTTTTACCAATTTTATTGCATTAAAGTCATTACAAAAAAAAGGCATGGCTTGAAAGGCAATGGCTAGCTCACAAGAGTGGTGCGAATCGGATATTGAAAATGAGTGATGGAAAAGAAGATAGAAAAGGCCATTCTTTCCTCACAGATTTTGGGAGACTATAGCAGAAAGAAAAAAAAAAGGTGTGGAACCACTTTATATTGTCCTCCGTAAAGGTCGATATGGACAAAGCGTCCACAAATGTCATTATCTTAAATATATCTTTGATTTAAGAAGAGAGGAGGTCGGGAAAGCATTCAAAGATGATTTTAAGGCCGACCAATCGTCTGAATCATTGATCATTCGGTTGAAGTTCATATGGATCAAGATATCCATGTCTGGTAAATTCATATTGAAATATTTAATTTATTATTATTTAGATAATAAAAATCATACTAACAAAATTATATTTTTTGCAGTATTATCTAAAACCGTGAATTCAATATCGATATGCTCTAACGAAGCATGAAAATAATTTCTAGCGACACACTACGAAATGTTATATATCGACTCTTGCCAAACACTACCGAGGCGGTACCGATGCTCTTATGGAGGGTCGATTATTTGAAAACAGTTGGTTCATTCTCGACGCGTTGTAGTTTTGTATCATCTTGGATTACACTATGGCTCGTGGTGAAGAAAAGTTATGCGATATTGATTATAAATTATATTTAATGTTAATTATTTGTTATCTTTAATAAAATCTTATTTATATCTTTTTTGCGGTCAGTGGTGATTCAATTTGGAGGCGATGCACCACATTTAAGGAAGGTTCCGTTAGGTGTACTTTCGCCGAACAACAACATCTAGTGGTCGCGAACGTAATTGGTCAAGCGTTTATATTGATTAAATACGAAGGTCCGCAACGGACTCTCCTACGAGCGGTTAGAGAAACTAGTATATGTCCGTTTATAACATGCGGCTAAAATTACGATGTCTTTGAGTTGGATAAAGGAGCGGAGGAACCGGATATTGATCCCATTGACCTTGATTCTGGCGAAGATTGAGCCGATGTTAGATTGGGTTGAAGCGGAGAGAACCAAAGGATCCTCTACTTGATGGCGGGGAGATCCTCGGCGTCCTTCAGCGTTTTATCGAGGCATTAGAAGAAGAAGAAGCACAACCCCAACGGGTAGAAAATCCCCTCGATTACAACATGGTATGAGTCAAAGCGCTTTCGAGGAACTCTGGAGATACCCAGCGGTGCTTTTCGTCATGACGTCTGAAAAGCAAAGGGAAGGCGCGAGCATCGGTTGCATCGTTGGAAAAGAATCGAGTCGGTGGCGAGACACCTTCACAATCACATTCTCTTTTCTTTCGGTCAGGAGACATGGACAAAGAACAGGCGGTGGTGCCTCGGCGGATGATAGCGGTGTGATAGGCGATCATCGCGGACTTAAATTTGGTTTAAAGTCGTGCGGCACCCTTGGCGTGTCCGTCCATGAGGGTCGACCTCCCCGAAGCCTCCGTGGCCCCTTAGGTCCCACAAAAAGAGAACGGAGATGAGGAGAAAAGGCCTGCACTCCGGGATCCACAAGCAAACATCTCAGAAAAACACTTTATAGACAATCAAATTACAAACGGACTTTTTACAAGCTCACGAGCGGTTACAACAACAAAGGGTAAAATGGTCCATTCTGAATAGAAAAAATCTCGCGTGTCCCATGACACAACCTTTATTCTGAAGCCTAAAAGCGACCCGCAGACCCAACTAAAATGGGACTATCGAGCCTTGGTGCCCCCCCCCTACATCTTTGTCTGATGCGTGAACATACCAAAAGACAACGGACGTACATAAGCATTATATCAAACACCCTGTTTAGAAGTTTGTCCGTGACATTCTCCCCACTTATTCCTTGACGTCCTCTCGTGAAAACCTTTCGACAACTATGACTCCTTGCCTCTCGGAGTCTTGATCTTACGCTCCATTTGCAATCGTCCTTGGCTCCAATTTGCTCTCCACTATTGTTTTGAGTAGTGAACCTTTTGATCCGCCATCTTTGCTTGACTCACCAATGACTCGACTCGGTGTGGGGTTGGTGAGTTGTGTTGATCTTTGTTGATTCTGCGGATCCTTGAATGAAGGAAAGGACCATCCTTCTTTGCGTGATCTCTCAAATGCCTCGTGTTGCTTAAAGCTGGGTGGATGCTTGTTGAAGCTTTTAACGAGCATCGTCTCATGAACTTTCGAAGATTTGGGTCCTTCCTCCATGAAATTTGCTCGTTGACTCTTCTTTCACTTGGTTGTCACATCAGTAGGTTAGCATCACTTCCGCTTTTCGATTGGCATTTCGTTGGGAAATGAAGCGGACAATCTACTCTCGATAACATTGATCACCATTGGTGAGGATTTGACAACTATTGTCTTCCATTATCTTGAAGGATCTTTGAACTTTTGTAGAGCTCTCTGTTTGGATAGATAAGAGACTTGGGGTATTTTCGGTTTAAGCCCATTCTCTTAAGGGTTTGAAGGCAAAGATTGCTTGACTTAGCCGCCTCCTCGAGGTTGTACTCCATCATCATCGGTTGGTTCACGACGCCGCTTTGCTCTTTGCTTTCGCGCCGGAAAACTTGAAGTGTTTGCACTCCTGCGCGTTGAGTTAGCTCTTGTGATTCACCTTCTCGATGCCATTGAACTTACGGAATCAGGGGTTTTCACCCTGACTTGGAGTAATTCTCTAATAGATTTGGTAAGCCTCAGGATTGTGCCGTCTTCTCCATCAACCACAATAGCCTCCTCCCACGAGTAGCGAAGGTGATGCCGACCGTCGTCTTGACTACCGGTTCCTTGGTGGTGCACTCTTGCATGACGAAGTCCTTCACTTTTCGACTATCTTGATGAAACTTCATTGACCACCGGTCTTCTGAAGTTCCTTGGCCTCGCCCTTGACCTTGTCTCGGTGCTTGGGTTTGCCTCTGCGTGCTCCACCTCCTCGACCCCTTTTACGACCAAGCGCTCCCCCTCCGTGAAGCGAGGATCGATGACTTTTCGCGGAAGTCCCGCCTCTGATTACCGTCCATTTGCCCGTGCCGTGGCATTACTATCGTCGCCTTCGCATCTGCGTCCCTTTTCTTCGCGATCGGTAGAAATGTCTCGTGGCACTCCTGCGAGTCCACCTCCATTCTAGCGATGCTTGATTTTGGGTAGCTAAGTCCCTCTGGACTCGTCGCCGCTTCCTCGCCCCTTTCGACCCCTGCTTCAACACCTCGTGTTCTCCGGCGGTCGTCGGTCGATGGAAGGCGGATTACAACTCCCGTACGGCCAACCTCGCCATGGCGTTGTAGGGTTTGCGCGATTCTGTTCTCCTTAGCTTCCTTGGTAGCAGCGTTAAACTTTCGACCTTGTCCTGACTTGTCGGGCTCCCTTAAGCGAATATGAGCTGGAGTAGTCAACTATCCATTTGCCCGATCATCTGCATTGTATGATCAAGTCCCTCCCATGGGACTCGCGGTACTTGCATTGAACTTTTCCCTTGGTGGAACACAACCCCGTATCTTTGGTGACCGAGGCTTTTCATCCGATGCAAAATTCGATGCCTTGTAGCGGAAGACCCACCTCTGGCGGTACCATGGCTTTCCTCCTTGAATCCATAGCCCTTCTTGTCGCCGTGTTGTTGTTCCGAAGTGGAGCTTCGGTAGCTCCCAATCATTACCTCCGTATGATCTAGTCCCTCAGCGGGGCAAAGTCGTGTGTATCGCGTTGCCGCAACCATTTCCCCCACGATCCGCCGCACCATGTAAGCCTCTCGGTGACTTCTCCATTGCATTCGATCCTTGTGGAAAAACTTCGAATTGTGAACCCTCCGTGTGGCCTCTGCCGATACATCGGCGGGGTCTCCTCACCTTCGATTTTGTTCGCTCCTCGGCGATCGACCTTCATCCACCCACTCTTGGGTCACACCACGATGAAACACCCGGCGGGGACGATCCGTCGCCCTAGTAGCTCCCAAAGTCCCCGGACTTATTTGATTAGTGCACCATTATGCGGATCACGGGTCTACCCTACCCGATCACAATCTTGCGGCCAGCCTCCTTTTATAGCAACTTGAATGACAACAACGTGGCGTATTCTTGAGAGTACCCGCCTCTGCGTCCTCTTGCCGTCTGCTAAGGCCGCCGATCCCAACTTAGCCTCCATGATTGGAGTAAGCCTTGGTTCCTCCATCAAATGCTCCTCAGAGATAAAGTCGTGTGCCCGAAGCTCCCGCCGTCTTTGGCACCATGCAAGATGAAGTCGCTCAACCAGAATGAATGACCCGGTGGAACAACATGATCCTGCTCTTGCCTCGCAGAGTTCGTATCCTTGACCTTTGTCGAGGAAAGCACTATGCCTCGGTCCGTGTTCCGTCTTCTATCTTTGGCTCCTTAATGCGGCTTGGGTGCCATGAGTTACACCCAAGTTGCTCGCTCCTCGTTTTTGCATTGAGTCGATGGTGGCCCTCGCCCACCATTCCACGGGTCGACCCTCCTTGAGTCCGATCTCCATATCGACTCCAAGTGTGCCTTCATTTGTGTTGCTTTGGAGTCACTCCCCACTTGATCTCATGATCGTCCACCAATGCATTCTCTCGAAGCGAGATCGTCGCGACGACTCCTCGCGGCTTGCTGGGTCCATTGAGCCGTGGGTTGTTGTTGTTTGTTGGTACTCCTCCTCGACTTGTGAGGTCGTCGCCGCGTGATTCTCCCTCGGAGAGGCGAGGACTTATCCCTCTGGACAACTGTCCCATTTAGACAACATCTCTTCGTTTGGAGACCACCATCCCCTTGGACTACTCCGTCTGTTGAACAAACGTGCGTTGTTACGCCTCTTGCAAACACACTTGCTGGGATGCGAGACTCGCGTCAATCGGTCCCCCGCCCCTCAAGGCCTAGCAACATCTTTGAACTAGTTGCACCATTCGACCTCCTACGAATGTATCCTTTACGTCTTGAAGAGAAAGTTTGATGCTCCGTGGCGCCGAGTTTTGATTAAGCCTTGGGATAACCTGCGAACATTCCGTCGTCCGCATACAAGCCCGTGTATGAGTACCAAATTCTTCGAGCTAGCGATTCCCCTCACCTCGTGAGCTTGCAGATAACTCTTTTTTGGTGGTTGAGCAACTCGTTCCACCTTGCGTGGTCTCGTCCTTTACCGGCCCTCGGCTTGCCTTGAGCACCATCAAGTATAGTTGTCGGCGTTGAGTAGCTTCAAACTTCAACCATCCCGACCTCACAAGGCTTCGGCGTTCTTCCAAGCTTATGCGTTTCTCGTGGTGCCTCTTTCGCGAAGGGTTGGCGATTCCTCCGAATGCCGATCTCGGATGCCCGCTCCTCGGCGACTCCTCTTCCCAACATCTCCGTGCCCGTTTTTTCCCACCAAGCGGTCGGCGTGTCTTGGCGCCCTTGATCCTGCTTTGGGTCCCAGCGTTTGCGTCTTTAAGTGTTTCATGAGTGCTTGTCCGCTCGATACCATCGTCGCGGACTTATTTGGTTTTGCTTAAGTCGTGCGGCACCCATGCGTGTCCGTCTGCGCAGGGTCGACCTCCTCGAAGCCTCCGTGCCCCTTAGGTCCCACAAAAGAGAACGGGATAGAGAAAAGGCCTGCTCGGGATTCACAAGCAAATATCTCGAAAAAACACTTTATAGACAATCTGAAATTACAAACGGACTTTTACAAGCTCGAGCGGGTTACAGACAACAAAGGGTAAAATGGTCCATTCTGATTGAAAATCTCACACGCGTCCACATGACACAACCTTTATTTACAAGCCTAAAAGCGACCACCGACCCAATTAAAATGGGACTATCGAGCCTCGGTCGTCCCCTACATCTTTGTACAATCGTGAACATACCAAAAGACACGGACATACATAAGCATTATATCAAACACCCTGTTTAGAAGTTTGTCCAGGTGACAAAGTCGTTGGTCTCGTCTCCCGCCTGACGAGGAGGGTGGTGAATGACCGAGGAGCAATATTTTTACACATGCCACTCAAGATTCGGATCGTGGAACTTCGACAGTCTGGGGTCCAAGTTTATCGCGGAAGGGGAAGGAGAAGGGGAAGGCGGTGGATGAATATAAACAAATCAAATCGACCAGAGCATACATGATATAGACACGAAAAGAGACTCATCGTATTCAGCGACCATCGTATAATGAAGAATCATATCGCAACAACAATATGGTGATAGTTGGTCATCCTTCTCTCGAGCAACAACATGATCTGAGAACAACACCAATATATGCCTCAAGAGCTACCTCGGACAAATATGATTTATGACGATCAATCTACGATCGAGTACCACATTGATGCATCAATGGCATCTGATTAATATCAATACACTATGTCATGGGATCAATTTCATGATTGGGTCCAACAAACGTATCATATTGATATGTATCGGATCGAGGACCCCGATCCACCACCCGTGGAGGCCCGTGGTTCGTTTTGGTGGTAGAATTAACAATCGGGTATATCTAGATATATGATTATTTAATTCATTTGAATTTTAAAGTTTATATTGTAACAAAATAGTCTAACAATTCAATTGATTTTTTTATAGATATTTGATCTATAACGGTGAAATCTGAACCTCGAACAAGACTACCTCAAAGCTTAGAAAAAGATATGTGATATTATTTTTATCTAATTTACATTGATTTTGCTAAACTTATACTATTACTATATTTATTTGTAACTTCAAAACTCTATCCTTTTTTTTTAATTTTCGGGTATTTTGGGAGGGATAAATCGATTGAAATCGGGTGAACCGAGCGGTACACCTCGATTATCTGCTTCGATGCGTCTGCATCAGAACCAACGTCAACGCAAAACGGTGCGACGATATGGTATGAATTAACCTTGATTTAGACATCTTCCAAATTGCTTAATAACAAACTACCCTGGTTTTATTACCTTCCCCTTGACCTCTCATTCTCTCGTTAAGCACCGATCCTAATACAGACTTCTTAATGTGCACTATTAGCAATCCTAATACAGACTTCTCACATTAGTAGCAAAAGGTTCTTTGAAACCATTATTAGCTAAACAAATCATGTAAACTTTGGGGCTATCTTCAACTGTCATATCAATGAGTTTCCAAGTTAAATTAGACAAGAAAAGCAATGAGACATTGACATAAAGGGTTTAGAGCAAAACAGGTCTGTTCTGGCTTCTTCAGTAAGAATATTTATACTACATAACTGGTAGTCACAACAAACTAAAAAAATTAATACCTCAATGTTGGTGCAACAAAAGAGTTTGCAGCACTTTGAAGAATGCTTATACCAGTCAATCTAATAAAAGCTGCTTTGTCCTGTTCTAAGACAAACTTCACACTGGTTCCTGTAAAAGTCAAATACATGTGAAGAAAACAGATTTCCTTCTGGATCCATAACATAAGACTCGTACTCACATACCATTCAAAGAAGCAATGCGATCAGAGATCCATGTTCTAGACACAACAAGTAAAGCAACTGCAAACAACTTTGCACCCTGTCTATCAAAAAGGGAGGGAATCTGCAACATTTCCACGCAATAAAATAATTTTATTATCAGGTTTTCACTTGAGGTCTTTTACCAATCATATAATGACAATTATTTTTCCCAAATTTACTATGAGCAAAGCTGCCGTGAGAGCAAATATAGGAAAGGGAGGCACTAGACACACACAGATGCATACCAGTACTTTAAACATTGAAGCAACTCTATGAGGCAATGTGCTTGGAGCCTTCTGGAGTTGTGGAACAATAGGAACTGAAACATCCTTGTCAATGTCAGGTGATGATGCAATGACCTGGGCTAAATATGAATGCACCTCTGACTTCGATGATGTTTTTCCCTGCAAAAATAGAACATCGGAAGATTTCCTTATGTTGCATGTACAAAACAAATGAAGGTATTTGGCTTAATCTTAAACCTTTCCACTGGTAAAAAAAGCTTTTTGAACAGCTAATGTGTCATCCCGGCGCTTTATTTCCGATGAATTTACTGAACCAGGACTTGCCTCAGAAGGGAGAGACAAACCATCCCTGCAAATTCAATATATTCCGAATACCCGTTATCTGTTGTTTGTGCAGAACCAAAAGGGTCAAACAAATCATTTACTCTAACCTCTTGTACTGGACTCTCCACCCTCCTTCACCATCCAAAGACAAAACTATGTCATGAAATGCAACTAAAGCAGGTCGGTGTGAAATTGTGATACATGATGTGCCCATTGCTCGAACCTTCTCACAGAAGCGTTCCTCCATGTTGGTTGTGACTGCACTTGTACACTCATCAAGAATGGCAAACTTAGGCTTATGATAAAATAACCTGGCCATTCCGAGTCTCTGTTGTTCACCAAGAGAAAGCTCATCTCCCCAGTTAATTTCCTTTTCCAGGGGGTAACGATCCAGCAAATACTCAAGATCAACCTGCCAAATGAAAGTTTGTACTTTGGACTCACTATTTTACCTTCAACAACTCAGATCCAATAGTATGTAAATCAATAAGAAGCCACAGTAATATACACTTTAACAATTATAAATGAAAGGCAAATTGTGAGAAAATATTACATTTTTTAATAACTCAACCATGCCCTCATGAGTGAGTGGTTCAGTCTCCTGATCTGCTGTAAGAGGATAGATCAATTGGTCACGAAGTGTCCCAACGGCAGTATATGGTCGTTGTGGGACATAGAAGATCTCCTTGTTGAGATCCGAACCAATCCCAGGTTTTACAATGTAGCCAGAAACCAGCGGCCAAAGACCTCCAAGAACCCTGAAGAGAGAACTTTTCCCACTTCCATTGGGACCTAATCAAGAAAAAGAAAACGGAAAGGATTACAACAATCAGAAAGCTTTAGATGTTTGAAGCATAGAAGATCTGCTTTGTAAAATCCAGCTCATAGTTTTTTATTATATTCAACAAAAGTTAGATTTCGTTTGTACTAAAACCAACAAAATAATCAAGAATTATTCAAAAATGTGTCTGGAGTTCAAGTAATGTTATTTTACCCTAGATAGGTAATCCATGCAACAAAAGGGACCGGTTGAAGTTTCTTACAACTGAAAACCAAAAAGAGAAGAAACACAAACCATCTATTAAAAAGAACCATTAATTCCAGCCAAAGCAGAATCATGAACAAAAATCTAAGCATGCAGCTTTGCCCAAAAAGTATATAGAACAATATGTAAGATCATAAATAACAATTTGTTTGGGTGTACAGAACTGTTTCCTTTCATATTGTGGAAGTAGGAACATTAAACTATTTTCCGTAGTTTCTGTTTCTTTTTTTTCTAAAATATTTTTTGATATCACTCAAATGTCATTTCTAGACCAATAAAAGGTTAAAAATGCTAGCTATGGCATGGAGAGAAAAACAGATAAAGAGTGGAACACAGTTTGCATTAATTAATAATTCAGTTTGCATCTCAGATAATGGAAGAGACCTAAGGATAATGGAAGCATGAATATTAAACAGAATTAATTAATAATTCAGTTGGAATCTCAGAAGGCAATTTATCACATTGTGTATCCTAGACTGGGGCAGAAAGGGGGAAAGGTACCAGTCCCAAAAACTAAAAGCATCAGTCACTCAATTTCAGTGATAAGGTGAACCTCTAATCTCCACAAGTCATTGAGCATTACCATAGTGTAGAATACTAAAAGCAAAGTATCTTGTAGAAGAAATTTTCTACAAGATAAACAAAGTGTAGAATAGTTTCCAAAAGAACCAAATAAAATCACCATTACCATACATTCATCCCTACATTTCTAAATTTGTATTATTGTTAATTAAAAACACTAACAAGAATGATATTAAACAACCCCCTCTGTCCTTGGTCATATGGGATTTTTACCAATGAAAGGTTTTCAATATTTGGACAATATCCAGAAGCTATTGTACTTGGATACTTTGTTACTTAGAATGATGAATTCTTGCTTAGGCCTTTCTGAGGGGCAATATGAGTTGAAATGAGATCCTTGTTGGCTTCATAAGCAAAACCTTTAAAATATGAAATTCTAATTAATCTCAAACAACATTTCACTGCAAGAGACCGCTAACATTTATGCCATGAACTATGAAGTATGAACAATGCTTTTCTAACATAAAAATATGGCCTCCAAAGCACAGATGCCACATAAATGCACTTTACAACAAGAGACTTATTTATAGAGAGTATACATAGTTAAATGGCCAAGTAAATTATAGATACATACATTTATTTATATACATATATCCAAATTCTGAAAACTAAATGTAACAATTAAAGAAAACAAGAACTTGTAACAATTATTGTGTGGCATTCTAACTTCTAAACAATATAAATATTTTGCAAGGAAACACACTGTCAATGAGAGATTGAACTTAGACCTTAATCTGTAAGGTTGTGGTGAAAACTTTATATCAATGAGCAGACTGAGATTAAACATTAACGAGAAATTAAGGAAAAGATACTTACCGGTGATCAAAAGATTTGAACCGGATTCTACCTTGAGGCTCAAATCATCCACCAACACATTTCCTGTTGGTGTAACTACCTGGAAACATTCAACATTAGTAAATAGGACAAGAAAAATTAAGAAAAAATGGACAATGTTCCAGTTAGGAACAACCTTAACACCTGCAAACTCAATATAATTTGCTTCACTGATATAATTTCTACTGGAACTTCTCTGAACCGATGATTTATCATAAACAGCGGATAGCTCCTTTGCAACAATCATTAGTTCATGAATGCGGTCAGCATAACCACTGCACAAAGAAATTCAGATGCAATACTTATCTCAAGAAATTTAAATACAGCGACACAATAAAATGTTCCGAATTTCATGTTAATTACTCATAAACTCAGTAGATTATTCATAAAAGTAAGTAAACAAAACCACAATGCACACCAGGACTCCTGGTGGGAGATCATCCCATCTGTTATTCTCAAGACAAAGTGCGTAATGCATAGAAAGTATAATTTGAAGAGAACAAACAGTAATAAGCATAAAAGATCATTACAAACTCCAGATATGAAACTAAACAACAATCTTATGAGCAAAACAATTCGCAAGCCTACAATACATGAACCTAGAGAAGTATACAAATTCAAAAAGTCTTCCTAAGGATGGCATGCTTAAGAATTTTAAGGCATTAATGGAAAAAAAAATTGAGCTCTTAATACAACTTAAACATGTGTTTCATTGCACAAAATAGTTCATGGGAATCTTTGTTTCCAATGTAAAGAAAATAAAAATGAATAGTTTTTCATTTCCCTTTTCCATATCCAAACAACTAGCATTTGTCATCCATCATAAAGGATTTCTAGTGGAAAACACTTTCCCTCAATTTCTTTGCAACCAAATGAAACCGAAGCTCCCTCAGTTGGAAGATGAAACAAAACTTTGCAGGATGACTGGTTTTGACCCTCCAGGGCTTTGGTCAAGGAATCAAATTTCAGTTGTACATGATCTGTACAGAGTACAGACTAGTATTTAACTGTCCAACCAAGGACTGGTAGTGGACCATATTGGTTGGTTCCGGTCAGTATTTTAATTTTTTGATTATTTTCCCAGTGGCATCGAGCACCACGGGTCAGTATATGCACGATATACCGTAGCAGTCTGACTGGTTACTAAAATTGGTATAATGTAGAGATTCACATCCTTAGCTTGTGTAGTATAATACAATATTAATAGGTCTTCTTTACCACACTAAGACAAAATGACAATCATTGATTCACTTTGTGTGAAAAGTTCAAAAGCCTTCTACTTCTTCAACTCCTAACATCTGTTCTTTGCTATTGGCCCTTGTCACTGAACTCAAGTATGAATTACAGCTCTCCTGTTTTTCTTGGGCTTGTCATTCATGCCAGCACTATTTTTTTATGCCTGTCTACCGGTTGATATACTGAAGAAGTACTAACAAACAATGATAATTCAATTTTAATGCTCAAGAAAGGTAAGTACTAGGTCATGTGCTGCTACATAAAGTAGATATAAGGATGATCACACAAAGCATAGCAAGGAAAATTATGAATTGTCGCTTTGCTCAGAATAATGGTGTATAAAAGTCATGACGACCACAACTAAAATAAAAATGTCGAAAAACAAATTAGCAAAAATAATCCATTAATAACTATTGAAATTCAATTGCTCATAAACAAATGCAAAGGTAAACAATAAAAAATATCAAAATTAGAGAACAGCAGGAAAAAATATCAAAAATTAATTCAATTGCTTTAGAAAATGCTGCAAAATTTGCTCACAATTACATCAAAGAAAACCTGGAAACAACCAAAGATTATTTCAATCCCATCCATAAACATTCAACTGCCTATACACCAAACTAAGATGTCTAGAAGTAACTCATCAAGGCAAAACTATGAAGAATTATTAAAAAATGAAGCATCAAATGTTAGTTATGTACGGCTAGCAGTAAAAAACGTTGAAAGCAAAATTTTAGTCCCAATAAGACAAAAAAAAAAGTGAATAACAAGATATTTGAGAACTGGAAATTATACAATGATCATAGAGGTTGTCACCAAAAGGACATTGCGGCTGCTGGTGCTATTTACTCTGCAAATTCTTTGTATATTTAAGTGCACACTTATCTTGGCTTTCAACTTCCTTGGACCATAATATTTCAACTAATAACTTCTATAATATTGAATATATATTTTTTGCACTTGCTGATTACTTTTTAAATTCAGAAAAATCTTCTTTAAGAGTTCAACAAGCTTCCCTTATTTCATCAAAAAATTCATATGAGATATTGTACCTGAGGTTTTCCCATAACATTTCCATCAGAATTCCTCCCAATATATTATCTTAAATAAACAACAACTTTTGCATCTTTGATTTTTCTTATTGCAACAATTACAGTCACAGTATGCTGAATTCTTGGCAAAATTCCATTGACTTTTTCATTCACCCACTGACCTATACATGATTCACATAATGGACCTTGGACAAAATTTAGAAAAAGGACTTAGCCTTCAAATATAGAGAAGTAGTACCATGGTTCGTCTTATCAGTCCGTACTAATGTACTAACCAGTTATCGGTACGGTATGTACCAAGCTATACCAGGTCACACCAAACATACCGACACATGGTACATGGGAGGCGTACCAATGTATCGCCCATACCGATCTCTTGTTGGACGGACACGTACTGCCTATAGCGAGCGACATGCCACAGTACGACGAACCTTGAATAGTACTATAAAAATTAAGAGAATAGAATCAGCCTAACTAAATTAGTCAAAGCTAATGACTCCTCAACAACACCACCACCAACAACAACAAAACCGTATTGTCCCAACTACTCATGGTCAAAATTATTGTTCTTCAAGATGTTGCAAGCTGCAACGTTCAAAATAACTACAGCATTTCATAGGAGGTGGAAGGTAGGAAACTTATATAGAAATGGGAAAGATATATGTAAATATATGGCCTACTAATCACTTTGACAAGTTCACTAAAATCATGCATGTAGAGTACAGACAAAATATCCATTCCTTATAGCCAAATTGACATTTTTATAAGTTCAAAAGATATATTAGATATTATATTTGCACACAAATGGCATGACCTTGTGCAGTATTAATAGAATTTATTAGGCAATAACCTGAGACGATTCAGCCGCCTAGAACTGATAGAGAGAGTCCCAAGTGATTGAAAAAGTGATATTATCACACTTGTATGATAACGAAGATTACTCAACATTTCTGCTCTTCCTAGTGTTGAAGCATCAGGTCTAAGACTACCAGCAAAAAATGGCTCAATAATCAGAACCACTGCAACAGTAGCACCAAGGTACTTCAAGAGAAAGTCTTGAATCATTCCAAACCACCAGTGATCATGATGTACATTATTCAAGTGTTTTATAAGAGTCTTAAACTTCTCCCTGATGTGAGATGCTTCTCTATTCTCTCCCCCATAGAAAGCTACACTTTCGGCATTAGTCCTTAATCGTGAGTGAAGTTGCCGATAATCCCCTTCCAGTTGTTGCTCCTTGGACATAAGTTTTCCAAAAGCAGGAGAGAAGTTCCTAATAGCAGCACCCACCCCTATGACATATGCCTGAAATCCAACAAATAACTTGCATTAAAAGTTATCAATATATACCAATAATAAATGATACAAGCTAAAAAGGACATAAAGTCAGGAAATGACTTGAAATAAGAACTAATTCATAAAATAATTGCAGCAAAGAAAGAGATGCTACCAGTATCCAGAGCACATATTTTGGACTTGCATAGGAACAGAGGCGCCAGGTATAAATTATGCCATCAGCAACTGCAGCAAGATCTTCTTGTATAAGGTCACTCAATTCAGAACAAAATTTGGGTATATCACTAGCAATCTGCTGCTCCGGGTTATTGATCCGATCATCAACGTGCGAGATTTTGTAGTACACCATATTCTGCATTTCACAACATAACTTGATATAAAAATAAGTGCATCTTAAAAACAAAATAAGCATATGTTTATATGCCGATGCTAAAAGCACAAAAAAAGATGCAAAAAATGAACTTAATTATCTTGCCTCAAATTATAGTCATATTCAACCAAAAAAATAAATAAAGCAAATGATCGTGAGTATATGTTGTGTGCTAAATAAAAGTCTTCACTGACTTAAAATAAAAATTATCCATAAACCTTTGAATGAGATAGAAAACCCTGAAATGGGCTTTATTGTTTCTGTTGAATATTTGTATACATATTTATATTGACTATCCAGATTTTTTTATATGAACAGATACAGGTTGAGTTCCAACAGCATTCAAAAATCATAATATCTGATCAGAAGTGCTAAATTTACCTATATTAAACCAAAGGAAAGTTATGATTTGATTACTTTTGTTATGTACAATAATTAATTTTTTCTCATGTCTCTTTTAATTCAGTTTGGCTTTCAATTTTCTAACATAAGAAACATGATTAATAGACTTAAATTAGTTTCTAAATTATTTACGGAAAAATTGCATATATATCCCTCCAAAGTCAATAATTTTCATATGTATCCTTCTACATTAAGTTTAGCAATATATATCCCTCCAAAACTTAAAAACTTGCACATCCACCATTGTAATTAATCTCCATTGGCTCATGTAAGTTATGTTAGTTGAAACTTTAATTTACATTATTACCCTTACAAGCTTATTATGATGTTTAAAATGTTAGGGGTAGTTAGTTAATTTGATTATATACTTCTTCAACTCCAACAAACTATTGTTAAATGTTAACAATAGTCAGAAGTAGTTAACCTGGCTTTTCCTAATCAATGTCATCGGCAGTGGCATATGTAAATTTGTTAACGGTTTTTATTATCTTTACTGCCACCAGCCTGATGGGTACTCCTCTCCTCCTTCACCTCCTCCTCCACACTTCCGATATGGTGGTCGTATCATGTGTTGGCATGACAGTGCATTTCAAACCAGTACTAGTCCAGAAAGGGACTGGTACTACCAGTATTCAAAATTTAGAACCATGCCTAGAACCAAGGTCTGTCGTACCGAAGCGTACCGCCCATACCGGATGGTACTTACAGGTCTGGCAGGTTACCGGTACGCGGATCGCTCGCTACCGGGCGGTATGCCCCAAAAACCAGGCAGGTTACCGTTACCGCCCGGCACCACTCGGTACCGCCCGGCACCACTCGGTACCGCCTGGTACCACTCGGTAACGGTCGATTTCGACCGTTACCATCCGACACCACTCGGTAACGATCGAAATCGACCGTTACCACACAGTAGCAGTGCTACAGTGTTCCAACTTTCTCCTTGACCGTTAGAGCTTTTTCTCCTCCTATTTAAACCATTCTTTTCTCCCCTATTTCATTATACTCTCTTAAACTCTCTCTCAAACTTTCTTTTTCTCTCCTAAACTCTATAAAATAACGATTTGTGAATTCAATCGAGGTTAATTTGAGAAGATTAAGAGGAAGAACTTTCTAATCAAGAGGTATGCATTCGTTTTTTTTAATTGGAGAGTAATTAAGACTATCCTAACTTTTTTAATCAAGAGGTATGTATTTGTAACTTGAAAACACTATCCTAACCTTTTTTTTTCTAATTTTCAGGTATTTTGGAGGGATAAATCGATAAAATCAGGTGTACTGCTCGGTACACCTCGGTATACCGGTCGGTACACCCGTACCGTACCGTACCGAGCCCGGGTCGAAATTCTGGTATGGTACGGTATGGCGGACCTTGCCTAGAACTAAAAGTACCCTAACTATTAGATGCAAGACTAAAATAACATAGAGAGTAACTCAATTTACTGTCACAAGATCCCTGGAAAAAGTTCACATATCTAGTTAGTTTGTTTATAGGGCTGATGTTGCAAAATAATTCAGTTTGTATAAAGAATTAGTAAATATGCTTCAAAAGCCTCACTTAGAAAACAGCTGTTCTGACCTCGAAATAATCTGCATGTATGAGGTCTGTCAATTTTTTTCTGAATCTCAAACCTAAGGACCCCGTCAAGTACTTTGATGTTGAATATAAGGTGGACTGGAGAAAACATAATGTAAGATTCTCGACAATTAGGCGCAAAAAATTGGGTACACGCCGAAGAAAAGCAGCTCGAAACAAGAATCCTTGAACTTTTGCCAATCTGTGACTCAAGGCAGTTCTTAAAACCTGCAAAAAAAATGAAGTTTGACGCTAAGCAACTTAGTGAATACAACCTACATATCCAAGAAAATGATACCAGCAATCTGTTAACATCTTGCATGTACACAAACCTGTAAACAGGGGGAATCAATTGAACATCATAAGTGCAGTCTCAATAAGAAATTACCAAAAAGAGAACAGTGTCTATTTCTCCAATGCATGAGAAAGCAATTAGAGGATGATTACATAAAGATTCAAAATGCCAATGGTTGGGCTAAAAAAGACTTTTCTAGCTTCTTGTATAAACTAAAAGGTTTTTCTATTTAGTTGAACGTTAAATCTAATTGTGCAAGTTTATTGTATTCCATTGTCACATCCCACTGTCTCTCAACAAGCAATATGCATATTAGAGTGAGCCTAATTTAAGTTTGAAAAAGAAAAGTTGTAATTTCAATATCACATGTAAAAACAAGTGCTTTAATTCTACATGGTATCAGCAAAAAAGTTTCAGCATCTAATTCTTCAAGACATATAGCAGGTGGTTAGAAGAAGGTCAACAAAAGTATCAAATTGCCAGTGGTTGGGATGAGTAACTATTGCTGCATGTCAAAACTAAAATGTTTACCCTCTATTTGAATGATAAATATAATTAAATAGTTTTAGTACACGTCAATACAATTAGTCACGATTTCTTAGCAGTAAAATGCATTTCAATAGAAAATAGATCATTAGTATTATATGTTTCAATAAAACTATATAGGATTACAGACACAATTCTCCAAAAACATACCTTAGCTTTAGCATAATTTCGAATAGCATGATGCCATTTCCAACAGTAATGACATGCATGGAATGAGATCCTATTGTTTGTCACATGACAAGTGAAATTGGGATATAGCATAAGTGGTGTCCTATAATCAGCCAAGTAGAAAATCTTTCACCTATTGCCTACTCCACAAATGAATTCCCTCCAATCCCATAATTCCTGACTTTAAAACACAAATCAAGCTTAGAGTCCTAAAAATTCAATTACAAAACTAACATATTTTGTAGAAAAAGAAGCCTTGAGATATAAATGATTGAATGAAGAACATATAACTATTAAAGTGTGAATATTTGGAAAAGGACATTCTTTTGGCCCGATAGTTCCACCCGAGATCACCCAAATCAGGAAACATGTCAAGCTGAGTCACTACTGATACCTAACACTTGGTTCTTGGTAAAATTGGAACCTCTGAATAGGGCCCAACAAGCCCATTTGAATTCAATGCCCTTATTTCTTAATTATTTTGGGCTGAGCCATTCATTAAACTTTAACATGGATTGGTCCTATTTGAAAAAAATTATAAATACCGATTCAGGTCAAGGTGTTCAGTCATGAGATAATCCCTCGAAGAACCTTGCAACTTGCCACCACTCTCAAACCCGAGTCCTCTTGCTTGCAACTCTTTCAGACCCTTTTACAAACAAACTCTCATCAAACATTTTGCAGTCAGATCAAGAGAGGAAAGCCAAGCATAGGAAGGAAATGCTAGAGGAGATGAGAAGGATCACATGTATATTGGATTTATTTTTAAGTTTTTCTCATTTGGACCTTCCAGTGTCCATCTGGCATCCCTAGTGCTGCAAGAATTTAAGTCCTTGACTGAGATTCCTTGGTGTGAATAAGGCTGCTCTAGTGCCTTGAACAAAATGGTGCTTCAGCCTTCAGGCATCAGCTTCCCAAGAACTATGCATTCAAAGTGGTTCAGCATGGCGATTCACAATGGCAACTTTGCAAAGTAGGTGTAGGCATCTTGTGTATGTTTTAGGAAAATGTTAAATTTTCACTCCTTGCATTTCATTAACAGCTGTCATAAGAGGTCCTCCTTTTTACTTAACCAAAATTAAATCTATTAACATTGCACCCTTTTTCTATATAAAGAAAGATAAAAAAAAGTGTTAAAAATTGAACGATCAACAGGAAAGAAGTGATGGCTATCTGCAGTTATTAGCTTCTAGAATAAGACCATGTTGTTAAAGATTGATTCATGCTAATAAAAGAGCAAATAACAGAATGCAATAAGAAAGAACATCAAGAGAAAGGATCCTATATAGATGCTACCACACCACTGGTAACATGCATCAACTGTCACATTTTTCATCCTGCCAATGTTTGATGTGCTTAATTCATGTCACGCTGTGTAGTCATAAATTAACAATCCAAAGAAATTGACAAATATCCAACTCTCTCTCTCTCTCTCTTCTCACACACACACACACATATATAATGCAAAAATATGTATCTGAGTGATGACGGTGAAAATCCACATGATAGTGGACCAATGGTGCAAGAAAAACATAACAAACAATCTGCAACAAATACATAGCAAAAGAAACTCACAGCTGTAGTCACTAAGGCCATAAGATTCCATATGCCATTTGCGCCCATCCGGGAGAGCAAGATTGCAGCTAAAACGTGTAGGGATCTCAATCCCTTTCTTCCTGGCCTTGCCACCCGAACTGGATGATCACTAACACCATTTCGGCTCAAGCTTTCTCCATTCTCTCTTGATATGGTGTGATTTGAAGATTCTTCTGATTTGGGGATTTTTCTACGGCGATGCGATATGTATACAACAGTTCCACCAGCCACTAAGACAGCTGACACTGCTGCCAATGTCCTCCTGCTTAATACCACAGCCGAATATTGGTGAAGATAGTCATATTTCATACACAATTCTTTACAAAAGATGATTCAAGGTGAAATCACATTACCTTTGTACTCAGATAATGAAGTATATACTGTAGAAAAATAGGCCATAGTAGTAAAATTCAAATATTATCATGAGAGTAGAATTGTATGACTGTAAACAATTAGGGTCCATTTGGTGCAAGCATAAATCTCAAGTGAATAAGTGAAGTAATTCAATAGTAAAGTGCACGATAAGTTACTTATATCATTCTTATATAGGTAAAGAATTAGTCGAAAGTAAATATAAACTGATCGGTTCTATTAAGAATAACAAATAGGAAGATTTATAAATTTCCTGCCCCCAACCAGACAAATTAGTGGTATGAATGTAGAGGATAGATAACTGCTATTTTGTTCAAATCAACCGTTTCAATGGTTAGGTTACAACTGTAAAATGGCTAAGTAAATCCCTTTAACTAGTTAGGAAATATCCCATAAAGCTCTTTTGGCAAGTTATGACGCGATAGGATCCATCACTTCTTCTTGAACC
Organism: Musa schizocarpa; assembly: GCA_900464855.2. NCBI lineage: Eukaryota > Viridiplantae > Streptophyta > Magnoliopsida > Zingiberales > Musaceae > Musa > Musa schizocarpa. The sequence goes on along the minus strand of LS990917.1, from coordinate 34,840,633 downwards.
AAACGAATCCGTAGATAAGCATCATTATACAAGTGAAGATGGAACACATTGCATGTCAAAAGCACAAACAGCCGTTTGCATCTTCCAAGTTTCACTATATTACTAGCCATGGTTTCAAATACTGGTGAGTACCGGCTGATATTTACTGGTCCAACAAAGGATAAATACAGGACCATATGGTCTGGTACCAGTCAGTATTATTTTTTTATTGCTATTTCTGACAGGTACCAACCTGCACGACAGCAGGCAGTACAAGCTGGTATACCACTTGGTACACGGTTTGGTAATTAAAAAAACCAGTACCCGATCAATATTTAAAAGCTTATTACTAGCACTAAAAGTAAGGCGTTTTGAAAGATAATAGGTAGTTTTTTATCAAATATGATACCGGTTGCTGCTCTTATGTTGTTATAGACTTTCTTAAACCTAGATAACACATTGAATTGTAATTGACCAGGGACAAATCATAACAGAGTTCTGTAGCCTAATCAGTGTGATAAAAGTAAGGTGTTTTGAAAGATAATAGGTAGTTTTTTATCAAATATGATACCGGTCGCTGCTCTTATGTTGCTATAGACTTTCTTAAACCTAGATAACACAATGAATTGTAATTGACCAGGGACAAATCATAACAGAGTTCTGTTGCCTAATCAGTGTGATAACAGCAAATAGGAATTCCTCAAGTTACAACCACTTCTACTGTTAAAATGACAAATAGCAATTTATTTCAAGTCAGTTTTGGTCAAATACCTGCCCCTATGCGGTTGCTGCTACACTTTGTAGTCTTAATCAAATCACAGTAGTAAAAGAAAAACTGGAACAGAGCAATATCCAAAAAAGAGGGTCAATTACATTTTACCCAACTATTGTTTGTCCTAATTTTAACTCACCCATCCATGGTTTAGAGCAGTCACTTGATCACCTGTGTTTTCTCTGTCACATTTAGCACTTGTCACTTACCTACTTGTCACTTACCTCGTGTTAATAATCCATGTTTTCTAATATCATAGACATAAAACTCGAATCATGATACTGTGGTGTTGATGTGACGCACAGATGGCATATATGCAGGCCAACTAGACTCCATATCCATTGTGCTAAGATGGATATGAGAAAAGTGCAAAGAGATAATGATATCTTCTCATACCTAAATTCCGAGAACAAATAATAAAATAATTATAATTAATCTCTCACAGACAAGCTCAAAAGTGGGAAGCAAACAAGGTTTCACAGAGCAAATCTGAAAGGCATGAATCAGACTATCTGCAGTTGTCAATCAAAAGATCAAATTTCTCTTCAACATCTATAATGTATTTCCATTTAAACCAAGGTCACGGTCTTGATGATACTAACATAAAGAATTTAAAGTTGCAACAACCACCAAAGGTTAAACAATTAACCAGGCCTACAAATATCACATTATTTAGGAAAGTAGCATTGCAGCAGAATTATGTTCATCAATGCTTTCTTTTCATCTTCACTCAGTTATCTTTCTTTGAGTTACGGAGCATTTTAATAAGAGCTGTATGTTACATGTGAACCAGAATGCTCTGACTTCAACAATATTATATTTGATCAAGACATGTGAACAAGAACATCAACAAAAAGAATACGACAGAAAAGCAAAATATCTTAACGTACCTCCTAGATGCCAAAAGGCTACGCCCATGCTCAGTTAATGGCAATAACTGCAGAGAAGGCATTTTCTGAAGATCTCCGAAACAAATCTATGCTAAACGAATGGAGAAACTTCTTCTAACTTGCGAAGGAATAATGCAACAATATACAGAAATCACTGGGCTTTTGACCGAAGGTTTGACACTGTTACACCAAGAAAGAAAAAAATTATAAATATCTTTTCAAGCTAATAGATTGAGTGCTTAATAGAACAAAATATTTTTGAGTAAAAACACAATGTCATAACAAAAAAAATTATTTTTTCTTGAGAGAGACATAAAAAGAAAGCCCACCTGAATAAAACAACCATTGCCAAATACTTGAGGAAACAAACCCCCAGATCAGAATCACTTGTAGAGGAAAAGTAACACCAACCATTTAGCCAAAAATTAATTACTTATGTGACAACAACACATAAAGCTTCGGATGAAGTTTCTGCCTTATGGTCTTATGTTTTATATTTAGGATAGAAATGAGTCAAGCACTTACTTTTGATCATTGCTAACTAAACAAAGGGGAAGCGGAATGCAAGAGATTCCACCATTCTGATACCCAGGTAAAGTTAGATGTAGAGAACACAACCACAACATTTCAAGAGGTTACTTCCTTAATTCAAACCCATACACTATGACTTCAATGATGTAATGAAGCAATTTTACAGCTGTGTTCACACCCTTTGTCAAAAAAGTTCTACATTTAAGAATTATTAATCTAGTTAATTATAAAACTGGTTTTCACTTTGACTATCAGTGAAAGGTCACCTTTCTCAAATGAAAATAGCATAGATAGTAAAACACGAATATTGATAGTAAATTTTCATGCTCATTTTGTTTATTTTATTGGAGGTTCCAGCTTAAAGAAAAAGAAACTTTCTATATGAATCATCATATACTGTACATTTTTAATAAGAAATACCAACCTGAGGTACCAGTACCTGTGTTGTCCTAGTATGCTGATCATCAATAAAAAGAAAGTTTCGGCTACTCGTAGCATGCTCCCTTGCATCTTTTCCTATTATGTTCATGATTCTGTTGGCAATTGTCTTAATTAGGTTACCCACATAATTTGTTACGTCATGTTACAAGAGACCTGTCCGATGCATGATATGTAACAAGAGTCAAGACAACAATCAAAACTCAAGCAAATAAGGAGAAAGAATAAATTATCAATCCAGCAGTTTTAAAGAAAAAACAAAATTATCAAAATGGTAAACCTGCCAACGCCCTGAAAAAACTTCCAGGATAAGAAAAATTTTGCCAATCAAGGTTAAAATAATTACCACCCAGTAAGCATGCCACAAGTGAAACAATAATATTCTTATATGTTCTGGTGATGCATCAATAGGAGGCACATACAGATACTACATCCCGGGACCACAAGCTTTGAGATTGACATCACAATTCATCTTATTGCCCATCCAGACTGGCACAAAATGCAGTATAAACTTGAAGCACTAGAAGCTTAACCATTATATAGTAGGTACTTGCTTAAAATTTGAGACAGGCTACCTTGTATCAAGAACATATTTTTAACGTTAATTTTAGTTAGGATCTATAGTATATTGGTATAAATGCATAAAGTTCCTTATTTTCATAAATCGAGTCATACTTCAACTGAAGCAGAAGCCCTAGTTTCTGACGGATTAGATCACTTCCCGTATGCATAAAGTCAAAAAAGAGGCTCCAATATCTGATACTAACACAAACTCTAACTTAGAGGCGGTGCAGGAGATCTATCATAAAACCAAAGGCGATTCGATCTAATTGCCGACCTAAAGGGAATCACACGCCCGACTAGCTCCCCGGGCAATGCACCTACCACCCAAAGCCCATCTAATCCCGACCGTTCACAAGAACGATCTTACGAATCGAGGAAATAATCGATGTCGAAAGTCCCACAACCAAACTTCCAATCGTAAGGTCCAAAATCCCCTGCTCCGAGAGTAGAATCCATTACACAATCTAATCTTAGAGATATTACATGAGGAAAACAAGAAATCGGACTTGTGGCACACGATCTGAAGAGACCGGTGCTTTTTGCTCTTACCCGATACGACTGGCAAAGATCATAAGAGCCGACAGCGCAAAACCCTCGAACAAAGAGACACAGAAATCCTCTTTCGGGGCGAGCGAGAGAGAGCGCGAGAGAGACGGGAGTGAATCAAGCGATAATGAGGTGCCGTTCGGGGGACGGGTGGGCGTCTATTAATTCTTATAATTTCTCGGCTGCGGTGTGGTGCTCCGCGTACCTGACGTCACGCTGGCATGGCTCGTAATTGGTGGCCTGGAGAAACGCTGTTTATACCCACCCGTCGCACCCGACGTTTCACCACACTATTATCAGGGCCCACCCTTGCCCTAATGTCCCCCGCCCGATGTAGTTGTACAGGCGTAAATTTGGAATTTACACGTCATGCGATCGCGAATACGTGCGGGGTGCATTGCATGGGAAGCTGATGAAAGGCTCTTGAAAACCGTCCATCAAACTCTCACCTTTCATCTGTACCGTCTGTACTTTTTGTGTATATCCCATTTGTGGTGTCCTCGCTGGAAACGTGGCGAGGAGGGAACTAAGCGTGGACCATTAGCTTAACGTCTTTCTTGGTGTACTATACCGGTTCTGTTACTTTCATGGAGTCATATTTTTTGTTACTCGGAAACTACCTGCCTTACCATTAGAGAATTGGCTTGGGACCCACCAAGCGATAGCCGTTTATCCGATTACGACGCAGCTGGGTCCGCGGAGTAGTGGTCGTTCGGGCAGAGTTATTATTTTGGCCTTTCTCATAGTTCCACGTGGCACTCGCGAACGAGATACATGTTTGAAGAAAAGTGGAATGCGTCGTCGAATGGCATATCTCAGGTTGTGCTTCGCCTTCTCGCTCGAATTACCAGGAAAAATAATTACTTTGATTCTACAGCGATATATATATATATATATATATACCATTAATGAGAATATATAAATAATTTATTTAAAGAAAGTTGTTTATTTAAAGAAAGTGGTAAGGTTTGTATTTATATCAATTAATAATTGGTGATATTTATTTTGATGCGGACATCAAACAGGAACTTAGTGATACAGCTGCATTTGAATATGGATACTAATCCGATATTATTATATGATTGTAGGATAATGAAATAAATAATTTAAAAATAATTTCTTTTTCATTAGTGTATTCTTCAATGTGTTTTTTGGGTGCTTTAGAAAATTTCAAATTTTCTTTGAATCATAGGCAACGAGATAATTAGGTATAGGTCTTTAAACGATACATTTCATAATGTAATATATAACATGATTTCTCACTACTTAATATCATATACTCTATTGTCATGTTTTTTTGTCTTCTACTCTCTCCTTCCATGCTTTTCTCATCTTAATTAATTTATTCTTTTATCATATCGATTTTAGACAGAAGTAATATCTCGAGAATATGACAAAAATAACAAAATCCTCTTTCTAATTGCCACTTTTAGAATGCATCCGAATCCACCCGAATCATAAATTTCTCCACCTAAATCTAATGTACGATATGAAAAATGCTTTATAGGATGAGTGAATCACCGTAGAGACGATTTGTGTGGTGGAATGTTTTGAACCGGTCCGGTTTAGTTGGACGGTAGATTGAATCCATATGGCCCGGTCCAGCCAATTAGGTCCGTGATGTGGTAAGCTCGTCGCGCTCTGTTGTTGCTTGAAGCCCCCAAATTCCATCGCCTCGCCCGCCCGCTCCCCGTCCTCCGCCGCGCTGCGTCGATTGCCCCCGCCGAGAGGGCAATGGCGCCCGTAGTTCAGAGCTCCCAGCCGTGGGTGGAGAAATAGTACGATTTCCCTCTCGTTTTCTCGTCGCTCCTCTCTCTTCTCTCTTTCTATTCTGGTATTTCTTTCGGTTTGGTGGCAACTCTGTCCCGTTTTTGATCCCTCGTCGGCTCTTCTGGGAACATTACGACGACGACGGCGCAGCCGACCAAGGCAGGTGAAGGATGTGGCGCACCAGGACGAGGTCATCCGAGTCCTCACCAACACCCTTGAGACCGCCAACGTGAGAGTTCCCTCTCCTTCCCATTTATTCTTTGTTTTTGTCTCTCATCTATAAAAAAAAAAGGAGGTTTTTTTGGCTTTTCTTTTTTATTTGGAGATGTTTCTACAGTGCCCTCATATGCTTTTTTACGGGCCTCCCGGAACAGGGAAGACCACGACCGCCCTTGCCATTGCTCACCAACTCTTTGGGTAGTTACTAATCGCCTCCGAGTTTAATTAACTTTTCTTCTTGCTTTACTTCAAACAACTTGTGTCTGAATGGATGTGGCTTCTTGCTTGATTTCGCTGGTCTAATATCGCTGTAATGCTCATCATGTAAGTCTGTGCTGAGGAGATAATGTTTAGACTTCAAATTATATATTGACACTAGGTTTATAAAACGATTTTGAAATATTACTTCTTGATTTATCCTTTTAGCCGATGCTTGTTGCTTGTTGCGTAGGAGACGGTGCCCTATTAAAGCTATATGCTTCTGTATTAGATAAATTAATTATAGGACAGCCATTTAGCTATTGCTTGTTGCTTGTCATGTTGGAGATGCTGTCCTAACATAGTTCTATTGTTACGAATGAGATACATTTATACTTAACTAAAAAGTGGCAGCTACAATTTTCTGTATGAGATACATTTATGACTGATTGAAAAAGAATGAATTAGCACATGAGCTCTTATCGACATGTGGTCTAGGTAGGGTTGATTTACACAGCCTTACCCCCAAAAAGGAGCAACCTCACCATGATGCCAAGGCTTGCCCCCTATATTTAATTATTCTCATCCACATCTGGGAGTTATTCTAGTCACCAAGATATGATTGACAAGGTATTAGATACTAAAGTTCCATAGGAATTTAGTAAAGAGATTAATCAATTACTCAGGGTGACCAAAGTGGAACTGAGATTCTAGCTTCTTTTTCTTTGTGTCAAGTTGCAATTTGGATTTAGTCAGGAGCGTAATGCTTATAATGAATGCTAATTGCATATGATGGCTATGGTTTAAAATTTTGATGTGAAACCTGTACAAACAGCTAGCTATGGTTGGTGGTGGTGAACAACAAGCGGCATGAAACATAGGAGAATCAGTGTGGTGGAGGGAGGAAGGGAGAGGCATAAAAAAGAGTCAAAAGATGGCATGTCAAAACCAGAAATTTTAATAATTTCTGTGACCTGTAATTTGTTGAAAGCATTTTAATAATTTTTTATTATAAAAATGTGGATATATGTGTATATTTAACATCTTATCTAAAGGCTTGTTCTAATATGCATACACTTAACATGTTATCTAAAATCTTATTCTCTTCATTAAACTAGAGAAAGATCAGTTAGGGAATCTAATCCGCAACTGTTTTACATGATCCATCATTTGAAACGTTGCAAGATTTTGGACCAATAGATGTGGCTATATAATGTTTATTCTCTAGTTTTAATAATATTTATATCTGAAGCTCTAAGGTCTATTTATTCCATAGTACCACTATCTGATAAACTTCCAATCACATGAATTATTTAAAGTGTCATTTATTTTGCCTTCACCTTGTCAACAGGCCAGAACTCTATAGATCAAGAGTTTTAGAACTTAATGCTAGTGATGATCGAGGGATTAATGTTGTGCGAACAAAGATCAAAGATTTTGCAGCTGTTGCTGTGGGTTCAGGATCTCGTCAAGGGTTTGTATTCTTTCTGCTTATTAAGATAAAAAAAGACAATGTCTGTTTACTTTGTAAATTCTCCCTTTTTCCATTTTCTTCATCCTTTACTGTGTTCTAACAGATATCCATGTCCACCTTACAAGATCATCATCCTAGATGAAGCTGATTCAATGACAGAAGATGCTCAGGTCCATGATTTTATTAGTTTTCTTTATCTTGGGTTTCCTCTGATATCAATAAAACCTTGCATTTGAGTTCTTGAATTGATGTAAGTTATCCTAACAGAATGCATTAAGACGTACAATGGAGACTTACTCCAAAGTAACTAGGTTCTTCTTTATATGTAACTATATCAGCAGGTATTTTCCCTTCATTTTATTTCATTTTTGCAGTAAAATAACAATTGTTTCCTCTTCGTTTAAATATTTGATAATCTAATTTCCTTCAGTTTTATCCTTTTTCTGAGTATAGGATCATAGAACCACTTGCTTCCAGGTGTGCGAAGTTCAGGTTTAAACCTCTTTCTGAGGATATAATGAGTAGTCGCATCTTGCACATTTGTAGTGAAGAAGGCCTGACTCTGGATTCTGAGGTATGCAGACCATTGAATCGTGTTTTTCAGTTACCTAGTAGTTCCCTTGGAAGTAAGGATATTTGCACAATGCACAAATTGTGATTAAATACTAACTTTTGTTTATAAAAACCAACTAGGCTCTTTCTACTTTGAGCTCAATCTCTCAGGGAGATCTTCGCCGTGCTATTACATACCTGCAGGTTTTTTTTTCTTTACTTTCTGCTTGCTTTGATCATACTGATAAAGCTTATCTTGGCATTAAAGTGCTCCTAATCTACTACTCTTGTTGTAATTTTTCTCTTTTGAGGAGAAGGAAAGATTGGAGGAGTTGGTCATGCAGAAATTTAGCGACAGACCAACACTTTATGATGTCTCAAAACTATTTTTCTGTTCAATTCTTTTCAGAGTGCAGCTCGCTTGTTTGGATCATCCATTACATCCAAGGACCTCATTAGTGTTTCTGGGGTACTTTTACTCCCACTTGTTTTTAACATTTTATTTCCTGTATCTTCTAGAAAATTGCATGTGGCAGCTCTCTATTTTTCAGTCAGTGTGTCAAAGAAAAAAAAACTTTTGTGATCCTAGTTATAACCAAGTAATTTTACCAGGATTGACATAAATTGGCAATTCATTTAGTTCTATATTGGAAGCAACTATGGGTTATTAAAAAAGAAGAAAAGCACGAGTGGAAAACAGAGAAATTATGCAGAAGGAAATAAGAGAAGAAATGATCCATGACTTTTAGATGTTTTCCAATTCCCAGTCACGACCTAGGTATTCGTAGTCTCATACTAGACACACCTCCCATGGACAATGATCTTACACCAGCAGAGAGAGCCTGACTTCTTTGTTTATACATTCCACTGATCTACCTTCCCATCACTTACAATTTTTCTCCTTTAATAGTCTATCAATTACAAATAGAAGAAAAGCTAAACAAATGATTAAATAAATAAATAATGATCTCAAATCAATTATTAATCCGGTCAGACATCCGATTTTTCAATTTTGAGAATCTTTATTTTCATTTATTTTGGGAGACAATCTTCCTATCAGCAAATCATTGATTGGGATTAGTTTCTCTCTTTAGGGATCATTTTCAAATTATTTTTCATAGTCACACATAAAATATATGGTAACTATTACATCTTTCAGATAACCTTCGAATGGAGAAAATGTTAAAAAGACAAATAAATATAGAATGGTTTGTACACCAAACACTTTTCTCTTATAGAACTCAATTTCATTTCATGTGATTGAAACCGAGTAACACAATCCGTAACCTTTATGATCCAATAGTTAATGATGAATATCTAGTTGTACAAACAAGGTGAATATGCCATGAATATGTTGGTTGGTTGAGCTTGGTTAAAATTGATCACAACCAAATTCCAGGTCATTCTCTAAAACTTCAATGGTAGAGTGACAATGGTTGACTTTTGAGTTTTGACCACCAAACATTCTCTTGAACTAAATGTTGTCCTAGGTCTTCCTTTAGTTCATAAACTTCATGACTCTCACTTCTAGGTCAAATGTTTGGTTGGATAGTTTATTAAAGTATTTTCAAATACTAACCTTGATGGATGAAGTTCTTCGACACAGATGGTGTATCTGGATAAGGCTTGTAGGTTTTGTTAAAGGACTTTGATGATCTGTTGCTGTATATATTATTGTTTAGTGGATGACTGTAATGGTCTATTGGCGAGCTCACTCTTGATTTTTTCCAACTCTTTTTGGTGATGGGCACCGTTATACATTACTGTTTTATTCATATGAACATTGGTTCTTGTCCATGCAACTATTACATGATAGTCTTAAAGCAACAATATGTGATGCCTAAAGCAGAATATTTTTTTTGTTTGACTAGTAGCTTATCTTTTGTTCTTCTGTTATGATCACTGTTTCTACCATGATTGTTTAGGTGATCCCTCAAGAAGTAGTTCAGGCAGTATTCGCAGCTTGCAAATCTGGTGATTTTGATGTTGCAAACAAGGAGGTTAATAATGTAATTGCTGAGGGATATCCAGTCTCTCAAATGCTATATCAGGTTATATCTCGCCTACAACTTACTTTCACTGTGCAATCATAATTCTTATTGTATATGGTACTGATTCAAGATGGTTTACCAGTTCCTAGAGGTGATAGTTAATAATGATGACATATCAGATGAACAGAAGGCAAGAATCTGCAAGAAGTTGGGTGAAGCAGACAAGGTTAGCGTTAATGCTTCTGTCTAATCATCTGTTCTATTGGTCTTATATGATGACTTGACCTCAATGAATATAGGCATACAACGTGAGTGCTAGTGCTTAATGGCTATACTTGTTCACACAGTGTGTAGATACAGAGAACTTTTGAGTGTCTTGTTTATATAAATCTTAGTCGTGTACCAGGCATTTTTGCACATATATAAACCCACGGCATAACCTAGCTAATTATGGAAAACCTCCAGGCATCCCCATAGATCATTTGCATTTTTCTTGAACTCCTCCGGATACCTATTTATTTTATCATAAAGTCACAGCCCGACTCAGAGTTAATCATATGTTTCTTTCTTGTAATCATCCGAGTAGTTTTCTACATGTTATAAATGTTCTTTCGTGCAGTTCTGTCGTCTCCTGCTTCAAATAGGCCCTCATAGTGATCTATAATAATAGGATAGATATAAAATGGAAGGATTAAAATGCTTGATTACTCATAATTATTTAATTACAATTAACACCTTTGCAGTGCTTAATCGATGGGGCGGACGAGTATCTGCAGCTAATGGCTGTGGCCAGTCACACAATACGAGCTCTTTGCGACATGCCAGAGGAGTTGCGCTTTGATTAATTAGGTTTTGCTACACCGTGTAACATCATGAACTTTTTAGGAACTTAATTTTGCTTGAATAGTTGGTGGTTGTAGCCATGGATACACTGATGTGCTTAAGGCCATCAAACCTTTGGGTTTTGCAGTAGCAACAGGTTTGCAGGCTTAACCCCCTTGCATATCCTGTTATCCTCTCCCTTAAGAAGTGAGGAGGACACCTTCAGACTGTCATCTGTAGTGTATGATATGATCAAACCTTCTTGATCCATTGCAAGCTAAGCATTTGATAATATACAGTCTTACATCTGTAAATAGGGTTTATATCTGCACATAAAGATCAACAACAAAAACAAGGAAGAACTTGATCATGTGCTTCTATTTCAGACACATCTTAACACAACTTAGTGGTCAAGTCTTCTAGTCAACAACACCATCGTTAGTTGTCTTCTTCCTCCTCGTTCTTTATTCCGAGAGACTGTTCTTCCAGGAAAATGTTGTTTTGCGTCCCAGTCAAACCCTCCTCCCTTGAATTTTCTCCTGTTATGCGGGCTTTCCCTCGAGCTTCATGTGGGCCCCAGCGACCACCTTGTCGGGTTGGTTTCCTTGTCGGATGTGGGACCCACATCGCGTTTTACGCGGATTGAGTCACAGACGAAGCTGCGGGGAAAAAAATGGATTAGTTTTGTTAATGATAATTATAATAAATAAAATAGTTATAATTATAATAATTAGGATCAAATATGGGGATTATAGATGCAGATAACAATAACAAAAAAAGGTCAATTTGAGGTATGATCAATGCTCACGCCAGGCGAAGGCTTACAAGTTGGCAGTCTAAGCGTGGGAAGCCTCCCCGTCCACCTCTCTCCATTCTCTCTTTTGCGTCGGAGCCGACGGCGGAGAATTGGACTCGACCATCCGACGCTGCTTTCTTCACCTCCGATTCGTTCCACGATCTCAATCGGCGGAGGATGGGTGGCTGGAAGGCCGCCCGAAGAGAGCTCCTATTCGCCTCGTTGGTCGTCACCGCTGTGATCGCCTCCGTCTCCGCCGCGGTCACTACCCCCTCGCCGAAGAAGGCGAAGGCGTTAGACGCTTCCTCCGCTGTCTTCCCTATCCACGGCGACGTCTACCCGCGCGGGTACATGTCAAGAACTGGGTTTATGCAGATTTATGCATTATTGTACCTGATTCTTTGTCGAATTCGCAGGCTGTACTACGTGGAGATGAACATTGGCGATCCGCCGAAGCCCTACTTCTTGGACGTTGACACCGGCAGCGACCTCACCTGGATCCAATGCGACGCCCCCTGCGTTCGCTGTTCCAAGGTCGAATCTTTGTTCCCAAACCTTCCCAAATTCCTCTCTAATTTCCCAAAAATCTTCGTAAGATTCTCAAGTAAAATCCGATCCTTTTCCTTTGGATTCGTCAACTTCAGGGACCTCACCCGTGGTACCGGCCCAAGCGCACCAATCTTGTACCCTGTAGAAACCCCTTCTGCGCCGCCCTCCACTCCGGCACCGCCCAGGATCAGAACTGCGGCCAATGTGACTACGAGATCGAATACGCAGACAGCGGCTCCTCCCTCGGCGTCCTCGTCGCCGACGCCTTCTCCCTCGGCCGTACCCTCGCCCGCCCCATCCTCGCCTTCGGGTCAGCAACCTCACCCTGTTGTTTCCATAAAACTTCCATCTTTCCGATCTGTTGACAGCTTAGTAACATGTCATGGAGACATGTCCAGGTGTGGGTACAATCAGCAGCTTACGAGCCCCAACACCCCAGCGCTCACCGACGGAGTTCTCGGGCTCGGCACCGGGAAGGTTAGCGTTCTGTCTCAGCTAAGCGATCAAGGGGCGACCAAGAACGTCGTCGGCCACTGTCTCAGCGCCAAGGGAGGCGGCTATCTTTTCTTCGGCGATGATTTGGTGCCCAGCTCTCGGATGACCTGGGCGCCCATGTCTCGGATTGGGTCCCGGTGAGCTGCATTCTGCTGGAGTTCTTGGATTTCATCTGCCGTCCTCTAACTTCGTTTTGCATTAGGAATTATTACTCGCCCGGGCCAGCAAACCTCCAATGGGGGACTCGATCTCTCGGAGTGAAGCAAAAGGAGGTGGTTTTCGATACCGGGAGTACCTACACCTACTTTGGGTTTCAGCCATACCAAGCATTCCTCTCAGCTGTAAGTAGGAACTCGTTTCAGTTCTTTGGCTAAGTTGTTCCGGAAATCAACGGTTTGAGCTCTTGCAGGTGAAGAGTGACCTGTCGAAGACGCCGCTGAAGGAGGTGTCCGACGACCCATCTCTTTCGGTGTGCTGGAGAGGGCAGAAGCCATTCAAGTCTGTGAATGATGTCAAGCAGTACTTCAAGACATTAGCTCTGACCTTTGTGAATGCGAAGAGAACGTTGCTCGAAGTACCTCCAGAGAACTACCTCATCATCACAGTGAGCATCACAACCCTCTCTCTCCCTCTCTCTGTAACTGGACAACCGAGACAGGAAAGGTTGAATTGCGGGACTCTGTTGTTCTTGATCGCAGAAACATGGCAATGCGTGCTTGGGAATTCTCGACGGCACCGAAGTCGGACTCGGCAATCTCAATGTCATCGGAGGTACATGGCTCGTAAACATGGATGCCATCATGAGCTCCACGTTCTTCGTCCGATTGACTTTGATGAGCTTGTTGGGTGTTCGCAGACATCTCTCTGCAAGACCTCACGGTGGTTTACGACAACGAGAGGCAGCAGATCGGATGGGTCCGTGCGGCTTGTGATAGGCCTCCCAAGTCTGGAACTGCTTCCTCCCCATGATGATCTACTTGCATTTACGTCGATGTGCGTGCATCAAAAGGGCGATTCGTAGCTCTCCGACTCCTTCCCGTGCGTTCTAGCAGTCCAGGTGGACACGTGGTTGGTCTAACTCGATTTGCCAGGCTATCCTAACAGCTTAAGAGCTTTCATATTTAGTTATCTTAGAGACGATACACATTTGGACAAGACATAATGAACTATTCATTTTCTTGGTTGGATATCACTATAGAACGATCAAACAAAACTCAGTAGGAATATGAATTGATTAGGTCATGTAGCTCTTGAACATTTTGTTAAGATATGATTTTTTTCATCAGCATCTTTCGTTTTTGGCTAATTTGATATTATTATACATGGAGATATTATAATATCAGAATCTAAAAACCTAAAACTCATTAAGTTGCACTATATTTGAGTCCATGTGGGTTTAATTTCACATATATTTAGTATAAATTATTTAAAGAAATCTTAAAATTTTGGATTAACAATCACCCAATCAAAATGTTATCAACGCGGAAATGGCGTCGACCGTATTCAATGATCAAAGCCGCGGCATTTTATATTATATTACGTGGTCATAAAACCTAGACGGTGCAGTCAAACATCTAACCCCATCAAGTTTGACTATTGTCACCATTCCAATAGTCAAGCCTCTTTCTACTCGTTAATTATAGGAAAATTCGCCAGCCTGAACGATTTATTCCTCCCCGTCTCGTTCACTCAATTTCCCTACCCTCGATGTCACTGGATGAACATCGAATGGGACCCATCCAACTCTGACCAGTCGCGGTTGAGCTGGCGATCAGGTATAAGGGCCGAAAACTTCTGCTCCTGGGTGTAACTCCCCGACGTGACACGTTCACATGCGTCTCATCGAGGAGCGGAGCTCTTCAGGCGCTCTCGTCTTCGCGTGTCCCCGTTCGCGCCTGCCACCCTCGCTGTTCATCGCAACTGCTGTCACTTCGCCGTTTCCGATTCCGTCTGGGATCACGATTCCGACGCCTCCTCTTCCGCCTCGGGTAGACTTCATCCCGCGATTGGAATGCTACAAGCGAGTCGTTACGTTATTTAGGAGTTCGCACGCGGTCATGGATGGAGACGAGGAGGCGGTGTGGAAGCGGTCCACCTGGGTTTAGGGTTTCGCGATCGCCGGCCTTCGTCCATGTCGGAGCGCGATGGCGGTTGGCGACGGAGCGGTTGACCGCCTCGTGTAGACTTCACCCCGCGATCGGACTGTTACAAGCGAGTCGTTACGTTATTTAGGAGTTCGCACGCGCTCATGGATGGAGACGAAGCGGCGGTGTGGAACCGGTCCACCTGGGTTTAGGGTGCGTGTTCTCCGGCCTTCGTATATGTCGGAGCGCGATGACGGTTGGCGACGGAGCGGTTAAGGTTCTTATCCTCCTCGGCGGCGGTGGGAGATGGGATGTGGGAGCTCTAAGGCGGAGGAGTCCAAGCTGGTCGCACTCTGCCGGGAGAGGACGGAGCTGATCCGCGCGGCGAGAGACCGCCGGTACGCCCTCGCTGCCGCCCACGCGGCCTACTTCCAGGCGCTCGCCGCCGTCGGGGACGCGTTCCACCACTTCGTCCACGAGGAGCTGGCGCCGGGGTCCTCCGTCCTCGTCCTCCCCTCATCCGAGGGCAAAAGGAAGGCCAGGACTGGTCGCGGCAGTGCCATTACCGCCGCCGCTGCCTCGTCAACTTCCTCTTCTGTGACGCCACTCTCGCACTCCCTGTCGCCGGAGGGCTCCCACCTGCCTCTGTCCTCGGGGTCGGAGTCCGAGGCGAGCCCGCGGGGTGCAGGCGGCTCCACTTCGTTCGCCGACGGAAAGGCCAGCAGGGTCGGGAGTAGTGGTGAAGGAGAGATTTCATCTTCCCCTCATCATCGCTTTTCGCCTACCAGCCCTAATTCTTCGTTCATCAGGTCATCGACGGCGATCCCCACAATGGTCTCCCAGGATCCGTTCGCATCATCTTGGCCGAATTCTGCGTATGATGGATATGGGTATCCTTTCTATGGTGTTCCAATTGGATCTCCGCCGCAGGAAAGAGAGGATTGGGCAGGTCCTTCGGCACGGGCTGTTGCCCCTGGTACTCCACCTCAACCACCACCTAACGAAGCCTCTTCTTGGGACTTCTTAGACCCCTTCAATTACTACGAGGAGTTCTTGCCCTATTATTCCGGAGGAAAGTATGGTTCACGCTCCTCCATAAGCAGTCCTGATTTGAGCGAGGTGCGTAAGCGGGAAGGAATTCCTGATCTTGAAGAGGAAGCAGATGTGGAAATGACTGAGAATAACGTAGTTGATGATGATTTGAGACAGAAGGATTCTTTCTCTAGAAGTTCAAATTCAGGTCCCAGTCGTGAAATTGGAGGAAAGCATGAGAAGGTTGGCATTGAGTTGGAAGAGAAAGAGAGAAGGAGCAGTTCAGCAGGGAGTAAAACGATAAGTGGTGGGGAGGATGCAGGATCCAATGGGAAGAAGAAAGGGGTGACATTTGAGGATGTTTCATATGTTACTGAGGAGAGCGTGCGCAGCAGTGAGAAACCGTTGTCTGCTTACAGTGATGATGATCAGCCATTGCCTGTTCAAGGTACCAGGGATGTGATGGAGGTTGTGCAGGAGATTGAGGCGCATTTCAGTTCAGCTGCTGGTTGTGGTGAAGACATATCACAGATGCTTGAGCTGGGCAAGTTGCCATACCGATCAAGAAGTAAAATGCATAGAGGTAAGATTTAGCTTGGTTCATCTGTTTCTGGTTTCATGTTCTGTGCTAGTCATGTCGAAGAAGTTTGCAAACTGAAGCTGAGAAAGAGATGCCATAGGGTTAGATGGGTGGGGTTACTTCTACATTTACATTATCTGGACCAGGGTTGTGCACTTACTAAAGGCATGAGGGATCCAAGTTAAGAAAAAGGAAATTTCTACATTTACATTATCTCATATCTTATTTGCTTATCTAAATTGTCCTGTTATTTGCAGTCACTGTTTGAATTCTTTGGTTTCCATTATGAACATATTAATTTTTTGAGGCATGAGTTCAAATTTGGCTCCTATGTTCTACTTCATTGGATGCCTTTTGTTGCCACTGAACTTGAAAGAAACTATGAAAAGCATATTATTACATACATTCAACCATATGCATGTTTAACAACTGCATTTTCCTAGTTGCTCTGCTATCTACTTTGTAGTACTTGAGTTTTTTTGGTGTGAAGCGCACCACTTTTATGCCTTTGTTAGTTGATCCTATGTTAATTCAATATAAATTAACCTAATGGTCTCATCCTCCGATTTCAGCTGTGCTCTTGATCATTAGAATCTTTAGGAAAATTCTTTGCAGATGCTGGAGCCAACTTCTATCTTCATGCTTTCATCAATTTTTTTTTTTCGTTTCAAGCATCACATTATGCCATAGTGGTACTGAGCACTCTAAAATTTCTTATAATATTCTTCACTCATTGTTTCCTTATTATATAGATGCTTTAATTGTTTTCTGCAAGACTGGCACTCTAAAGAAGCTAAATTTTAGTGCATGATCATTGTAACACAACTATGGAAGAATATCTCTAGTTTGGGGAGGTTGATTAATCTAGAATGAACACAGTTTGTAAATCTTATAAATCTCGTTCCAGTCATCTCTTCCAGGATTTGGGATCGCATGGCTCTGCCTTTGTTGATACGCTCACGCCTTTCTCTGTCACGGCATTCAAGTAAGAGCACAATAAGGAGAAAAGCTGGCAATGCAGTTGCTCGAAACAGCACTGTTGCAAGGTCTGGCAGCCTTTCATCAACATTAGAGAAGTTGTATGTATGGGAGAAGAAACTCTACAGCGAAGTCAAGGTAGAGCTCTTATTACAAGAATCCACCTAAATACTGCTCTCCGGTTTTGCATTAGAAATTTAGTCATTATCTCATATGGTACCCTTTTTGCTTTGTTGTATCATTTTGGAACATGCTTAATCTACAAGAACGAACCTAAACTATTTTCTGACTGCAATTTATTGCTATTAGAATAGAATAAGGTTGTTTAGTTCACTAGTCCAATTCATAGATAAAAATTGTGAATGTAAATTAAGTTCTCTTACTGAAAAACAAAAAGGGGGATGTATATAATGTTTAAATATTAAGTTTATAAAATGCGTTTGGGATTTATGGGCCAAAAGCTCGAATTGTTTGTCTCTATGTAAAGGAAAAGGATATGTGTTTTTATCCAGTTATGCAAAACCAGCCTTCACTAAGATAAATGTAATAGTCATACGTACTGCTGCACACATACATTATCGAGTTCAGTTCAAACTGGTTTATATGCTTCCTCATTGGATGATTGGGAGCTGATGGCCAAGGGTCTGACTTATCTAGTGTCACAAAGATGACATGAGTGTTATCATCTCTGTACTCTCCCAAACTGTTAAGCATGGAATCAGGCTGCTTTCATAATATAGGGATTAAAGCTCTTCTGCAATTGACTGGCCAAAGGAGAAGGGATGCTACTTAGTCTTTGTATCTATCCCACTCCAATGCAATCACAAATACATGTGGATATAGAAAAACTACTGAAACTTAATTTCCGTGTGACATGAGAAAGGAAAAGAAAAGGTATGGATCTACTTTATAGAATGTACAGCAGGATGAAATTTGAGATAACCAGATGGAATAATTCCATAGTGCTTGTGGAATTAAAAAGCCATGTCGTTAGACTGTTGCTTATGTGAATTTCTTGATAGTCTTGCATAGATATTTCAAATCAAAACCATCAAGTACTGAATGATCTTCATAGTGAATATTAAAATGCTATTGCATCATATATATTTGGTTCACGTCTTCTTTTTTTTTCTTTTTTTGGTTAAGGACTGTAATGGGGATATCTAAAGTTGTGCTTGTAGTTTCAAGATGACATACTACAAGCTGCTATGTTGGTTCCGTGCGATATCATTTGGACTTGTCAACAATTTTGCAACATCAGAAGTGCCAGGTATTGATATGTAAAATTTGAAACCCATCTATTGACCTTAGGTTACAGATGCTGAACGCATAATGTTGATCATGGTCTTAACTCTAAGGCTTTTGTGATTGCATTTTTATGATAAATTGAGTGACAGTAGAACATAAGATCATGATTTGTTATTTTATAACTGCTTTGTACTTGAATTCTTTGAAGAATCGACATGTGTGTTAAATGGCTTAGGTGCTTGTTCTAGGATGAAGAAAAACTACGAGTCAGCTATGACAAGAAGCACAAGTGGCTCAAAGCTTTAGACGATAGAGGGGCAGAGAACTCCAAGATTGACTTGACCTGGGCATCCGTAAGAAAGCTGTGTACAAAAATAAGCATTATCATTAAATCAGCTAATGCTATCTCAAGCAGGATGCACAAGATACGAGATGAAGAGTTGCAGCCCCTGCTTATCGAACTCATCCAAGGGTATGAAAGTTCCAACCTCATTGTATACTGGATATTTGCTTACATCAAAATGCGCTGTTTGATATCTTAGTATTTACTCACTTTCGATGATAGAAGTGTGTAAGCTTATTGTTTCTCGGATCAAGTAGTTGATATCCAGTAATCTGATGAACGAGACATTTAAAGAACAAACCACAGTTCCACAATGCAAATATCCCAAAATCACTTGGTATTGTCAGTAGAAATTTAGTCATCTGGTGCTACAGAAGCTAGCATTTTGCATAATTATTTACCGGTACATTAACTTCAATACTGTGAGACTGATCTGTTAATTTTTGGATATTATTAGCATATCAATTCTTGTAAATCTAATTATTAAACAAACTTGATTAATTATATATTCCTTTGCAATCCCCCTTTTTTTTTTTGGCTAGTCATATATGTTCTAGTACACGATCATAGTTTCCATCTCCTTTCATGCAGATTTATGAGAATGTGGAAGTCTCTGCTGGATTGCCATCAGAGGCAGTTGCGTGCTGTGTCTAACTGCAAAAGCCACAGCTTGATGATGAAAACCACGAGCCCAAGAGGACCTGCTGCAAAGGCGACAAAGAAATTGGAGCTGGAGCTGCTAAACTGGTGTAACTGTTTCGACGAGTGGATAAGAATCCAGAGAGCTTACGTTGAAGTCCTCAATGAATGGCTAATGAAATGGCTTCCTCAGGAACAAGAGCAAACCCCTGATGGACTCGCACCTTTCTCCCCAACCAGACTCGGGGCTCCATCTGCATTTATCATCTCTAACGATTGGCACCATGCAATTGAGAGTATCTCGGAGGAAAAGGTTGTTGAAAGGATGCGTGCTTTTGCAGAAATCATCCACGTGATACGGAAGAGTCAAGAGGAGGAACGACGGCAAAGACTTGAAGAAGAGCGGCTGTTGCAAGTTTATGATAGAAGGCTAAGATCTAGGCAGGCAAACCAGACAAATGGGCATCTAGAGATTCTGTCACGCCATGAGGGCCGTCCGATGCACGGAGATGATTCCTCAATGGCATTGTACACCTTGAGACAGAGATTGGATGAGAAGAGATCGACTCAGAAGGAAACGTTAAGACGACTTCAAGATGCTGCTTCCAGCATTTTGCCAAGTGGTTTACTTCCAATTGTCCAAGAATTGGAAACTTTTACGGCAGAGGCACTGCATGTTTACAGTGAAATCAGAACAAGCAACAGCGGAGGGGCATAACAAAGAATTTGTCTGTCCGTGTTATCCTGTTTCAACTGAGGCCTCTATCATCAACTGCACTGCACTGCAAAGAATCGCCTTGCGGGATAGTTAACAGTATACAGATTTCATTGATTGGTTCATTGCTGGTGATGGTGTAAACAACGTAAAGTAGTAGTAACACACCGATTGCAGAGATTGTTTTCAAGAATTTTGATGTTGTATAGCACTAACAAAAACCACAGAAGCAGGTGATTCAATTTCTACCAGCTCGTTGTCGGGATCGTTTGGGTGGGAGATTATGCTTAAAGGTCAGGCATGAACTTGTTGCAACAGCGGCAAACAGCCTTGGTTTTATTACACGAATTATATTTGACATCACTGTTTAAGTTACTGCATATGATCCAATGAATGCAATACAGTACAAATGACTCATTTGCTGTCATGATATTGTTCTAAGAAATCACGGATGTTTTCCTCAGAGACCAACCAACGAGATTGTTTCTTGGCTATCATAGTGCAGCTCTTGTTATCTCATCCTTATAATATATCCTAGAACGATGAACAAGGAAAAAATGGTGGACCAAGAAAGCAGGATAAACAATGCTCTCTTGGGATTGCGAGCAATATGCAACAAGTCCTTGAACAAGTGTTTTGGTGTCCTCTTCTTCTCTTTTGTTTCTCATTTCTTTTCTCAGTTAGAACTAGGCATCAACAGCACTCCCACCTTTCTTTGCATCACAATATAAGACTACGTACCATCACTATCCACAAGTTTCAATTCATCACCTCTCTCTCTCTCTCTCTCTCTCTCTCTCTCTCTATATATATATATATATATATATATATATATATATATATATATATATAAGTATGCATATTTATTAGATTTCTGTGGAGTAGACCTCGCAGTTGACTAACAGTGTGAAGATGACACTTCTACGACAAATTTGATTTCGGAAGATGACAGAAGGCTTCCGAGGAAATTTTGAATGCATTGAATGAAAGATTTAGACACAGGCAATGGAAGAGCTGAGAAGAGTATGCCTATTGTGATATTGGCTGCTAAAACTACTGTCAAAATCTTGTCACTACTCCTTGTTTCAGTAATATTCTCTCCCCTATTTCAGTTAATGCCGGCGGTTGTTCACCGAGATGCTTACATAATCAGTCAGTCACCTTTAATTATGAGCAGACTTCCAGATCAGTGATCATTGGGAGTTTCTCTGGTTGAGCATGAAATGGTGAGTGAGGCAGCAGGGTAGTAAAAAGAAAAAAAACAGAGCAACCAGAGTTTCCTGAGAGGTTTGATGAAGTCATAGACCAGGTCATTTGAGCAAAACCAAGGGTTTCAAAGGTTTGACACAGATGGATTAGGTGTTTGAGGAAGTCATCAGAGGGAGGATGTGATGCAGGGGTTGTTCATAGAGGGGGAAATCATACTTTCGAACAGGTACAGCTATGTGAAATGGAAAGAGTCCCATAAGTCTCTGTCAATGTTATGTAATAATGAAAAAAAGTTAAGTCAGCATGCTGTCTGTGTAACTTGTTACGACTAAAAAGTGGAATTCTATCTAATCCTGACATAGATCTCCTCATTTATCATCATTTCGGTTGACAATAACATAGATGAAAGATGTGAAACCAAGATCTTCTGGGTAGAAAAGATAAACAAATGAAGCAGCACAAGGTAGGTTGCCTAAGAAGTAACAAAATAATTCCACTTATTAGTGGCAAAAAAAACCAGAGGAATGGAGAAGGGAGTTTTGTCCTAGACAAAAAGGGAAAATACAAGATTTGAGATGCAGGCTTAAAACTCATTGGACATACCAAGGTTATTCACTGGACTATATAATGTAGTTTACAGACTTCCAAGGTACAGTTTCTTCTATAAAATTTCTCTCTGTCCTGTAATTAGTCATTCTAAGATTCAACCCCTATGAGACTGCAAAATTTTGATATCAACATGGATCTCATGGACAAGACCAGGTTAGGCTTGGCATACCACATGATCTTGAAGACTATCTAAAGATTTTCCATTAACAGTGTCCTCTGGTTAGTCATTCAATCTTCTATCTCTGCAAGAATTTTGTTTCCATAATGGATCTCATGCTTATAGGATCAAGTCATGTCAAGACCACATGAACTTAAAGAATCCAGCTCTACTTACATTTTTCAGAATCATCGTAGGGTAAACTATCAGTTGAGATAAAATCAGCAATTAAACTAAAGCCTTAGTATTCCTTTGTTGATGCTTGCATGAAATTGCCACTAACGAAAATATATAGGACAGTGTAATGGAAAGAAAAAATAGCCAGTGAGATCCAATGCCATTTTAATGATTTGTACTTAGCTTAATGCAAAAATTCATGCAAGTAAATGATTTCTACATAGACAAGTTCGACAGATTGCTGCTTGTGCATCATATCAATGACAACATCAAGGCAATGTGAATTTTCTATATACATGAGATTGCATCATTTCTTATCAATATTAAAGAAAAGGACAAGGCAAAGTTATCCAGCAATGACATTCGAAACATCATTCTTCAACTCTACTCGCATAGTCTACAAGTTATAATTTTTAATGACAGGAGAAAATTAGATATCTGAAACACAATGGCTCTTATGGTAATGCAGCAAGTTGGGAGCAGAAACATACTCACTTGTGCATCCAACAGCTGCATTATGAAGTAGAAAGGTCCCCAGGAATAATTCTTCGAACCCGACATGCAGCAAGATCCATCTTCTGCAACAAATGGTTGTAAGCGTGATTAGGAACATGACGAGACCAGTAACAATAAAAGATAAAAGAGAGTATATAATGCTGATTCTCGGCCATTACCACTGCAGTGTTTGTCTCTTGGCCAACTCTAGTCCGTACTTGAATCAAGCACAACAATTTTTGGACGCTTACTTCGCGTGTCACTGCGCACGGACTCATCGCTCCCCACCTTAAGCTTCTGTGTGTCGTCATCACTGTCGTCATCTGAGTCAGAGGAGATGCTGCTAATGGAGGGTGCGGACGGCCGGAAGCCGCTCATGGCAGCCTCAGCTGCTTCCACGGCTTCGACAGTGTGCAGGTCGGTGATGCCCAGGAGCAAATCCATCTCGATGTACTCTTCCTCGTTCCCAGTGAGCACTTCTACGTTGTAGTCCGCGCGAGAACTCGCGCCCACGTCAACCTCCAGTTTCTCGTTGGCCTCAGCGATCACTCCCAAAAAGTCCTTCACTTTGCCGAGAACTTGGCTTCGCGGGACCGCAGCCATGACGGGTTTTACTACCGAGTCTCTGTTCGTGGCGGCGGCGGCGGCTTTGCGGCCTCGTGTCCCGCGCGCGGTCGGCTTGCCGTCCACGAGAAGGCTCTCGGGGAAGGAGGGCTTCAAGGGCTGATCTAGGCGCTCTTTCCTGCTCTCCGCCGCCATTGCTGCGATTCCAACCGCGAAGGAAGAGAACGAAAGAGTGACGGAGCGAATCCTTTCTTTTTCGCCGTTCTTTTTCTCCTCGAAACCCTAATGCGATCGAAATCGGCAATCTGTCGTTATCTGTTGGTATAAGCGCCAGGGGGCCAAAATAACGGGTCGACTCAAGCTCCGTTATCGTAGGCCCGATAAGCTCCGGGATTAGGATCCGCGATGACTTGGTGGCCGAGGAACACGGTTTTGTTTAGCCTAGCTGATTCACCCCTGGAAACTTTCCAATTTCACCTGGATTTTCTTAAATAATATTTTTTATTTTTCAGTCAATTGCATCTCTTAAAAAATAACTTTATATATATATATATATATATATATATATATATATATATATATATATCTCGTTCCATATACTCATATGACACCGTACTGAGCTGAATACTCCGGTATAATACAAAATTATAAATCTTAAATAATATAATTATATAAAATAATTACATAAATAATATTTTAAATGGTGTCAATGTGCATATCGTAGTATTTGTGAAAATAGATTTTGACGTTAGTTTACTGAAAAGATGAAAAATTAGCAAAGGTCAAACACGATCTGTTCATCGGACTTATCTCAAGAACATAACGAGTGCTACTGCCACAAGGGCAATTAGAGATCTAGATTTTACAGATAAGTATGGACATATAGTAAGATCTTAATGTACTTAAGATCGCCTAGAATTCAAGGAAAGGAAAATAAGGTAGGGTGCTTTACATCTGCATAATATTCAGCACAATGGGGCACAGTGAAGACCTACACTCGCATCCTCTTGACATCATTCTCTGGTACGTTTCCATCACTTCCATTGCCCTTAATTGGGTTTGTCGAATGCTTTGCAATCTGTAAAGAAAACCTAGAATCATTAACCGACCAAATCATTAGTATTTAATGAATTCTTTTCGAGATATTCCAAGACTTACATTCTCATCAGGAACAATGGCGTATCTTTCTGATGGTGAAACCCAGACTTTGCCTGTGAAATATAAGAAGGCAGCATGAGAGTCTGTAGCCATAGGTTTATCTGTAGAATCATGTTTCATAAAGCATAGTTACCTGATGAAGGTAAAAATTTAGAGGATTCTATCTGCTTGCAGCCTAATCCATCCTTGCTTATCACCTCTATCATCTTGGGAATATTCCTTAGAAAGTTAGCAAACACATTTAAAATGTCAGATTTCTTGTTAGTTGTGGTTCATGGTTGATAGACATAAAACAAGCTATTTGTAATCTTCCCTCCCTCTTTGAAAACAATGACCCAGAAAAAAAAAAAAGGAAGATGCAACCTAACATTCACATGAAATCACACAGAAAACAAACATACGTATGTAGGCATTCTTATAACAGTTTGTATACAAGTGAACAAAGACGAGCGTCATCATCAAGGACACCAGTCAGTAAAAAGGTTTGACCATGACAATATATTGTTTAAATCCAGATTCAAATCTTCCAGATATTTCACTTTTTTCTTTTAATTGTATTCACCGTTACCACAACAGTATCTTCTACGATCTACATTTATATTCACATATGCTCAAACCAAGATTTTTAATTTCATACCATACCAATATATCGAGTTTTGCTTGGTACAGTATGGTATGGCGTACCGAGCAGTACGCCCTGGTGTACCGCTCGATATAAATATTTTTATATACATATGTATATAAAAATATGTTTATATACGTGTGTTTACTCAAACATATGTATTTTTAGATACATATGTTTATGAGTAACAATTACTATAAAAATTATTTACAAAAATATCCCCTTTCCATCTCAAGAGACGGAAAGGGGGTGATGGCAGAGCGAGCGAGGATGCGACTCGTCGCTTTTATCCCTAGCTCGAACTCATCCCCCGCGAGGCACTCCGCAATGCTCTCGCGACAGCTAGATCCAGTGAGGATCCAGCCCAGGGAGAGCTCATCTCCCGCTCCCCCACTACTGTCGCCCTCAGCGACTGTGAGGAAGAAGACCAAGATGACGATGAGAACAAGAAGAGAAAGCAATAGTCCTACTTGGGCCAAGATCCCTTCCTTCTTTGTCGACCGCGACCTCCCTGACCATAGTGGCCACGATCCCTCCGCCCCGTACTGCATTTCGCTTGACGGAGCGAGGACCCGCCCCCTATAATGTTTCGTCCGATGAAGCGAGGACTTGCCACCTATCGTGTTCCGCTCGATGGAGCACTTCTTCATGTCCCGCCATGTCCAACTCTCTTCTTCGTCATGCCTTCGCTATCTATCGAGTGTCGTAGCCTCGTCTTCCTCGCCATCGTGCTCCTCGTTTTGTCCGCTAGCTAATACCGCCTGGTAGTGAGCGGTCCGCATACCGATCAGTTGGCGAACCGATATATACCGCCCGGTACGGGCGACACAATTCGAAATTTAAAGCCTTGGCCAAACCATTTCAGATGATAATACTGGGCATTCCTACAAGGTTTTTGTATATTAGGTCCTTATTGTACAAAATAACATATTGTACAGAAAATGTGGTGACATAACTGAAGGGAAAAAGTCCTATATTGTTAAAAGATTGATATTGTTAAGAGAATTATATTCATATCAACAGATTAAATTTGCCAAGTTTCAAGCATACCGGTCAACGATATCACCATGGCCAAGCTGTCCGCTTGTCCCCCTGCCCCAAGAGAAAACATTTCCTCTTTCTGTAAGAGCAAGGGTGTGTCTCCATCCACAGGAAATTTGCTTCACCTTCTGTGAATTGATTTGAGAGATATATCAGATGATATAGAGATCAATGCTGCATAATTTCTATCAAAATATAACCACAATTGATGATTGTTATTGTGATGAATGAGTCAGCATCTGTAAAGCCTTTTCTGCTGCAGTCTTGCTATGCAAGGAAAAAGGTGATAGCATTCCCAGGAGTTCAATGATCCATCAACTATCAAAGTTTAGCCGTTAAAGAACATATAAAGTAGTGATGTACCTGTTCCTCTGGAAAATTAACTTGTACTGGAGAACAGTGATCATCATTATCGCCAATACCAACTTGACCAAACTAGATAAAAGACATTATGTAAGAACCACAGCAAGAACAGGAAAAATTATTCCACTACAGCATGAACCATAATAATTGGAATGTTGTAATAAAACTATTCAACATCTAAGCTGTTCAAGAACTTCTAGATCAAAGATAAACCTCAATTTATAACTGCAGCTCTTTTACTCATTAGTTTATAGGGGAATTTCACATATTGCATTTTTAGAACCAACAAGAAGCAAAACACATGTAGTTAACCATCAATCTCATGAATTCCTGATTAGCTCTGTCATTTTTACTTAGCATGATTTAGAAGCTGCTAATACATGATTGTTGCTAAAAAAGTTCAAAATACAATGAGATAGATATGAATCCAATGGATACAAGATGGGGTAGTTGTTACTTTACTAGCAAATTATTATATGATAGTGTAGGCATCATGCTGCCTCGATATTGATGAGTTATATAAGCTGCCTCTGCATCCAGTCAGCATTGTGTCTTTTAACTCTGACATTCATTTGTATCCCATAATGGAAGAATTTTATATCCCTTTTAGTATTTTCCCAAAAAACAAAGATTTCAAATTTTAAACTCTCTGGCTTACAGCATCCAACCTGGTTCATATGAAACCTGGAAGATCGCAATGACTAGAGTGCACCTATTCAATGCTGTTATCTCCACATAAGTGCCTGGCAATATGGAAACTGTAGAATAGAAATAAACTTGATAGGTATCTGTCTAATATCAACTAAGGCTTTGTCCAATATCAGCTGATATACACACACAAATGTATGTATGTATGTATGTATGTATGTATGTATGTATGTGTGTGTGTGTGTGTATCTCTTATTACTTTCTAGATAGATGAGATTAACTTTGTAGATTAGATTACAGATTACTTCCTTACCCTTTCAAGATGTATTAATAGGTGTTTACATAGGCTTGAAATAACAAACCTTGTTCTGGCTATGGCAGTTCACTAAAAAAGTAACAAAATGAAGAATGACATATGAAGTAGCATATGATTACGGAATTTAATGCGCTCGAGATTGAGAATAAAGAAGCAAACCTTGTTCCATCCCCAACCATATAGTCTTCCATCAGATGTGAGTGCCATAGTATGTCTCCAGCCACCTGAAATCTGAAGAAAAAGAAAAAGACAAATTTGTAAATGCAAGCTAATAAAATTGACTACTATGCAAATAGAGAAATGAACTATTAAACTAAGCTAAATTATGTTACCCAACACTAATAAATGGAATCATCATTGTTGGAGTATAAAGCTCCAGAAGATCCAAAATTCCTGGTTGCTATGTTAAATGGACTACTTATTGCACTATAAAAAAAGCAGAATAATGCAACATAGTTCAACCTTAAAATCATCAGCAATCAGGAAAAGACTGCCTATAATGATACTAGGCAACTCCACATTACCCTGACTAGATGGCAATAGTTCCAGTCTATCAGTTTTGATTGAGAACACAATGAAGATAAACAGCTGACCAAAAGAAGCTTGAATAAAACTAGCCAGAGGATATTGACAAGGCTTTCAACAAAATGTAGGACCTTATGTTTTACGGAAGAAGAATAAGATCTATGCCATACTATCAATGTTGTAGAACTTTCAGTATAAAACCTTTCAGCACAAACATAGCATTAAGTGAAGAAGGTAATTCAGACATAAATGGTAAGAATGATGAAATAAATGAAACAATAACTGAGAGGCAAAAAGAAAAAGATATTCACTTCTGCAAAGGGATACATATATGATGTTAGGAAAAATGCTTATTAGAACCTGAGATATGCAACTATCTTTTAGGGCTTCCAACCAATGCGGACTGAGGTGATCCTCAAAGTCTCCATGTCCTAATTGACCATATTTGCTCCAACCATATGTGTACAAATTCCCAGAGGATGAGACAGTAATAGTATGACGCCATCCACATGCAACGAGGACCATCTTTTCTCCCTGCATATAGTCATTGAAGTACAAGAGAATATCAAATACCTCTAAAGATCACATGAATATAAAGGTTAATTGACAGTGTCTCTCTGAAAGTAGATTCAATTTCCCAGATAAGAAGTACAATACCGAGAACCTGTGACAATGGATCACCATAAGTATTAAATTAATAAGATTATATAAGTGTTAAGATTTTCACGATAAGAGAATTTCACAATCCTTATGAATTATATAAGTGTTAAAGGCTTAATATGATCCTTATGAAGACCATAAGAGAATTTCATGACTAAAAAGGGAAATGGCTTTTGGTATTTCATTGGAATCTGAATCAGAAAATCAGTGTTTTTGACACCTTTGGTCCGAGATTGGAATAAAGATATAGTAAAACATAATAAATGCAACCTAGTCTCTTTACCACACATTCATTAATTAATCAATTTTCTTTCAGAGATTTTACATAATATTCCATCTATATCTACATCTTTTTATATTTAACTGATCCTCAGAATTAAAAATTTTGCTCATTAACCCTAAAAATCACATCAGTGTTCATATCCGATAAAAAATTCGCTCTCTGCCAATGTATCATATTGGTTGCCAATCAGCCACAACTCAGTACAGACTGAAAAGGAAAAATCCTGGGTGGGGAAGTTATCATTGAGAAGTGAGACACTAACAAATTAAACTGTATGGTGAAGGTAGTTTTCACATTGGACTGAATTGTAATTCAGGTAACCATATTTCAGAGTGTAAAACATCTATTTTCCTCCAAAAAAGCAAACATTAAAGAAAGCACACTATACCTTGATAGAAGCAACCTTTTCTGGAATCAAGCGATCATTACGGTCACCCAAACCCAAATTTCCATAACGACCCCAACCCCAACCATAGAGATCACCATCTTCTGTAACTGCAGCGGTATGTTCAGCACCCGCAGCAATCATTTTGACACATATACCCTGATGATTATCCAACAGTGTAAAAAGATTAAAACATCCATACAGGAGCATCATCCACCTCCAAAGAAGAGAATCGAAATTCAGAAACTAGATACATATATATTTTATCAGTAATGAAAAAAAAACTAATAGTGGATTAATTTGTCGATAATTAATATGCCTTCAGTTCATCCATGATCATAAATATCATCATAATGGAATATACTTTTCAGAAACCAGAATGAAGCACAATATGATGCATATTTGTGATATGCCTCGACCATTAGAAAGTTATCATCTTACCTGTTTCAATTTAATAAAATTTGAATAGACATCAACCCATGCTCAGTGATACTCAATCACAGGTTAAAAATCTAGGTAAGAAAGGCATTCTCCATAAGCTGGTCTAATGTGAAGAGAAAAAAATCATTGTTTTAATTATTTAAGTTTTAACTGATGCAGCAAGGAAGCAGTCCTCCAAGGTTTCTGGATAAATACATATATGAAATATAGGAATTGCACATAAATTTCAGACAGTAGCTCAATCAACAATAAGGAATAAGACAAAGATAACTAAAGGACAACTATAGCAGTGTTCTCGAAAAGCTATCACAACAGATAAAGTGAGTATTCATCGTATCAACCTGAGATCTTCACTGTCATTCATAGAAAGCACAAACACATTAGGTACCATTGATAGAAAGCACAAACGCATTAGTTGCAACATTGTCTCCTCTATTTCACAGACATAATCACAGGTTGCTTATTTATATTTCTTTTATTTTCACTCCCCTATTCTCCTTTGCTCCTCTCCTTTTTCTTTTCTTTTGTATATATCAAATTGGCTGGAATTGGTCTATTTTGCTAGTATTTGATTGATCAAGCCAACTACAACTGATTTCTAACTATAAGGCTGAGAAATCAGCCAAAATTGGATCGGCCTTAGACAATACATATATGGATCTGACAAAAACTGAACTGGAATTGGCTGATACCACAAACAATAGGATCCATATTTGCAACTGAGACCATAAGAAGCTAAGAGGTTATTAATGTGAGATAAAACACCTATGACTATGTGCAAGTAAATCACCACAGGAAATATAATCAGCGAGAAAATTTGAATTTCTGAGACGCAGCACACAAATTTCAGTGTGTATTATCATCATGTTATACAAGGCAAAAAGAAGTAGCAAATTAAAATGAACTATTTATTTAGTTAGATAATCTAATAGTCTCCATGAAAACAGACCTGTCCAGACAGTCAGATAATCTTATGGTCTCAATTACTAGGAGAAATTTGTTTTTCTGGAATTCAATCATATAGAAGTAATTGTATCTTACAATAAGAATTACAAACTTCTCAATGTACCTGAAATGCTTGAATCTTTTGTGGTATAAGAGAGTCCTCTGTTGTGCCAAGACCAAGTTGTCCGTTTTGGTTCCGACCCCAACTTTAGATAATACAAGAAATAAAATATTATTAGATTACTATGTCTTATAAAGATGCTTGATCAAAAAGATCTCTTTCAAAACAAGAGACCAGGGTTGCAAAAATTGTAGAAAATCCATATCATCATAATAAAATTTCATGCTCCACAACATGGTACAAAACATAACAAAAAACACATACAAACAAAAGAAACTGACATCGATAGCAAGATTATTAGGATGTATAGGAATAGATGCATATTATAAGTTATCATGAGGCTCAGCAATGACCGATGTCCATTCACACCATCAAAGTGGTCCAAGTTCAGGTTTTCAAAATGTGAAACATACCATCAACTAAGTTTCTAACTTCTATATCTCCTATAGTCAATCAGTATGATGAGATAATGACAATATTCTAGATATTGCTTCATGACATGGATCCAGATTTAGTTTAGATTAGACCACTGAGTTCCTCTTTGGGCATTTCTGCCAAAGTCACCTCAAACTGTCTGAAACCAGCAAAACTAGCCAAAAAACAATCTACACCTGCCTAAACTAGTGATGAAAAACAAAATTAGATCTATATTTGGTTTAGATTGAATCAGAGTTCCCATTTTGGTGTTTACTGCCAACATCACTTCATATCAGCTGAAACTGGCATAACTTGCCAAAACCATGTACATCTGTCCTAAATTGGCTGACTTTATTATAAACACAAAACTGAATCTAAATTGATTTTGATTGGACTACTAAGTTACTTTTTGTTTACAAGATCACTTCAAACCAATTGAAACCTGAGAAAATAATTAAAACCAAAATACACCTAAAATAAACTGCTTGATTTAATTTTAAAAACAGAACTAGAGTAAGTTCTAACTAGGTATAAATCCAAGACAGTACAAAAGCTTTAAGGCAATGTGTAAAACTAGAATCGGGAATAACTAGGCTTGGTGATTGCTACTTAGCTAGTTATGGCAATGATAGAATAATTGAAATTTAGGAAAATCAACTAAAGATAGAGACGAAAAGAAGTGCTGTAAATATTAGCCTGGTATTATTTTCTTATAAAGGTTAATGGATTTGTGCCTGAATTTGAGTTATACTGCATGCTAATTCGGTTGGATTGTTTGATATCAAGGCTTCTATCTATCAAGGATCGTAATTTCGTACCGTATCGGAGTTTCAAGAGTAGCTCGATATATATATGTATATATATGTATGTATATGTATATGTATGTGTGTATGTATGTGTATGTGTATGTGTATGTGTATGTGTATGTGTATATGTATGTATATATGTGTGTGTGTGTGTATGTATGTGTATATGTATGTATGTATATGTTTGTGTATGTATGTATGTATATGTATATGTATATGTATATGTATGTGTATGTGTATGTGTATGTATATGTATATATATGTATGTTTGTGTGTGTGTGTGTTAAAAAAAAGAGGCAACGAGACAACATTGCCGTCTCATCGCCTCGTTTCTTCTGCTCGCATGGGGAGAAGAAACATCACCTCGACGATGCTCCGTTTCTTCTCGCGACGTTGTCGAGGCTTCTTCTCCCCACGCGGATGAGGAGAAGCGCCGACGACACCGAAGCCTCATCGCCTCAGACGAGGAGGCGACATCTCATCTGCGGCATTCGACGAGAGAGGGCGGTGACAGATCGAGATCGTCGAGGGAGAGCGGCGTCGGATCTCCAGGTTCTCCCTTTTCTTCTCCCTCTTCTTTCTTCTCACTCAGCTCTCCCTTAGCTAATACCACCCGATAGCGAGCGGCGACGATCAAAATCGACCGTCACTGACCGATTTAGAGTGGTAACGGGGCGAAAGAAGCCCCAATCGATGGTACCATCCGGTACGGATGGTATTATTCAAAATTAATATCCTTGCTGTCTATTTCCTATGCTTTACTTGGTAATACACATGAAGTAGTTGTTTCTCAATTGCTCCTTTCACATCAAGTCAACCTTTCAAAACAAATGGGTAGAGGTTAACTAAGCTGTCTCCGTAGAAAAAAGAAGAGCTGCATATTTTATGTCAAATCATGAAAGCAGCAATACAATGATAACTATGGTAGCTTACTCCTTAAAAGTTAAGGGCTTAGTTTGAAAATAAGGGAATTGGTTTATTAAGATGTAGTCCTTGCTGGGGCAGTGCTTCATGACAACTGCCTTCTCTGGAGAGATTAAAATATGATGAACAAACATATGAATCTTGGATATAGATAATGCCAAAAATTATAATCTCTTGCATGAGGCTATTGCATCTCCTTACATATCCAGTCTACTTCATTTCACAATATCTTAAAGGTAAACTTTTGAAAGCCCACGTAACTTGTCTGCATATCTTTTACAGATGTGGTAAATGTAACTCGTTCTGGTAACAAAAGTTTGCAAATAAATTGTTTGTGAATATTTCATAGTTATTGGTAAATGTAATTTATTCAGGTCACAGAAGTCTGAAAAATAATTATGCATTCATAAAAAATTTTGGAGGATTCTTTGTATTACTAAGACATAGTTTCTTGAGTATTCATTCGATCCCAGCCAAAATCATAAGTTATGGTCCCCATGGTTCTTTTGTAGTTTTAGGACCAAATTGGGAACCACTTAATCTTGCAAATTTTATAATATCATTTTCAAAATATCATTAATCAAGCTTTTAGAAACAAACAAGTCAAATAATAACTAAAATCAACAACAGTCAAAATGTAGCAGACAGCTAAAGCTAAAGTCTAAATCAGCAAAGGAGAAACATTATAAGATCTGCAGAATCAACTCAAGATATGACTAACCTTTGTACTTCTCCGTCCATAGTCACAGCCAAACAGTGGCTATCCCCACAAGCAATTTGTTTAATCTTCAAGCCTTGCAGTGCCTTGATTGGCTGCGGACTGAATACATCACTAGAGTTTCCATGGCCCAACCTTCCAAAGTCACCCCTGAATTACAAAAACAGTCAAACTAATGAGTAATGATATCCAGTGGATATAACTGAAAGAGAGTTAAGCACAGTCTCCTTCAAAATTAAGACATGTATTGGAAAGTATTAGTCCACAAAGAACATATGAAGGACAAACAAGTATGCTCGGCTCTGTTGAAAATTGTCAAAGAATAACAGTTTTTTTTTATTATCTTCATTATTATTATTATTATCCTTTTCTTCTCTCTTGTTCTTTAACTCTAATCCCAAATAAATAAAATATATTTTTCCTACTTGTCCTACATCAAATTGACAAGAAGATGTAGAAGTACAATGACAGAATAAGATGGAGACCAAGCATACCATCCCCAACTATAAACTTGATCATCTGATTGAGAATATGCTGTTGTATGATCAGCTCCACAAGTGACAGACACTATGCCTTGGCTGTCCAACGCACTCAGTATCGTTGGAAAAAGTCGGTCTTCAGCATCTCCATGGCCCAGCTGTCCATCTTCACCCCTTCCCCAGGAGCACATAGCATTGCCAGCTTTTAAAAAATAGCAAAAAATTAGAGTAGTGATGTCATAATGATGTCACTATTCGACGACTAAAAGATCCAGACAGTCACCAACAAATTCGTTGTTCAAACAAACTTTCCAGCTGAATCTATACTGCCTGCTGTTTGTAAGCACTCGACTTGAGTTTGATCATAGGTCATGTGTCAAAAACTTGAAACTGTCAGGCATTTCCATGGTAGAATGAACAATTTAGGGTAAAATTATTGTGCTAGATCATGATTATGACCATATTTTCATGGAAGTGAGAAAATGAATAATGTTGCAGAAATATAAATTTATCAGAGAAAACAGTAAAAAACCATGGCCGAAACAAATCCCACAAATCAGAAAAAAAAAAAACTAAATTAAGAAGAAAAACAGCATGCAAGCTATGCTGCCAAAACGTCAGCCTCAAATGCTCGAACAGTGTGTTGTGCACATTCAGCAGCACTCAACTAAGTGCGATCTTTCGAAGTAAAGGTGAACTTTCAACACAATGACAATAGCATTTGATGGAAGATTTTTTGAGACGCATTTCGTGACACGATGCACCCGATAGCGGGTTCCGCTAGTTATAGCGTCTCGCAAATCCGATAGCCTTGCATGAACAAGTATGTCTACAACTCAAATCAAACAGCGGAAACTGCTTCTTCCCGATCACCCAAAAACGCAAGCAATTCAACGCAACCCAGCCCCAAATCGATAGAAAAAACCCAAACTCCGTACAAGTTATAGCTGAGCGACAGCGACACAATCGACATCAAGAAACGAGATTTCAACTCACACAGAAGAGCGACGGAGTGGCTCGCGCCGGCGGAGATGAGGAGGACCTCGCGAGCTGGCGCGGCGACCTCTCCCCCGCTCCCTTCCTCTTCCATCGACATCGCGCTGCCTTCCATCCCCTTCTCTCCCACCGTCGCCAACCAAAAGTTCGATGAAATGTGTGAAAAAAGAGACCAGAATATATCTCAAGAAAGCACGAAGTCACGGCAACAACAAAAAACAACTAAAGCTCCGGCTTTTTTTCCTGTTCCCTTCCGCGTGATCTTTATGGCACCGCCGCTGCTGCCATCGGCGTAGTGGCAACACTCCTCCTCGATGGAGATCGGTTGGCTGCACACCCCAGCATTTAATGGCGTGAGAGGACGGGCGACTCGCTGCCGACCACAAGCGCGACGCCCCGCTCTTTCATCTTGCCCACGGTCTCTCTACTCCACAAGGTCTTGTCCTTTTCCTCTTCCCCCTTCTCTTCTCTCGCCGCCCGATCGGCATCCCCATACCGCCCCCTTGTTTTCCCCCTCCGCGTGTGCATGTCGCGTGAGGTAGTAAATGCATCGAGCTGCCCCGGCGATCGGTCTATCTCATGGGCCCCGGCGCGACTGTTTGGGCCCATTCACGCTGTGCCACGTGGTACCTCATGCACGAACAGTTTCCAGGGTGCAAGCCATGTGTCTTTCGACATCGGTAAGTGAGACGTTGATGCGGCAACGATAGAGTGATGTCAAAATTAAAATAATTATTATTTTAATTAAATAGTTATCGGATCGGATTCTGACAAACGAATCCAATCGGTTGATAGAATTAGATGAGCTCATGATGTGATCTATCTCACGCAAGCACGACATCATCGGTGGATCATTGAGTGCAACAAATGCTTTGTCTGCAACATGAACGGGGCGGGGACTTATCGTCTGCCCCGCGAAGTACAGACAGCGTTCTACGAACCACCGGGAGCCGAGTTATTGCGTGCACATGGCTCCGTTATCTGCGGCTCATCCTTCGGAAGGCGATGCAACGCGACACATACAAGCAAACACCTTGAGGTCCTCGCCGTCGATGGTTGTTGTGTCGCGGAAGGATCATCTTTGTGCGTCGCCTTTCTGCGGCTCATCATCCTTCGGAAGGCGATGCAACGCGACGCATACAAGCAAACACCTTGAGGTCCTCGTCGTCGATGGTTGTGTCAGGAAGGATCAATAGCTGCACATACTTGCAGTAGTCCTCGTCGTCGATGGTTGTGTCAGGAAGGATCAATACCTTGAGGTCCTCGTCGTCGTCGCCTTCATGCTACCAGTCTGCGCAGAAGCTATGTAAGGGATGGACAAATCTGAGATCAATAGCTGCACATACTTGCACAGACAACACGTTGATACATACGATGTGATGCTACGTGATGATCTCACCAAGTCAACATCCGGCGTCATGTCATCGTCATGTAGGGTCAGACCCCTATATGATGTGCCGATTAAATGAGATCGTAATCGATTGGGTGGAGATGATATGTCTCTCATATCAAATAGAAATTAAGATGATGTCTTATCTAATAACAACAAAAAAATATAAGATGATATCATAGTGAAATGCTTTACTCGTTGGGTTGAATTGGTAACTTCGTGAGAGACTTTTATTGTTATAGAACTCATTTGTATATGTCTTCTATTACACACTGATTCAGTGTAAATTGCATGTGTTAGCGAGAGAGAGAGAGAGAGAGAAAGAGAGAGAGAGAAGAACAAATTCTTTAGATTTTTTTTTCTTTTTTCCTTGTTATTTCTTACATTTATGTGTTTTCAACATAGTTGTTTTTTTTTTGTTTATTGTATTTGATCATTTTGATGGCTAATTTTAAAAGGCTAAATTTTTTATTTATTGGCATATTGGCAATAAAAATCTTTTGGCTACTAAGCAATTAATTAATAAAGAGATCTTCGTCTCCTTAAAAATACTAAAACGACTATTTCTTTCTTATTTTCTTAACCAATTTTGAAAATTATTTTCCTCGTTTTATTGTTGCTTTGATGTGCCAAAGAGAGAAATCACATAATCTTTTGCGTCTTACTTTTTCCCATTTCCTTTTTCTTTTCCTCTTTATTTTCTTCCATTGATTAGTTCTTAAATAATTGTTTTTGGTTCATTGTATTTTATCTTTTATCCATGCTATTTTTAATAGGTTAATCATTTTTTATCATTATTTATTTATTGGTAATAAAAGTTTTGGACAAGTAACGGGATAAAACAATTACTTACCTGACTATGTTTCAAAGAAAATAAAAGTCTTTTTAAAAATATTAAGTCGACTAATTTTGTTTTCTTTTTTTATCGATTACAAGATTTTATTTTCCTTGTTTTCTCATTGCTTTATTTGTGCCAGAAAAAAGACAATCTTTCCACACTTTATATGATCATAAACTTTGGCTAGTTTATATATATATATATATATATATATATATATGATATTGATGATTAAAATCTAAAGCTCCGTCAACCGGTGGACTTGAATGCTTATTCTGACATGTGCAAAGATCAAGATCAGATGGGTTTATCGATGTAATCTCTTTAATGTTTAAATCTATGATCGAAAAAAAGGAGTAATTTTAAGAAATCGTAACTGACCTCCAATATCGTGCCTTAGATAAATTTTTATAGTGGATAAATCAGAAAAATATTCTATAATACAAGCAATATATTCTCCCGGATTGCTATTTTAGACAGGTGTCCATGTGGTCCATTTGTTGACTGGATCATATCTTTCTACTATTGATTGTGTTACCATGTGGTAAGTTGTAAGTAGGGATTAATATTTCTCTCATCATTTGTCCCGCCTATGAAGGCATACTTCGAGAACTATTATTGAGTAATTATGAAGTGCAACCCAAGTGGTGACTCAACACACACATCAACATTGGTGTGTTAGGAATGAGTGTCTCGATTTGAGGAAGTTGCACAGAGGAACCTAACTGGGCAATCATAAATACCTCATTTAAAAATGGTGCAACAAGCACTCTTATATGCTTAACTCGAGAAAGATTGACAAAAGCTTTTATATGCTTAGCCCAAAAAGAATACCATAGTCGTTCTTGGATACTTAGCTCAAGAAAGATACATTTAATGCTTTTGAATATTTAACTCGAGAAAGGATGCATTGGATGCTTTTGGATGCTTAGCCTAAGATTAACATATCATTACTTAGATGCTTAACCTAAGATGGGCACATCATAGTTTGGCTCAACATTTGATGAGTGAAAAAGTCTTATCGATTGAGCGGGAAGGTTGAGCAAGAGATAATTAACATGACAGTTGAGTGAAAAACTATTGATGGGACTTTTGGAAGTTGGAAGTTAAAGAGGTGGTCCCAAGATATTAATCTTATCTTTATGATGGTAGGACTCACTTTACATCTTAAGCTCTTTCCAAACTTTTAGCATCTCATACCTCTAAAGCATTTTTTTCTTTCACCTCAAACCTTAGTTGAGAAAAATATCATCCTCGTTCTTTTTTAAATCCCAATCCATTAGCCAAGTAATAGTTGAGGGAATTAAAGTCCTATCCTCGAATAGTCTAAGGTTGGGAGGGGTCTTAACTTTCTCCTCAAGGGGGCTAGCAACAATAGATCCTAAGATCCTAAGTGACCTTTATACCACGTGGATTTTCTATAATTATGATTCTATTTTAACCCTAGAGAATCCAAACCGCTTGTATGTTTGATACTTCATTTTAATTGAGTATGAGATGCAAGTACCTCAGCCCAAATAATACCTCATCAACTTGATGTGTAGGTACCTTTGTATATACACCGATAAGCTAGAAATAGAGCTTAGGTTCCCCCTCTAGGTGGAGGATTAAAGTGACATTGGTTGAATCCTCCTCTCCCAAATGGAACTCTCAGTGTATGTCTTCCAAGTTCGGTCCATCTATTACAACTATACTTGAAGAGTATATTATGTGAAATATGGATCTCGAACTTGAGTATTGTGACACTCTATCTGCCATATGTATTTCAAGCAATATCAATTGAATCTCCCTTTGCTAAGTAGAACTCTCGGTGTATATCTTCCAAGTATTTGTCTATCTATTACAATTGCACCCGAATAGTATATTATGTGAAATCCACTTATTAGACCTCAAACTTGAGTATTATGACATTTCAGTCGTTAAATGATTGATTGACTAGGGGCTTTTTGGGGCAATAGGCATCACGACCGACCGAGGGACCTTGACAAACATTGGTAGAGTTGCTGACTATTGTAATGTCAGGTCCATCATCATCAATCAGGCTAATTTAGGGAGAAGGGATGACAGACTACATCATTTTAGTCAGTCTTTAAACCTACTGAGTGAGGTTCAAGAAGACTCCACAAGGACTATCATATGGGTGGGGGGTCTCCATTGGTGGAAAGAGATTAGGGTCATTAAATAATTGTTAGTATTACATCAAGGTTTATGTCGAGATAGGAGTGTCAAGCATTGGAAATGCCAACTATTGTTTATCATGGGTGAAAGTATTACGGGTTGGGGCAAAACAACCTCACTTGAGTGGTCAATATGTTCATATTCCTACAACATGAAACCCTCTTAGCGCCAAAAGAATAGTGATGATATTGATGATGCTTGGATTAACTTGATTTGGTTTAGGCCAACTTGCATAGGAAGTAGGAAGCTTGGTGTGGTGAAAAGATTGAATACACAGTGGTGATAAGGATGGACTCAATGCTTGCTCCATAGTTGACCTACACGAATATTAATATCAATTTCTCGACATGATCTCTCCGATGCTAAAATCATTAATCGACGAAAAAGAAATAATTTTAGCAAATTCATAACTAACCTCAATCACTATGTTCCAAATAAATTTTAATAATCGATAAACTAGGGAGAATATTTTATTGTACACGTGAAATGTTTCACGCGTTTGTCATCTTCACGATATGGGCAGGATATTTCCCTAGATCACTATTTTGGACTTGAGTCCATGTAGTAAATATCATGATACAAATAGCACTAGAGAGAGAACCTTAAAACAAAGTCCTTTATGTTATTTTACTTTACTTAACTTTTTCTTTATTTCATTTTTTTTATATAAAATCCATTTTACTTTTCACCTCATACTCCATTTTTCTTCAATCGAATTTTTTTTATAAAAAAAGAATACAATGTATAATTAATAGCTCCAAGCTATGATCATAAAAAATCATAGACAAATCCCCGACTCTCACATATGTTAGGAAATATTCCACAAATAAAGTATTTTATGAAATTTATCAAGTTCTTAAATTCATGAAATTACATTATATGCTCTAAATTTTTTTTGGATAAATTGATGCTTACAACTTTGCCTCATAACATCATAGTATATGACACATATAAAGGATTCCAAAAAAAAGAAAAAAAAGGAAAAAAAAAAAAAGGAGAAAAGAAACATAAAAGCTCTAATTTACTTGAAATAGAAAAGAAAGTGCTGTTTCACTATATGCTTGTTTCATACATATTGGCATCCCCATCATCTGAGTTCTTCCAATGCAAGAAATCGAATGAGTGATAACAGTTGATTGGTTTTGGATGCCAAGAGATCGGAAAGAGGCATTGGTCAGTCATTCTTGGATTTTTGGCCGTCAGTGTGTTGCCCATGCGGAGGCAGGTCGGCCAGATCGCGGGACCCAAAGAGCAGTTCCGCCGCCGTTGCGATGTCGGCGTTCACTTGTGGCTCATATTTCCGGAGATTGATGGCCCAGATGGTGACGGCAAGCACCCCCACGCCGAGCAGGAGGGGCACGAAGAAGAGCAGAATCCTCCAAAGAAGGATTACCAGAGGTACCAGCCCCTCAAAAATAGCTGACAGATCCATCTCTGTGTCCCTTTCTCTCTCTCTTTCTCGCTTCTGTGAGGTGAAGGTGGTGTAGAGAGACGACGGTGGTGGCTCAGCTGGGTTATGAACGGATCAAGGGAAGCTTTTGGTTTGCCTTTCTCGTGGGTTGCCGGTCATGCACTGCGTGACGCCACGAGGGTAGGAGGTACAATCTTCTCTTTGGAGCGCAGTCTCGTGTCCCTGCAGAAGACAACCAAAAGGCTCAGAAACGTTAATGGATTCCAAGAAACATTACGTCTGAACCTTTCGGTTCTCTTCTGCAGGGACACGAGACTGCGCTCCGAAAGGAAGATTGCACCTCCTACTCTCGTGGCGTCACGCAGTGCATGACCGGCGACCCACGAGAAAGGCAAACCAAAAGCTTCCGGTGTACCTGCGCAGGGAGACTGTTCGATCGGCTGAAAAGAAACGAGTAAATGGATTCCAAGAAACGTTTGTAAGGAACAAAAGCCACTTTCTCTACCTTCTCCGAATGGAACACTAACAAAGCCTTCCTTTTTCTCTTCGATTCATACTAGAGATTAAAGAAAGATCAGATGATCTATTAATCGAATTTAGAACATGTAAATGTGCCATCTCTCTCATTTGAGGATGGCTTTCTACACAAGTCCATGAGTAATCTTTCCTTACTCAAGCCACACATAAAAATATGTGATCATCTTTCAAGACATTCAACAAAGATAACAACTGATACATCTTATTCAATAATTAGAACTTCAAATGTCTTTTCAATCTAAACATCATAAGCTGAAAACATCATGAGCTACGCAACTCTAACAATCGAATGACCCCCTCAAGTCAATTTCAATATATTTTTTAAAGAAATCTTAAATTAAATTAAATTAAATTAATATATTTTTTAAAGAAATCGAATGACCCCCTTAAGACATGCAGTTATAAACAGGAAATACAATATCTAAATGTAAGAATCAAACTAAGAATAATGCAATCATTTTAAAACACAAAATAGAAATTCTAAATCTATAATATATGATGAAATATCATAAATCTGAATTTATCGGACAATCTTCTACCTCTTGCTCTTCGAGGTAGGAAGGTCCTTCTCCTACTCAATATCTATTGCTAACAGGTTCTTCGAGGCCACTCTTGATGAACGGGAGAAGGGGTGTATTAAACTTTAAATAGGAGAGGAGGGAGTGTGAAAAAATAATTTTGATTCTTAGGAGTAATAGTTAATAAATAATTTTTATCTTACTCCTAAGATGCTCGAACATATAAGGCAAGTTAGATTCACTAGTTAGGTCATACATGCAACGAATAAAACTTTAAATATAAAATTTTTAATTCAGGAAATATTTAATAAAATTATAGAGATTGAATTCCTCACCCTTAAAGAACTCAATCATCAAATTCCAATTACCTTAGGTATCGAGTACAAAATTATCCATCCTGTTAACATGTAAGACATCCACAAAATCTACCAGCATAAGAATATCTTTAAAGATATTTCAATTATCATAGCCTCTAAAGAATCAGACATAACAGTGGTATTTAGAAAGAGCATCTCAAAATATACCAACATTCAGCTTGGAGTGGGGATGAGGCTTGATGTGTATTGATTTCTTCAATGTAATAGTGTCATTCCCATCCGAAAAGTAAAAAACAGTTCCTACATTTGGATCCGAACTTGAGAAGGAGTCATCACAAAAAACTGTCTAAGAGTTGTGAATGCACTCAGCTTGAAGTTTAAATCAGCCACATTGATGCCATCCCCATTAGTAGAGTAGCTGCCTTTACCTGTATTAAGGACCAAGTTAGGAGCAGGCTCTATACATAGAGCAGTTCCAGAGCTAGGATCACATCTGTGTTGAAGAGATGAGGGTTTAAGAGGAACATGTCCTCGGATAGCTGGAATTGGTAATCAATTCCCCTTCTTCCAAATAAACTAGAGAGAAGTAGCAATACTGGAAGAAGCTAATCCACCCTGGTGTTCCCCTTTCTGTAACCAATCACCATTAGGCCACTCATTCATGTAAGAGAAATTGAAACCCAGTTTTGATCGGTGCAGATCTCAATAGGATCCGGCAAAGCTTGCAAATACAACGTTGGTCGACTTAACGACAAATGACATTCCATAAGATTCCACAAAATGACTTTTTACACAAGAGAGAACATGTAGACTCACTCCAGATAATCTTATAATCATCCCAATCCCTCCCATAATTAATCTATCTATCCTAAAATGCTCTTAGAAGTCCAAACACTGACTCTAAACCAAGCTGTCATCGTAGAACCTAAGGGCCAAGTGAATATTATCGACCAAGAAGAAGGGATGAAAGATATGTTGGAAAATTTTGGGGGCGACATCATATGCGCAGCAGAAGAACATAAAATAAAATTTTCAATTCTCAAAGATATGTTCATCATCATGCGAAGATTCGTGAGCAAAATCCATAAAACAGAAAATCACGTGTAAGATAGATTGCGTTACCTAGGGAGATTGTATATCCCAGAATCCCTACAGATCTCTAGGAGATGGTGAAGTAGGTCAAGTGCCCTCTTATCTAGCGATGATCCACATAGCAGGGCTACGACGATGCTCCTCAAAACTCTAGGTCTACTTTAAGGTGGAAAGGGGGAGGAGAATAGGAGAGGAAGCAAAAAAGGCTCTAGCCTATGAACCACCGAATCCCTTTCCCTTGTTAACTTAACCTTAATCGATCCTCATCTATTGGGTATTGGATCTCCATCCAACTACCCAAACCCCTTAGATTAGTGAACATATAAGATAGGAGCTTATTGGATATCCAATAAGATAGGAGCTCCAACGGATATCTTATATCCGAACCTCTACTCATCGCAATGCCTACCATAAGTGTGTGACCCTCTTGGCCCAATATCGAGTTGGTCGTGAGTCATATCTATCGGAACTCCTACTAACTCAGTGAATTATTATTGATTGCAGACGTACTAGGCACTATGTCGTGGTCCTTAAACGATACAAGGGAATCCAATTTATTGGACATGTCTATCCTCAGTTACCATATACATATAGTCCTTTATCTATCTAATATCCTAGAGATCGTATACCGGGTATGGTGCTGTCAAACCTATACGGTTTCTACTCGAGTCTCGCTCTAATCGGATTCTCCTGGAGAACTATTTCTCTCTCAATCCGAATAACCCTGGCAGAGATTTATCTAAGTAAGAATACATGGGATATTCCTCTCATGACACCGAGAGTGGATGACCCTCTATCGATACTTAATAGCCCTCGTAAGGTTGACTACCACTCCCGATGACCGGTTGTGTTAGATCTGGGACATCCAAACCTATAAGTTCGGTATCAAAGAATGGAGCACTCATACAAGACATCATTTGTATCTCAAGTTTAATAACTAGATACACCACTAGGACTACGGAATCGTTGTTTGACAATAAGACATCATTAATTATTCAGCATTTCGTAAACGGATCAATCAATGAACTCATCCAATGAGCACATGTATTGTATCCCTAGTGTCACCACATGAGTAGCTATGAGACCAGCTACATCCATCGTATGGACGGGTATATAATACACCAGTCTGTCCAGTTATCTCGATGTCCCTCTCGAGTAACCTATGACCGAGATTATTTAAGATATATATTTAAAGGCGAATCGATTTTATTATCGTGATCTCATCACGATCTGATTTTTATTGCACAGATCCAAGAACATCACAATATATATAT
The DNA here is from genome assembly GCA_900464855.2 of Musa schizocarpa. Lineage (NCBI taxonomy): Eukaryota > Viridiplantae > Streptophyta > Magnoliopsida > Zingiberales > Musaceae > Musa > Musa schizocarpa. The sequence continues at coordinate 34,795,814 of LS990917.1, read as the reverse complement.
GCATATATACAATAAATAATATAAAATAATAAATATCAAAATATAATAAGCAAAAAGACTACGTGTCAAGTCACACGTGACATCACTCACGTGATTACCTTGCATGACACATATGACTAGCAAGATATCCTACAAAAGCTTTAGATTCCAAGCACTATTCATAAGTTGGTTTTTAACACAATGTAAGTCATTAACCTCATCACAATTAAAGAAAGTGGACCATTTGCTTAGGGGTAAGTTGGAAAGCTAAGGATCATCTAATAACCTAATGTGCTACCTAGACCCGACAATTAACAAGTACTCTCCAGAGAATTTTGTATATGACATTACATAATGTTATAGGACGAAAATCATTGATTTTAAGATGGTTATCATTTAGAATGAACACCAAATTAGTTTCCTCCTCCCAACTATCAAGAATCATAATTAATATATAGAACTCACTAAAGGATGACATGATATAAAGCTTAAAAAGGTCCTAAAAGCAGATGAAAAAACTCAATTGTGCACTCATCTAGGCTAGGGCTTTTGCCCATATCCATTGTTTTGAGTGCGACTCGAACTCAAGGTGTGAGTTCACCACCTTATATGATAGCTTGCATGTTGGTCTTTAGACACATTGTAATTTTCACCACCTTAGAGGACCTTGAAACCTAGTTAGCATTAATTGCAACCAGCATTCCTTTGCTTCTAGTCTTGGCATGCAAATTTTGACCTTTGCTAGGTCAAGAACAATCCATTCCCTCTGATCCAATGCAGAAGGATGGATTATGTCTGGTTTCATTATGGTCATTAGGGGTTAGGGTCACCTTAGTTTAGGCTGCTTTAGAATTAGTCACCTTGGCTTGGGTTGGGCTGGGATTAGGCACCTTAATCTTGGGCTTACTTCTTTTCTAGATTATTATCCATGGTTTGTACATATCCTCCTCCTCCTCCTCTCACTTGTGGATTGAGACCACTCACCAAAAGCTTACTAGATTTAGGCATAAGTTTTTCACCAGATTTAGACATTGTCAATGGTTTTTCAAGACAACCCTCATTCTTATGCCCTACTCAGAAAATACAAAACTAGACAAGAAGTTCTCATAAGCAACATTCTAGGAGAAAAAAAATCTTTTTCACTATAATCCACACACCTTGAGGGAGAGAGGAAAAATTAACAGCTATGGTGATCTTTCCCCTCTCCATTAGATGTGATTTCATCGACTTTTTGGAGTTTATTGATCATGACAGTGATTTGGAATAGGATGTTAGGCTTCATGAATTCAAAGGGAAACCCCAAGTAATTATACCCAGATAGAAATGAATCTAACAACCTCTAAGAGGGTTTGAAAACTCTCCATCCATCGGATTAGGTTCAAGGCCTACCCTCTCCAAACTCTCTATCCATGATATCACATGTTTATATTGAAATAATACAAATATGTGATATCATACGATAAACAAAAGATATTGATAAGAGAAATATTCTCCTCACTATTAGCAAGACTCGATCAACAATTAAGCGATGTAGACGCCAGTCCAAAATAAAATTTTTTAAATATTTTATTTGCACCGTAGAATATTCTTCCTCGTTAACCTACTATAAAAAGTCACCTTAGGCATAGTAATCAAGGTTGATCACTATTCACTAAAATACTCTACTCTTATCGATTACTAACTTAAAAGTCAAAATGATTACTTTGGAAAACCCACTTGACCTAAATCTTTATACGGGTTGGCCGTGGAATAGCACCCAAGTCCACCTTAACTCTAGAGTGAGTGTTTGAATCTTCCTTTTTGTCACGTCAAACTTCTCATATACATGACCTTAAATCGATTCAGGTTAATCCAGGCATTCTTGTTATTCATACCATTATTTTGGTATTAGAAGAAGGAGAATGAAATTAAGATATCTGAGAGGTTAGAAAATAGGGACAAGAAGAGAAGACACTTAAAGGGGCTCAAGGTGAAAAGTGAGTCTCATCATCACAATGACAGAATAAACAATATGGAGTCATTGCCTTAACTCCCATACAGGCCATCAACCTCTCACTCAGGAGTCATGTTTTATCAACTTCTTGCTCAAGAGTTATATCACATCAGCCTCCTGCTCATGAGTCATGTCCTAACAACATCCTACGCAAGAGTCATGTGAGTTGTCTCCCACTTAATCTTATTGAGCAAAGCAGTACAAAAGCGCTTGATACACCCTTCTTGAGCTAAGTATCACAAAAGTATCTGATGCGTCTTTCTCGGGTTAAGCAAACCAGAAGTATCCCATGCATATTTCTCTAACCAAGTATCCTAAAAACATCTAATATGTCTTTATTGGGCTAAGCATTATAAAAGTATCTAATGCATCTCTTTTGGGCTAAGCATCCCAAAAGCATTTGATATGCCCTTTTCACGTTAAGCATCCAAGAAATGTCTAATGGGTCCTTGTTGGGCTAAGCATCCCAAAAGCATTTGATATGCCCTTTTCACGTTAAGCATCCAAGAAATGTCTAATGGACCCTTGTTGGGCTAAGCATCGTAAAGTGTCCAATGCGCTCTTCTCAAGTTAAGCATGCGAACAACGTCCAATACACCAAATGCGGGCTAAGCATCCAAAGAGAATCTAATGTGTCATTCTCAATCTAAGCATTATAAAAGTGATCGATGCATTCTCGTCGGGTTGAGCTAGAGCAATTTCCAAACGCACCAAGTTGATAGCTCGAAGTGTAGTAGCATCGTCAACAATACTCAGTCAACAATCAAGTAATGTGCATACCAATCTAGATTGATACTCGTGAAATATTTCATCTATATTATAGAATATTCTTTTCGTTAACTCTCGATAAAAAATTACTTGGGGTATTATAAACGAGGTCAATCATTATTCACTATATTTATACCACCCTTATCGATGACTGATTTGAGTGTTAGATGTTGAAAAATCCACTTAACCTCAGGTCAATTACGTAGCATACACGTGAGTTCATCTTAACCCATAGCAAGGGTCGAGTCTTTCTTTTGGCCATGTTAGATTTCTTACATACAGGATTTTAAATCAAGTCAAATTTGTCTAGAATTACCAATATTTATACTATCATTTCGACTCAAAAGAAAAATACAAAAGATTAAAATTTAGGTAAAAAGAAATAGAGCATTGGGTCCACTACGGCAATTACCTTTCCCTTCCCATAAATTCCATTAGCTTTGAGTCACATCCCATCCACGTCTCACTCATGAGTCACATCTCACTAACAACAAAATCCTCCAAAGAAGAATTACCAGAGACGTCAACCCCTAAAAAATAGCTGACAGAACCATTTCTGTTTCTCTAACTCTCTCTGCTTTCTCTCTTTTGCGAGGTGAGGAATGTGTAGAGAGACGATGGTGGATGGGAACGGTGGTGGCTCAGCCGGGTTATGAACTGATCGAGGGAAGCTTTTGCTTTGCCTTTCCCGTGGGGTGCCGATCATGCACTGCGCCAAAAAGAAACTACACCTCCAACTCTCGTGGCGTCACGCAGTGCACGACCGGCAACCCACGAGAAAGGCAAACCAAAAGCTTCCCTTGAGCTGTTCATAACCCAGCCGAGCCACCGCCGTCGTCTCCCTGCACCATCCCACCTCACAGAAGAGACAAAGAGAGAGAGAGAGAGAGAGAGAGAGAGAGAGAGAGAGAGAGACAGACACAGAGATGATTCTGTCAGCTATTTTCGAAGGGCTGATATCTCTGGTAATCCTTCTGCTGATCTTCGTGCCCCTCCTGCTCGGCGTCGGGGTGCTTGCCGTCACCATCTGCTCCATCAATCTCCGGAAATACGAGCCACAAGTAAACGCCGACATCGCAGCGGCGGAGGAGCTGCTCTTCGGGTCCCGTGATCAAGCTGACCTCCCTCCGCCTGAGCAACACACCGACAGCCAAAGATCTAAGAATGAATGAGCAAAGCCTCTTTGTGATCTCTTAGCATCCAAAACCAATCCACTGTTTTCACTCATTTGATTTCTTGCATGCAATTTGTTGGAAGATGTGAATATCTATGAAACAAGTATACAGTATAAAAGTACTTTCTTTTCCTTTTTCACATCCGTAGATTATGTCAAGTAAATTAGAGTTTTATGTTTCTTTTCTCTCTTTTTTTTTCTTCCTTTTTTGAAATATTTCATATGTGTCATATGATGTTATGAGGCAAATTTGTAAGCATTAATTTGTGAAAAAAAATTTAGAGCATATAATATATTTTCATTAGTTTAAGAACTTGATAATTTTCATAAAATACTTGAATTGATGTTTATATTTTGATCTGCTGAAAGATTCTTTAAGATATACTGAAAATATTCCGTATAAATTGTTTTAGCTTTTTTTTTAAGGGTAAATAAATGATAAAGACCTATTTATCGACCATCAAAGTCTTTATCATTGGTCAAAGTTTCGATCTAAATTATTAATCTAAATTATGAAAAATATATTTAAAAAATATTAAATAGATTTGACTATTCAAATAACATTTCATCGTTCAATAAGATTTAAGTATTCTATCTTCAAGATAAAGATCTTTCTTCCTCTCGACACCCTTTAGCATGTTTTTCAAGATCATTGTCCATTACTTAAAAGAAGAGAGCGAGTTGCATCCAAGAAAAGGAACAAAAAAATTGGATTTTTAAATAACAATCGATATATATACGTGGGTAATAAATTATAATTGCTGGTTAATTTTTCTTATTAGGTCACACATGCAAAGAAATAAATTAACCAATCAAGATAAGAAATTTTCAATCGGGAAATAGGGAATAAAAAATTAGTGATTGCATTAAAGGATTTAATCCACAAATTGTAATTATCTTAGGGAAAAAGATGTGGTACTGATCCTTAGATTTTCTAGTTAGCCAAATACAATAAAAACTATGTCGCACTTTTTTGTTTAATCCTAAATCATGTTCGTCGTACTAATAAGCATCCAATTATTTATTAACTAAATGATAACTTTATTTATAATAAATTTAAATAACATAAAATCACACTAAATTGATGTATAAATCACACATGATAGTTCATTTTCAAACCATAGGTGGATTGAGACATGATGCAATGTGAATTTAAGATATGAGTTCTTTGTTCTCCTAATAATAGATGAAGAGAACTCTTGCACTCTCGATAATAAAAGAGTAGTACTCATTTTTCCTAATAATGAAGAGGGAATCATCGACCGACCATGTATGATAATCCGTTATTCAATATTGGTATGCTCTGTGACAATCCTCCCGGTACTTGTAGTTTATTGCTATTGCCACTATAGCCTTAACAACATAATCGACTTAAGTGGGAATGATATTACTATTGCCACTATAGCCTTGACAACATAATCGACTTAAGTGGGAACGATTTGTTTATCTTGAAGGTATACTTGAAAACACAATTATCTTAATGATGTAGTGGTCTATCATAAGGATGTGATGGTCTTGAAGTTCGGAAACAATCATCTTGAAATGATATAAACGCTTTGACAATTTTGAAGGCATGATCATCTTGATGATATTACATGATTATATATATTTTCTCTTATATATATATATATATGATATTTTAAATTAAATTGATGTCTAATCAAATATATATTAACATTTACCAATTTGACTTAGACTCATTATTGATTAATTTGTAATGTGGTATGAGAGATAAGTGGATAAAATTTGAATTAAATGAGTCAAAATTTTCAAAAAATAAGATTGAGTTATGAATGACTTGAAAAAAAAATTGAGCCATGATCAAGCTGCCAGTTTGATAGCATGAGAAAAGATACAATAGACTGAGAATATGAAGAGAAAATAAATAGACTAAGAGGATAATCTCACAACGAAAAAATAATGAGAAAATAAATAAATAACATATGAAGAGAGATAGACTAAGAGGATAGTCTCATATCACTTGAAAAAGTCATATTGTATATAATAGGTTTTGAATCATAATATAAAAGCTTCAGCTTTTAGTTAAATTAATCTATGATATAATATTTGCTAAACTAATCTTCCTTTCAACTAAAAATCATTTGAGCAAAATTTAAATTGGTTTAAAACATGAAATCTCTCAAAACTAGCATAATTGGATATGAAAGAGTTCAAATTGGCCTAAATTGACTCGAACCAATTGGAGTCCATCCAAAGTTACCTTTGACCAATCTGAATTGACTAAACAAATCTAATTCAATCAGTTCATATGGTCAGGCTACAACGGATCATGTCGGTGGATGCACCACGAGAGGTTGGTTGCATTGAGCCATAAGTATTGGGCTACATATAACTGGTTGAGTTACGTGACTTTGACAATCGATATGACTCGGGTAAGACCCGATCTCCCTCAAGTCAATTTCAATATTTTTTAAAAGAAATCTTAAATTGAATTACTTTAGAAATTTAATACATGCAATTATAAATAGGAAATACAATATCTAAATGTAAGAATCAAACTAAGAATAATGCAATTGTTTTAAAACACAAAATATAAATTCTAAATCTACAATATATGATGACATATCATAAATTTGAATTTAAAGGAGAACCATTTACATCTTTCTAAGACGAAGGTTCTTCTCCTAGGCCACTCTTAATGAACGAGAGAGGGGGTTTATTAAACTTTAAATAGAAGAGGAGGGAGGGTTGATATTAAGAGAAAGGAAAAAATAATTTTAATTCTTAGGAGTAATAGTTAATAAATAATTTTTATCTTACTCCTAAAATGCCCGAACATATAAGGCAAGTCATATTTGCTAGTTAGGTCATACATGCAACCAATAAAACTTTAAATATAAAATTTTAAATTTAGGAAGTATGTAATAAAAGTCCGGAGATTGAATTCCTCTCCCTTAAAGAACTCGATCATCAAATTCCAATTACCTTAAGGTATGAAGTACAAAATTGTCCATCCTGTTCACATGGTAGACATTGCGATAAGTAGAGGTTTGAATATAAGATATCCGTCGAAGCCCATATCTTATTGGATATCCAATAAGCTCTTAGCTTGTTGGATCCTATGGATGAGATCCAATAAGAGCCCATGAGAGATTATTGGATAGAGATCCATTAATCTAAGAGGCTTGAGTAGTTGGATGGAGATTCAATACTCAATAGAGAAGGATCCATTAAAGTTAAGTTGATAGGAGATCTCTATAAATAGGAAGAATTTAGTAGTTCATAGGCTAGAGCATTTTTGTTTTCTCTTCTATTCTCCTCCCCCTCTTCACCTCGAAGCAGGCTTGGAGTTTTGAGAAGCATCGTCATAACCCTACTGTGTGGATCACCACTAGAGAGGAGGGCGCTTGACCTCCTTCACCCTCTCCTAGAGATCTGCAGGGGTTTATGGATATACGATCTCCCTAGGTAATACAATCTATCTCACACGTGGTTTTCTGTTTCATGGATTTTGCACACCAATCTTCGCACGACGATGAACACATCTTTGAGAATTGGGGATTTTATTTTTTATTCTTCCATTGCGCATGTGATGCCACCCCCCTAAGATTTCATAACACAGGTTGGTCGTGGAATAGCACCCGAGTCCACCTTAATCTTAGAGTGAGTGTTTGAGTCTCTCTTTTTATCACATTAGACTTCTCACATATGTGACCTTAAATCGATTAAGGTGATCCAGATATTCTTGATATTCGTACCATCATTTTGGTATTAAAAGAAAGAGAATGTAATTTAAAGATTATAGGTTGGAAAATAGAGATAAAGAGAAAGCACTTAAAGAGGCTCAAGGTAAAAAGTGAGTCTCACCATCACAAAGATAAAATATATAACATGGAGCCATCGCCATAACTCCCATATATGCCATCAGCTTCTCGTTTAGGAGTCATGTCTCATCAACTTCTTGCTCATGAGTTATATCACATTAGCCTCATGCTCATGAGTCATGTCCTAACAGCATCCTATACATAAGTCATGTGAGATGTCTCCCACTTAATCTTCTTGAGCTAAGTATCACAAAAGTATGATGTGTTTATCTCAGGCTAAATAACCCAAAAATGTCTCATGTAGCTTTATCAAATTAAGTATCCCAAAAGCATCTAATGTGTCTTTATTGGGCTAAGCATTATAAAAGTTCCTAATGCATTTTTTTTGGACTAAACTTTTCAAAAGTAATTATATGTCCTTCTCAAGCTAAGTATCCAAATGGATTTTGTTAGGCTAAGTATCATAAAAATGTCTAATGAGCTCTTTTCAAGTTAAGCATGATCAATAATCAACCAATATGCAAACCAATCTAGACAGATATTCTTGGAATATTTTATGTATATTATAGAATATTCTCCTGGTTAACTCTCGATAAAAAAATTATTTGAGGTATGATATACGAGGTCAATCATTGTTCACTATATTTACATTACCCTTGTCGGCTACTGACTTGAGTATGAGAGATTAAAAATTAGGTAAAAAGAAAGAGGGAATTGGGGCATCACCGCAATTACCTTTCCCCTTCCCATAAATTCCATTAGCTTTCCACTTGAGAGTCACATCCCATCCACTTTTGAATCAAGAGAGTCACATCTCACCAGCTTCCTTCTCAGGATTCACGTGAGCTATCTCATGCTCAATCTTCTAGGCTAAGCATCCCAGAGCTCTCCATAAGTTGAGCCACAGCAATTTCAATGAACCATTCTAACGCGACCAGCCGACCAGATTGGGTGTTGGGCACATGCATTCGGACCCAAAGCGAGTCGGGTCGGGGTGCTCGGCCCGACCCTTCCGAAGATCAAGTTAGTTGATGTGAAGGGGATTTCAGACAATGAAGTCTTTCTGGTGTGTCTGTCTCTCCCCTCCCCCCTCATTTCCGTTCGGAATGCGAGGGTATTTATAGGGAAGCTTACTGTTTCCTGATATGCCCGCTTGCAGGGGGCAGACTGGTAACGTCCGACACTAGTGTTGGCGTGACGTGAAGAATCGAGCCTGAGCAAGCGTTAATGCGCCTCGGCCGACGTTCTGGTCCGTTTGACCAGGTACTGTCACGTCGATCAAGGCGTGAGGCGTCATTTGATATCAGCCGAGTCTTATCATAATTACTATCCTCATCATATTCCCCCCTGGAAAGAAGCTTGCGTCGGTCATTGTAACGGGAGTCTGAGGCATGGCTTCAGCTTTCAGGCGGGCTGTCCACGTAGGCGCGGTCTCGGGGAGCATGGAGTCAAGGAGCACGACGTAGGCGGGCTGGCCGCACAAGTGTGTCTCGGGAGGCATGGAGCCGAGGAGAGCATGGAGCCGAGGAGCACGACGCAGGCGGGCTGGCCGTGCAGGTGTAGTCTCGGGAAGCATGGAGCCGAGGAGCACGACGTAGGCAGGCTAGCCGCGCAGGTGTATCTCGAGAGGCGTGTAGCCGAGGAGAGCATGGAGCCGAGGAGCACGACGCAAGCGGGCTGACCGCGTAGGTGTGGTCTCGGGAAGCATGGAGCCGTGGAGCACGACGCAGGCGGGCTGGCCGTGCAGGTGTATCTCGGGAGGCATGGAGCCGAGGAGAGCATAGAGCCGAGGAGCACGACGTAGGCGGGCTGGCCGCGCAGGTGTTGTCTCAGGAAGCATGGAACCGAGGAGCACAACGTAGGCGGGCTGGCCGCACAGGTGTGTCTCGGGAGGCATGGAGCCGAGGAGCACGACGCATGCAAGCTGGCCGCGCAGGTGTGTCTCGGGAGGCGTGTAACCGAGGAGAGCATGGAGCCGAGGAGCACGACGCAAGCGGGTTGGCCGCGCATGTGTGATCTCAAGAAGCATGGAGCCGAGGGGCACGACTCAGGCGGGCTGACCACGCAAGTGTGTCTCGGGAAGCGTGTTGCCAAGGAGCTACTTGCGTTGTTGTCCCTTCATACCAACTTGCTTTGTGGTGGGGTACTAAGAACCCCCCTCCTTGTGAGTTCTTGGGGGCCAGCTCTTTGCGCTGCAGCATACTTTCAGGCATCGAGATCGAGGCGTCAGGGCTCTGCCGTTTGCTTGGCTTGCCCTTGAGTTGCCGCGTTAGGCCTTCATTTATGGCTGGACGTCCTTTGGCCTTCCTGACGTGACATGGCGGGCAGGCGAGTACATGAGTGGGCTGTCGCCCACTTTCGGGAGGCGAAGAGACGCTGGTTTTGGCGGGATCTCTCCTTTAAATAGGGCACGTCCGGCTTCATTCCCATCTCTCGTTGCTGAGTCTTTTTCTTCGGATCTCGCCGTCCCCTTCCCAGTCGTTCTCCTCGCCTCCAGCATCGCCTCTCTTCCCCAAGTAGCCCCTTCATGTTTCCCATTAAGGTCAGTAAGGATGACCTCCTCTTCTTCTTCCTCCTTTTCATCCTCCAATAGAGCTAGGGAGAGACCCCTTCCGCCATCCCCTGTCCAGTCCTCCGATGGGGAAGCGACGTAGGCCCTTGAGGCCTTAATGTGGCCGCACGACCTCAACTCCACCGTGAGCGGGTCATCGCTGAGGAGACTCCGGGAACGCTAGAGTATCCCGGAGGATTATATCCTCAGCACCCCTGAACCGGGGCAGCGGGCCTACGACCCGATTCCGAAGGGTTTTGCGTTAACCCTAGATGCCCTGGAGGTGGATCTGCACCTTCCCCTTCACCCCCTCATTGTCTCTTATATCTCCCTGTGGCGAATCTCGCCATCCCAGGTGGCGCCGAACTCTTGACGCTACCTAGTGGCGTTCCTAGGGGAATGCCACTACGCCAATATCACCCCCACTCTCAACCTTTTCGTTTCTTGTTACCGTCTTTCCAAGGGGTTGGGGGGTTATTTCTTGTCAGCTTGAGCGGGTTTTCGAGTTGAGGGTGCCCCTTCCAGTAACAAAGGATGGAAGGGGAGGTTTTTTTACGTTAGTTGTGTGAGAGATTGGGGCTTTGGGGTCCGGTGGTCTGCGAGAGTGATTGATAACACCGCCCCGAGCCTGAGCGACAAAGAGCGCCAGGATTTAGGGAGGCTCCGGGAGGTTCTCCCCAGCTCCCAGGCCATCCGGAACATGACCGAGCGGTGGCTGGTCGAGGTGGGTCTCAGTCCAATGCCTCGGGGTATGTTAATAGTGCCCGGTCCGGGTATTCCGTGGCTCGCCCTTAGTCCTAACTTTTGTCCGACTTCTTGTAGAAATGGTGAACCTTCGATCCCTTCTAGGCAGTCGAGCGTCGCCGGCTTCTTCTCCACGCCCATCAACCGGGCTTCGCCGGGTGTCCTCGGAAGAAGGCAAAGAACACTGCCTCCAAGGGAGTTGAGGCGGCCCCAGGACGGGTGGACCGAGCAGAGGCGGGCCCTCTTCGAGGCATGGTGGGACCCAGTCGGGAGGCAACAGGGAAAGACCCACGCCCTCCCTCCGTGCGCGATCTGTGCTGACTACCCGCGGGCGACGACGAGCCGTTTCTATCGCCGGTGGTGGGTGAGATCCCGATGGGGGAGGCAAGCAACCCTCTGGTCGCCCGCTAGGGGGGCCTGTCCCGGGGGGATTCCTCCGCTGCATTCCTCCGAGGTGCGCTTCATCCCGACATGGCTCGAGATATATATACCCTGCCCTCGGAGGCTTTGCTTGGCAAGTCAGCCAAGTCCCTGACATTAGTAAGTATTGCGCCTGCTATTTCTAATTATACATCCGACGGTGTTCCTCCTGACCTCTCCTCTTTCTTATAGGGTCTTCACTACGCGACGACCCTAATGGATCGGGTGCGTGACGCTGGCCAGATTATCAGGGGCCTCAGCGGCCGCAACGCTGAGCTGCGCCACCAAGTGGAGGAGGTCCGACCGGGGCGGGCCCGGAAGCCATGGCGGTCGTTGAGAAGCGCGCAGCGGATTCGGAGGCGAAGGTGGCTCGCCTCAAATCGGAGCTCCAGACATCCGAAAGTTCGAATAAGGAGCTCCAGAAAACTTTGCGGATAGAACGAACCGAGCTCCGTTTGATAAAGACGGAGGCGAGCACCCTTAGCAAAAAGTTGGAGGAGGTGAAGAGGCAGAGGCAAGAGCAGCTTCCGAGGCACTTGTCGAGGAGGCTCGCCTCCGACCTGACAAGGACAAGGAGCTGATCGAGACATACAAAAAGTCCGAGGGGTTCGAACTCGGGCTGACGTGGACGGGGCAGGTATCTTTCGAATATGGATACTGGATCACTATGGCCTACTTCCGTGCATGCCACCCTGGCCTCGAGGTGGAGGAAGATCCCTTCACTTCCCATCCCGAAGATCTGGAGGTGGACATGCCCGAGGACGTCCCTTTCGACGATCGCCTGGAGGTCCCGAAGGAATAAAAGGGTCCCGACGAACATCCTATATATATATATATTTTTTTTTTTTTTTAAGGGGTTGGTCGATTTGTAAGTCAGGGTCGAGTCCTGTAGTCCCAGTTTTTCTTAAATAAAAGAAAATTTTCTTCCCTTGCATATTGCCAATCTTTTGCTTTCTTACATGAAAAACTTCTTAAGGTTTTGGACGTTCCATGTCCTTAGCAAAGAACAGCCAGCCATCGTCGCGAGCCGGTACGTGCCCGGTTGAACAATCTCAACGACACGATAAGGTCCTTCCCATTTGGGAGTGAGTTTATCGTGCGCTCGGGTCGGGTTACTTACCTCGGCCCTGCGCAGCACTAGGTTGTCCAACCTGATAGGTTGGGGACGGACCCTTCTGTTGTAAATCCTAGCGACGACTCTTTTGTAGGAGAGGGCCTTCAGGTGCACGTCGGCTCGCCTTTCCTCGAGCAAGTCCAGTCCGGCTCGGAGTCCGTCGGCCGATGTCCCTTCGTTATAAGATTTCGTTCGTAGGGTGGTAATCTCCACCTCAACGGGTAGGACGGCCTCGGCGCCGAACGCTGGGCTGTAAGGGGATTCCCCAATTGCGATTTTAGGTGTGGTCTGCAAGGACCATAATACGCTCGGGTGTTCGTCAACCCAAGTGGATTGGACCGCGAGCGTCCTTCTCCTGAGTCCGCCCAGGATGGCTCGGTTGGTTACCTCAGCCAGCCCGTTTGTTTGGGGGTGCGCGACCGAGCTGAACCTCAGCTGTATCCCGTAGGTCGCGCAGAACTCTTTGAACCGAGCACTGGCGAACTGCGTCCCATTGTCGGTGATGATGACTCTGGGCAAACCGAACCGGGTGACGATGTTCCTCCACACAAATTTTTCCACCTGATGCTCCGTGATTGCTGCCAGTGGTTCGGCCTCGACCCATTTGGTGAAGTAGTCTATCCCGACAATAATATATCTTCGTTGCCCGGAGACTGGGGGGAAAGGGCCAAGAATGTCCATCCCCCACTACGCGAAAGGCCATGCGCAGTCCACGGGCGTTAGCAGTACCGCCAACTGCCGGGCCGTTGGTGTGTGCCTCTGGCATGCGTGGCATTTTTGCACATACGATTTTGCATCTTGGCACATAGTGGACCAGTAGTATCCTCGACGGAGTACCTTAAACGCAAGGGTGCACCCACCTATGTGCTCACCGCAAATACCGCCATGGACCTCGGCGAGAACCGACTTAGCCTCTTCGGGCTCGAGGCAGCGCAGGAGGGGGCGTGAGTATGACCTCCTGTATAACCGTCCGCCAATTTCACAGTACCAGGCCTGGGTCTAGCGCAGGCGCCGAGCCGTAGCTTCGTCCTCAGGAAGCGTCCCGTGACGTTTGAACTGCAACATCTCCTGCACCCATGTTGTTAGCGGGCTGCGGTGGCCACTGCAGCGACCGTGATGGCTCGGGTGGGGAGTTCCTCCACGTCGGGCTCGCCCTTGGGACCCAATCTAGAGGCTAGTTTTGCCAAGGTGTCCGCCCGATCGTTCTGGCATCTCGGCACCCTGGATAATGCGAAGCGGTAAAAGCGGGCGGCGAGAGCTCTTACCTCCACCAGATACTTCGACATGATTGGGTCCCGGGCCTCGTACCCGTCGGAAAGTTGCTCGGCTACCAGCTACGAGTCAGTGAGGACGTGTATGTTGTCGACTTGCATTTCGACGACTAGCCTGAGCCCCGCCAGCAGCGCCTCATACTCCGCCTTTTTGTTTGTGCCCTTGAATCCGAAGCGAAGGGAGCGCTCGAACGAGCGCCCGTCGGGGGCTTCTAGCACCAGCCCGGCCCCCGCGCCTTTTCGGCCGGATGATCCGTCAACGCGGAGGAGCCATTCCATCTTCACGCTTTCGGGCTCCTCGGCCTCGGGCTGAGTCAGTTTGGAGATGAAGTCGGCCACCGCCTGTGCTTTGATGGTGGTCCTCGGGACGTATTGAATATCGAACTCACCGAGCTCTACTGACCACTTGAGGAGGCAACCTCCAAGGTCAAATTTAGACAAAATCTGCCGGAGCGGCTGGTCGGTGATTACCTCGATCGGATGAGCTTGGAAGTAAGGGTGCAGCTTCCGGGCGGTCAATACGAGCGTCAGCTTCTCGATCGGAGGTTATCGCTCCTCGGGTCCGTTAAGGATATGGCTAGTGTAGTAAACCGATAACTGCTCTCCAGAAGCCTCCTTAATCAGAACAGAACTTACTACATGCTGAGGCGGCTAGGTAGACACCCAGCTTTTCCCGAAGGGACACCGAAACGAGGCGAGGTAGGGACGCCAGATGCTCCTTCATGTGGGCGAAAGCCTCCCCGCATTCCGCTGTCCATGCGAAGTCCTTAGGGTAGGCACCGGTCGCCCAATCGGGACAGGAACCTTGACATGGCGGCGAGCCTCCCATCCAGGCACTGCAACTACTTAATTGTCCGAGGGGCCTGCATGTCGACGATTGCCCGTACCTTTTCGGGATTCACATCGATTCCCCTTTCATGTATGATAAACCTAAGGAATCTGCCCGAGTTGACACCGAAGGCGCACTTGGCGGGGTTGAGTCGCATGTTGTACCTTCGTAGTGTGTCGAAGGTCTTGGCCAAGTTGAACAAGTGAGTCACAGTTGCGCGACTTTTCACAATCATATCATCGACGTAGACCTCCATGTTTCTCCCGATCTAGTGAGCAAACATTTTGTTCACAGTCCTTTGATACATAGCCCCCGCGTTCTTCAGCCCAAATGGCATAACCTTGTAGAAATATACCCCTTGGTCGGTGAGGAATGCGATGTGCTGCTGATCCTCGGGTGCCATCCTGATCTGGTTGTAGTTGGAGAATGCGTCCATGAAAGTGACCGGTCGTTGCGTCGACCAACTTGTCGATCCATGGGAGGGGGTAGCAATCCTTCGGACAAGCACGATTAAGATCGGTGTAGTCAACGCACATCATCCGAGCTTCCATTAGGTTTTTTTACAAGGACTACATTGGATAACCAACGTGGGTACTTGGCCTCTTCAATGAAGCCTGCCGCCAGAAGTCGCTCTACCTCTCCTCGGATGGCTTGCCGGTGTTCGGGAGCAAGACGTCGGGGCTTCTACTTCACTGGCCATACGTCGGGGGAGATGCACAAGTGGTGCTAAGATACCTCAGGGTCGACGCCTGGCATGTCCGCTGGGGACCAGGCGAAGACGTCGACATTTTCCTGAAGAAGGTTGATGAGCTGGGCTCGCTCCTGCTTAGGAAGTTCTGCCCGATCTTCGCCATTCGATCTGGGCGTCCCTCCTATAGTGGCACATCCACTGTAGGCTTTGTTGGCTCGGGGTGCTGGGATGACCTTTTTGCTTCTCGGGGGTCTTCGAGGGGCGGTTCATCCCTCCTCTTGTGCAAGGAGACCGCGATCAGGTAGCGCCGCCTTAATTTGCGGGAGCTCCCGCTGACTTCCCCAACCCTTGCACGGGTCAGGAACTTCACAGTTTGGTGGTAGGTGGAGATAACTGCTCTGAACTTATTGAGGGTGGGCATCCCAAAATCGCATTGTAAGCGGTAGGAAGGTCGACTACTAAGAAGGTTGCCATTACCGTCTTTGTCCTCGGTACTTCCCCGAGGGTTAAGGGCAGGGTGATCGTGCCCAACGGTGAAATTGACTCATCGGTGAACCCGGTGAGCACTGAGCTCATAGGCTCCAGGGCGTTGCGGAGGAGCCCGAGCCTTTGGAAAGCTTCCAGATAAAGGATGTCGGCCGAGCTTCCAGTGTCGACCATGATCCTTTTTACTCGGGTGTTGGCGATCCTGGCGGTCACCACCAACGCATCATCGTGTTTGGGCTGATCGGCTCTCTCTGCGGGAAATGTGACCTCGGGCCCGGGCCCGCTCCCATAGTCTTCGGCTGTGGCAGCGCGGGTGTATGCTTTCTGCCCAGACATACTGTTTCCCCCAGACGCCGGGCTGCCCGTGATCACGTCGATCTGCCTTTCGATGGGGGCCTCGGGTCGTGGGGAACGTTTTTTATCCTACCATAGATAGCGGCTGAGGTGCCCTCTTCGAATCAGTTCCTCGATCTGGCGCTTCAACTCGCGGCACTCTTCCGTGTCATGCCCATTTTACTGGTGGAAACGACAATACCGCGTCTGGTCCGCGAGCTCCCGTGGGTTCCTCATTGGGTTGGGAGTTCGGAGCAGCCCCTTCTCCTTTATCAGGAGAAATATTTGCGTCCGGGATGTTTCCAAGGCAGGGAGCAGCGACTTTGGCACGGGCGGGTCGGACCAGTCCAACCTGCGCCTCGGCAGGCCGGGTAGCTGCCCTCGTGGTTGCTCCGTCCGAGGCCTTTTATGTTCGTCTCGCCTCCCCGACATCCAGGCTTCGGCCGCAACATACTGGTTGGCTCTTTGAAGCATTTCTGAAACTGCGGTAGGGGGCAGTTCCACGAGGGACCAAAAAAACCTAGATGGGCGGAGACCCGCCATGAATACCTGCATCAACAGGGAGGGGTGAGCATCCGACAAACCTCGGATTTTTGTGGTGAATCGATTTACATAATGGGAGAGGGGTTCATCCTCTTTCTGGTTTAGCCCAAGGAGCAGGACGACGGATGGCTCCGGTCGGGCCAAAGCTAAGAAGTTGAGCTCTAACTCTTTGGTGAGCTGATCGAAGGAGGCAATTCCCTCGGTCTTCAGGCCGCTGTACCACGTGCGGGCAAGCCCCCTCAGGGTTGTAGGAAATGCCATGCACATCAGAGCGTCAGAAGTTCCATATAGCACCATTTGAGCCCGAAAGGTAGACACATGGTCCGCCGGGTCGGTGGTGCCATCGTAAGTGTCCAGGGAGTAGAGTCGAAAGTTCACGGGCACCGGCTAGTCCCGTATTTCAGCCGCAAACGGCGAGCCCCCGTGCGGATCGTCCCCTAGCTTTCCCTTCGAGGTACGGACCTCCTTCTGTACTTCATCGAGTCATTAACCAAGAAGGCGCAGTTGCGCCCGGAGGGAGTCTGTCGAGCCCGAGAATATCATTTCCTGCTCGGGTCGGCCGGTAGGGTTTCCCACTGCTTGATCTCCAAGGGGAAATGCCTGGGTCTGGGGTGTGCTAGGGAGTTCCGGGGTGGTTACGTGCGTAGGCGCAGACAGCTCCAGTCGATGCGTAGGCCGAGCCGCTGACGAGTTTGCTGATGGGGAAATGAGCGGGATGACGGTCTGCACCATTCCCGTCAACGTTCAGACCTAGTGAGCAAGTGCTAGTCATAGGTGCCCAGCAAGCCAATCACGTGAGTGATGGCACGTGTGACTTAATATAGAATCTTTTTGCTTATTATATTTTGACATATATCACTTTATAACTATTGCATAAATGCATACATATATTGTGATGTCCTTGGATTTGTGCAACGGGAATCGGATCGTGATGAGATCACGATAGTGAGATCGATTCACCTTTAAACACATATCCTAAATAATCCGGTCATAGGTTTTCGAGAGGGATATCGTGATAACCGGACAGGACGGTGTGCTGTATACCCGTCCATATGATGGATGCGGTGGTCTCATGCTTGCTTGTGTAGGGACACTAGGGATACGATCTGACAGTGCTCATTGGAGAATGAGTTCCTTTGATTGATCCGCTTACGGAATCTTTGGATGGTTGATGATGCCTTATTGTGGGACAACGATTCCGTAGTCCCTAGTGGTGTATCTAGTCCTTAGACTTGAGACACCAAGGATATCTGTATGAGTGCTCCACTCTTTGATACCGGACTTATAGGTTTGGTTGTCCCGGATCTGAAATCTGGTGGTCATTGGGAGTGGTAGTGGTCGACCTTCGAGGGCTATTGAGTGTCAATAGAGGATCATCCACTCTCGGCGTCATGAGAGGAATATCCCATGTGCTCTTGCTTGGACAAATCCACGGCGAGGGTCATTCGGGTTAAGAGAGAAAGAGTTTTCGAGAGAATCCGATTAGAAAGCGAGACTTCGAGAAGAAACCGGGTGTGGGTCCGACAACACCATGCTCGATATCTGGTCTACGGTATATTAGATAGATGAGGGACTATAGGTACACGATGGCGAGGACGCATGGGTCCAATGGATTGGATTCCCAGATATCGATGCGGGGACTTCTGGCGTAGTGGCCTGAAATGCGTCAAGTAGTCAATGAGTCGAGTGAATTATTACAGAGATAATAATTCTTTGAGTTAGAAAGGAGTTCGACGGTATGACTCACGGCCAGCTCGATATTGGGCCTAGAGGGTCACACACATATGGTAGGCATTGCGATGAATAGAGGTTCGGATATGAGATATCCGACGGAGCCCTTGTCTTATTGGATGCAGATCCAATACCCACTAGGGGAGGACCTATTAGGGTTTGACAGGGGACCTCTATAAATAGGAGGGATTCAGAGCCCCATGGGCTAGAGAGCTCTTGTTTGCCTTTTCCTATTCTCCTCTCCATCTCCACCTCAGAGTAGGTCTGGAGTTTTGAGGAGCGTCGTCGCAACCCTGCTGTGTGGATCACCGCTAGAGAGGAGGACGCTTGACCTCCTTCACTCTCTCCTAAGGATCTACAAGGAAATAGGGATATACGATCTCCATAGGTAACACAATCTACTCTATACGCAGTTTCATGTTTCGCGGATTTTTGCGTACCAATCTTCGCACGACGACGAACATCTCTTTGGGAATCGTGGATTTTGTTTTTCTTGTTCTTCCGCTGTGCATATGATATCGCCCCCAAGAATTTCCCAACAGTAGTATCAGAGCTAGGTTGCTCGTGAGAATGATTGGTTTTGAACTGCGTGTGTTGTGTTTAGGAAGAATTTTGACGTCAAAATTGTTGACGTAAAAACAAGGAAGGGCAGCAAAAGTTGTTGCCCTCGATCTCGTCGCGTCTTGTGCCAGCCGGCGGGCAACTTGCACAGGGGGCTCGCGTCTACTCTGGACCCGGGGGCTGCTTGGGAGCGGCTTCTTTGCCGCGGTGGGGCTGGTAGCCCAGGCGAGGCGCCGCCGTCGCTGCTCCGTGAAGAAGAAACCCCCCAAAGGGATGGCCCGTGGTGGACAAACCGCCCTGGAGGCTGACGACGCCGAAAGCGCCACCGCCGGCGGCGGCTACCCTGCCAGGCGTGCCGCTGTGTGGCGATGCCATGGTGAAAGATAGTTTTACGGGCAAGGGCATTAGGGTTTTCGGGCAAAAGATAGTTTTGCGGGTGGTCGCCGACCCCGCCGGCGACAAGCTTCTTTGCAAAGCGAGCCCCCCTGCCGGCCAGATGTAGCCCTGCTGCCGTGCCGGTTGCGTTGCGTTGCGACGCAGATTGAGGGCAGCAACTGTTGCTGCCCTTCCTTGTTTTTGCGTCAACAATTTTGACGTCAAAATTCTTCCTAAACATAACACACGCTGTTCAAAACCAATCATTCGCACGAGCAACCTGGCTCTGATACCACTGTTGGGAAATCCTTGGGGGCTACATCATATGCGCAGCGAAAGAACAAGAAAAACAAAATCCCCGATTCCCAAAGAGATGTTCGTCGTCAGGCGAAGAAGATTACGCCAAAAAAAAAAAACATGAAGCTGCGTATAGAGTAGATTGTGTTACCTAGGGAGATCGTATATCCCCTGTTTCCTTGCAGATCCTGGGAGAGGGTGAAGGAGGTCAAGCGTCCCTCCTCTCTGGCGGTGATCCACACAGCGGGGTTATGACGACGCCTCCTCACTACTCGGACCTACTCGAGGTGGAGATGGAGAGGAGAGGAGAAAAAAAAAACAAAAACAAAGCTCTAGCCCATGGGGCTCTGAATCCCTCCTATTTATAGAGGTCCCCTGTCAAACCCTAATGGGTCCTCCCCTAGTGGGTATTGGATCTGCATCCAATAAGACAAGGGCTCGTCGGGGATATCTCATATCCGAACCTCTATTCATCGTAATGCCTACCATATGTGTGTGACTCTCTAGGCCCAATATCGAAATGGCCGTGAGTCATACCTGCCGAACTCCTTCTAACTCAATGAATTATTATCTGCTGTAATAATTCACTTGACTCATCGACTACGGACGTGCTTAGGCCACTACGCAGCCGTAGTCCCTAGATGATCTGGGGAATCCAATCCATTGGACCTGTCTGCCCTCGCCATTCTGGGTACTTATAGTCCCTCATCCATCTAATATACCCGAGACCGTGATATCGAAAGCATGGTGTTGTCGGACCCACCACGGTTTCTACTGAAGTCTCTGCTCTAATCGGATTCTCGGGAGAACTCTTTCTCTCTCAACCCGAATGACCCGGCTAGGATTTTTGTGCGAGCAAGAACACATGGGATATTCCTCTCATGACGCAGAGAGTGGATGATCCTCTATCGACACTCAATAGCCCTCGAAGGTTGACTACCACTCCCAATGACCGGTACTAGATCAGGGGACAGCCAAACCTATAAGTCGGTATCAAAGAGTGGAGCACTCATACATGACATCCTTGGTGTCTCAAGTCTAAGGAACAGATACACCACTGGGACTACGGAATCATTGTCGACAATCGGACAATAAGGCATCATCAACCATTAAAGATTCCGTGGCGGATTATTCGATGAACGCATTCTCGAATGAGCACTTGTCTCAGTATCCCTAGTGTCCCTATACAAGCAGCTATGAGACCATTTGCATCCATCATATGGACGGTATATAGCACACGGTCTGTCCGGTTATCACGATATCCCTCTCGAGTAACCTATGACCGGGATTATTTAGGATATGTGTTTAAAGGTGAATCGATCTCACTATCGTGATCTCATCACGATCTGATTCCCATTGCACAAATCCAAGGACATCATAATATATGTATGCATTTATGCAATAGTTATAAAGTGATATATGCCAAAATATAATAAGCAAAAAGATTCTATATTAAGTCACACGTGTCATCACTCACGTGATTGGCTTGCTGGGCACCTATGACTAGCACAGTATCTACCCGACTCCCACTCGGCTCGCGGTTAGCGTTGGTTTAAACCCTTCTGAATCTACACGACTTGGCAGTAGACTACCCGAGCCTACCTCGGTAGCGGCGCCGCTGAGCCATCTCCCTCCCTCTGAGCTGGTATCCTTCAGACTAGAGCGGGTGTATCTGCGTGGTAGACTACAGGAGCCCACCTTGGCGGCTCGCCCGCCTTTGAGCCATCTCCCTCGGCATGAGCCGTATCCTTCGGCTAGAGCCGTGTCCCTCGGTCGTAGACTACCTGAGCCCACCTCAACGCGGCCTGCCCGCCTGAGCCATCTCCCTCAGCCTGAGCCGTATCCTTCGGCTAGAGCCGTGTCCCTCAACCGTAGACTACCGAGTCCACCTCAGTGTGGCTGCCCGCTTTGGTGGTCCCTCTAGTAGACTACAGGAGCCCACCTCGGTAGCGGCCTGCCGCTGAGCCATCTCCCACGGGCCGGAGGCAACGGCCCGACTAGAGTGGTGTCCCTCGGTAGGCCGCCGAAGTCCACCTCGGTCGGCCTGCCCCACTGCCCCGGTGTCCCTCGGTACGTAGACTACCCGAGCCCACCTCAGCGCGGCCTGCCCGCCTAAGCCATCTCCCTCGACCTGAGCCATATCCTTCGGCTAGAACCGTGTCCCTTGGTCGTAGACTACCGAGTCCACCTCAGTGCGGCCTGCCTGCCTAAGCTGTGTCCCTCGACCGTTGACTACCGAATCCACCTTAGCGCGGCCTGCCCGCCTGAGCCGTGTCACTCGGCCTGAGCCATGCCCTTGCCGAGTCCACCTCAGGGCAGCCTCCCCGCTTGAGACGCATCTCCTCAACCGCATGAGCCCCGAAACCACGCCTGCGCGGCCAGCCCGCCTGCGTCGTGCTTCTCGGCCCCATGCTCCTCGAGACACACCTGTGCGGCCAGCCCGCCTGCGTTGTGCTCCTCGGCTCCGTGCTTCCCGAGACACACCTGCGCGGCCAGCCCGCCTGCATCGTGCTCCTCGGCTCCATACTCCCCGAGACACATGCGCGGCCAGCCTGCCTGCGTCATGCTCCTTGGCTCCATGCAGACCACCCTTGCGCAGCCAGCCCGCCTGAAAGCTGAAGCCATGCCTTGGACTCCCGTTACAACGACCGACGCATAGCTTCTTTCCGGGGGGGAATATGATGAGGATAATAATGGTGACAAAACTCGGGCTGACGTCAGTTGCCCCAGATAACGTCTCACGCCTCGATCGACCCGACAACACCTGGTTAAACTGACCAGAACGCCGACCGAAACGCATTAACACCCTACTCAAGCCCGGTCGTCCACGCCAACATTAGTGTCGGACGCTACCAGGAGTACGGGCCTACCCCTTGCAAGCGGGCACATTAGGAAACAATAAGCTTCCCTATAAATATCCTCGCATTCTGAACGAAATGAGGGGGACCAAAAAGACTTCTTCATCTGAAACACCTCTTCACTTCATCTGACTAGATCGTCGGAGGGGTCGGGCCGAGCACCCCGACCCAACCTTTGTGCAGGTACGAAGTCGAAGGTTCCCACCGGACGCGCAGGCGAGGAGCTCTTGCCCGGAGCAAACGACGACCCCGTCCTGACTGGACCACCATGAGCGTCCACCTCGATGAACTCGAAGGCCGCCTCGGGAAGATCCCCCATCATCCAGACCCGAACCGAGCCACGTCGTCCAGGACCATGACTCAAGGTTGTTTACCATAACACTGTTTTCGCTCGTTTGATTTCTTGCATGCAATTTGTTGGAAGATGTGAATATCAATGAAACAAGTATACAGTATAAAAGTACTTTCTTTTTTCACATCCGTAGATTATGTCAAGTAAATTAGAGTTTTATGTTTCTTTTCTCCCTTTTTTTTCCTTTTTTGATAGGGAATAAAAATTTAGTGATTGCATTAAAGGATTTAATCTATAAATTTGAATTATCTTAGGGAAAAAGATGTGGTACTGATCCTTAGATTTTCTAGTTAGCCGATACAATAAAAAATATGTCACACTTTTTTTTTTATCTTGAATCATGATCGTCATACTAACAAAGCATCCAATTATTTATTAACTAAATAATAATTTTATTTATAATAAATTAAAATAATATTCAATCGTACTAAATCGATATATAAATCAAACAATTATCATTTGTTCATTACCCGACACGTGATAGTTCATTTTCAAACCATAGGTGAATTACACTCTCGATAATAAAAAAGTTATTAGTGTAAACAACCTTAAGTCGTGGCCTCGGGACCGACGTGACTAGGTTCGGATCCAAATGATTGGGGATCTTCTTGGAACGACCTTTGAGACTGCTAAGGTGGCCGACCGCGGTGGTCCGATCGGGCCGGGTCGGTTGTTCCCTCTGGGAGGGGACTCCTCGCCTGGGCACGCGATGGGAGGCGCCCATCTTCTTCCCTGCACACAGGTCGGGTCGGGAGCCTCGACCCGACCCCTCCGACGATCCAGTTAGTGAAGAGTGGTAAGGGGTTTTTTGTTCCTCTCCTCTCTTTTTCGGGGCACGAGGGTTTGTATAGTGAGAATTATCGTTACCTGGTGTGCTTGCCCACAAGGAGCAGGATCGTACTCCTGGTGGCGTCTGACATCGTCGTTGGCGTGGCGTGAGGGATCGAGCCGGAGGGGAGTGTTAATGTGCCTTGATAGGCGTTCCGATCCATATTGACCAGGTGTTGTCGGCCCGTGGGGCGTCATCTGGGCTAGCTTATGTCATGCGAGTCTTACCCTAATTATTATCCTCATCAAAAGTGATACTCATTTTTCCTAATAACGAAGAGGGGAACATCAAGCGACCATGAATGACAGTTCACTAATTGATATTAGCATGAATGTGACAATCTTCCCTTCATAGTATTTGTAGTTTATTGCTACCATCGCTATAGTTTTTACAACATAATCGACTCGAGTGAGAATAATTTGTCTATCTTGAAGGCATACTTGAAAGTACAAATGTTAATGATATACTGGTCCGTAAGGATGCGATGGTGTTGAAGTTTAGAAACAATCATCTTGAAATGACATAACCATCTTGATGCTTGGAATAATTTTTAATTCTCTTATATATATATATATATATATATATATATATATATATATATATATATAGTATCTAATCAAATATATATTAACATTGATCATTTTGACTTATACTCATTATTGATTAATTTTTAATATGGTATCAGAGCTAAGTGGATAAAATTTGAATTAAATGAGTCAAAATTTTCAAAAAATAAGATTGAGTTATGAATGAATTGAAAAAAACATTGAGCTATGATCAAACTACAAGTTTGATAGCCTAAGAAAAGATACGATAGATTAAGAGAAAATAAATAGACTAAGAGGATAATCTCATAACGAGAAAATAAATAAATAACATATGAAGAGAGATAAACTAAGAGGATAGTCTCATATCACTTGAAAAAGTCAAATTATCTATAATAGGTTTGAATCATAATCTAAAAGCTTAAGCTTTTGGTTAAATTAATCTCTGATCTAATATATGCTAACTCTAATCTATTAGTGCTACTCTCTTTCTTGTCGATGAATTAAACGGATTGAGGCCTAAGTTTTTTCTTGATATGAGCTTTAAATTTTGGCTTTACCACGCTTGGATATTCATATAGATTCTATCAATATAAGCTGTGATTTTTCTTTGCACGTGCAATCGCAAGCATCAATATTGACGGCATATCCATTATCCAATGACTCCCTTTCGAGTTGGCTATCGCATTCTTACATCTTTATCAAAGAAAAGTGAGGTGATTTTTGTAAAATTCAATCTTTATTTTTTTTCATTATACGTAGGAACATAATAGCATTAAATATATAGTCAATAAACATTATATCTTCATTATGCATATTATCATCTTCAATATTCATCATATTATTTCCATGTGTGGATTCTTTTGCAGTCAATCAAATTTTTTGAAAAGGATAGTAGTTATATTTGTCCTTTTCAAATATAATGACAACAAAAGATTCATATAATTAATTATAAATATTATCATATATTTTAATTGTCTGATTTTAAAGATGACTCGGCTTTCACGTAGAACTATGTGGTGCGTCAAATCTACTCGTTTGGATCTTATAAAATTACATCGTATATGTGCTTGATAATAATCCTTCGATGCTTCAAAGAACTCGATGGATATTAATTTTTTAAAAATACTAATTTAGATTAATCAAGAGGTAATCCATAGTGATATGGTATGATAAATGATGTGCGACTTGCGATAGCATACTTAATATTTTTTATAATATAAAGAAAAGTTATAGAAAATTTCATTATGATCAGAGTTGAAAACATAATTTTAAATATATAATTCATCTAGTCGAAAGTACTATCGGAAGTATCGATCATATGTTACTAAGATGATGGCGAAAGATCACCTGTTGCCGAGTTATCTACAACCAATCAAAGTATCAATCTACTTGTGTCGCCACTAAACAATTGGGATACCGAGATCGC
Source organism: Musa schizocarpa (assembly GCA_900464855.2). NCBI lineage: Eukaryota > Viridiplantae > Streptophyta > Magnoliopsida > Zingiberales > Musaceae > Musa > Musa schizocarpa. Next base: position 34,770,156 of record LS990917.1, on the reverse strand, counting down.
ACCAGCTTAATCAAACGTCAAACATGAGTGGATACCATGCGACTTCCAACATGGATGAATCAGAATGGTGTGGATGTTTCCTTGCTGATGCTTTTCTCCCACTTGCCCACATTTACACGCTACCATATTACCATAAAACACCGTAGGTGCTTTCAGCGTCGTCACATCACCATAAAACAAACGGCGACAGCGACGACGCCATCTCGCCGCGTCCTTCACACGCAACCTGCTCGCCGCGGTGGTCCGGCCGCGACAGTAGATTCCGCCGCCCTCCGCCGTCGAGGCATTCGTCGATCCGAGGGTCTAGATCGCATAACTTCCGAGATTCCGAGAATATCGAATATTCTTGTGCACGATTTGACCTCTCTGTCGTTGACCGACACCCGTCCTGAGGTTTGACGTTTTTGATCTTCGATTTGGATTCCACCGTCTTTCGAAGCGGCGATCATGCCGATGCAGATGCGATTGTAGTCGCCGTCGCATAAGTTCACACGAAGGGAAAGTTGACCATGAACGTGTAAAACGATGTCTGACGTGATGAGGAGATAGCTGCAGATTCATGAACCTTAATGGGATCCCTCTTTCTTGACGCCAGATTCTTCGTCCCACTTGCCCATTAAACTACCGCAACCCCCGCCGCCCATGTCGACACCCGACAGCGACGGCGACTCTGGTCTCCCCGTTAAACAGAGGCAGCGCCGTCGTCACTCGATTGGAACCCGGCGCGCTGACTCCACCTCGCCGCGTCCGTCCTCCCCACGCAACCCTCCCGCCGCGGTCATGGCGGGCCCCACCTTCCTACTCGCCAACAGCGAGCGGCATTCGGCGCTAGGGAGGGGACGGCGTCGCCCCTTTCTTGGCTCCCCGAGGGCCGAAGCGGCCCCCTCCTCGTTTGTTGCGGGTCCCGCGCAGATAGATTTCCACTGCCGCTTTCCTGGGCCGTTCTCATGGACGTTTACGGGATCCCGCACTGCTGCTTCGGTGGATCGAATGTTCCGGGCAAGTCAAACGGAATCCAATTTGAATCCCAGCTCATGATTGAACCCAATGTGAGTTTGGGATCGAGGAATCCGGGCGGAATCAAGATCTGGCATCGAGCGGGTCTAGGTGGTGTCCCTGTGTTCTACCTGATGCTTTCTCCCACTTGCCCTCTAAAATACTGCAAAACCATGACGTGGGTGCTCTCGATGTCGGCACTCGATGACAAAGGCTCGCCACCGGCACTCGACATATACAACATTAGTATATCTTTTTGGCTTATACGAACAGAATTTAAGTATTAATCCGAAACCAAATTCGAAGACAGCCGACTCACTACGCCGCGTCTTCTTCCGGTCCCGCACCACGTGTAGTTACGCGGCAGGCCCGCCGCGGTGGTCGACACGCGGGCCCCTGGCTCGTCTCTGACGTCGGCCCTCGCTGACGTCGCCCCCCACGCCGACCCTCCGCGGTCTCCCAAGGGGCAAGCGGGCCCCACGCTGCTCCGCTCCGATGCCGGCGACGTCAGCCATGACGGACTCGGCCGGCCCCACGCCGCACTTGCGGAAGCCTGCGGTCATGCACACGTGTCTGCCTCACCTCCTCCGTCGGTATAAATGTCGCCCGCTTCTTCTTCGCCAAGTTCCAAACCCTTCTTCTTCCCTGTCTTCCGTTCGTATTACCCCGTGGCCGGCGAAGAGAGCGAGAGGATGAACGGCAGCGATCTGGTGCTCCCACCCGGGTTCCGCTTCCATCCAACGGACGAGGAGCTGGTAGTGCACTACCTCCTCCGCCGGTGCGCCGCGCAGCCTATCCCCGTGCCCATCGTCGCCGAGGTCGACCTGTACAAGTACGATCCGTGGCAGCTCCCAGGTAGGTGCGCCTGGTCGTACCCCTCGCGCCCGCTTTAATTCTCACCCGTCCGATGCGAATCGTACGGTGCAGATCGATCCTGACGTCTCCCAATCTCGCCAGGCATGGCCCGCTACGGGGAGGAGGAGTGGTACTTCTTCTCGCCCCGCGACCGCAAGTACCCCAACGGGTCGAGGCCGAACCGGGCGGCGGGCACCGGCTACTGGAAGGCCACCGGGGCCGACAAGCCCATCGGCTCGCCCCGCCCGGTCGCCATCAAGAAGGCGCTCGTGTTCTATTCCGGGAAGCCGCCCAAGGGGGAGAAGACCAACTGGATCATGCACGAGTACCGCCTCGCCGACGTCGACCGCTCCGCCCGCAAAAAGAACCACAGCCTCCGGGTATGTCCCACGCGTGACTTGCCGAATGCAACGCCTCTTGGACCTGATCCGGTTTCTATCTATTATTATTATTATTTTATATCATAAAGAATAGCACATAGCGGGAAAAAAAGATAAATAAAATAATTAATTATTTTATGATCAATATGCAGTTCGATGACTGGGTGCTATGCCGGATCTACCACAAGAAGGGCGCCGTGGGGAAGCAGGCCAACCCGGACCGGAAGCCGGCCGGCCCGAAGAGCCAGCCTCGGCCGGCGCCACAGCCGCAGCTAAAGCAGGAGGTCGTCTCCCACGCGCGGGCGCCCACGACGGACATGATCTGCTTCGACTCGGCCGAGTCGCTACCGCGGTTGCTGGGCGAGTCGAGCAGCTCGGGGCACGCGCCGTCGTACACGTCGCCCGACTTCGCGTGCGAGCGGGAGGCCGAGAGCCAACCTCGGTGGGCCGACGACGGCTTCAGCGACTGGATGATCGACCTCGGAGTCGGGCTCATCGACGACGCTGCCGCCGCCTCCGCAGTGGCAGCTGCCGGAGACGCGTTCCCGCCGTTGTCGCCCGCGGCCGCGTTCCGCGACTCGTTCCAGGACCTCTTCGTGTATCTCCAAACACCGGTCTAGTGGGTCCCTACACGCACTGCAAAAACCCACGAGCACTACATACGTGCTGAGGTAATAAGATTAAAAAAGAGGAGCAAAAAAGAATTATTTAGGATTAGGTAATGGTTGTCATTTAGGTTGTGGCGTCAGCGATGATGTAGGATGGGTATCAAGTGGGGATTTAGAATAGTGGGGATGCACGGCCTGCAAAATTTTGTTTGCTTCTTGTATGCGCAGTGTGTGTGTTAATGGTGATTAAATCCTTAGACAAATGCAAGTGCTTGCGTAATCCCTCCGGCTTCTTTGTAGGTTATTAGTTGGTGCTGTGCTTGACGAGTAGATTGCCAATGTGTTGTCCTCATCCTAAATGCCCTCTGTAAGCATTTGAGGGCAATTAAAAGCGCAAACATAGAGAGTGATGATTGTCGATATAAACTTAATCATATGTATGATATTAATAAAACATTTAAGATGTATATATGCATCATCATTTAATTCAAGTTTTAGATGTTTGAATCGGCCTATCAATCTAATTAGTTTAGTATGCATGATGTTATTTGTACATGTGGTGTTCGGCACCTCCAAGTATTACACAAAAGGAAATTAGACTCAAAACTCTTTGAAAGGATCTGAATGGTTTAACCGTTCAAGTTAGTCGGTATGACTCTATGATCACATTAAAAGATACGATTAACATTAACAACGTATGGAGAGGTTTACGTGTCTCACTAGTTAAAGACAATTAGGGCTTGACATGTCCAATTGGGATGAAGGCGGTTTTAGAAGTAGGTAAAATTTTATGTCTCTAAAGTTGGGTTTTTTTATTTATCATTTTAAATTTAAATTTAATATACATTTGTCTTCTGAAACCTAAAACTTATGCATATGTCATTGCAGTTAATCTCTGTTAGCTATCATAATTTAGTTGCTACTTGAATCTTTGATTTGTATTGACATCCTTTAGAAACTCATTATGATGATTTTTTTTGGATTTGACGCAATATAATTCCACATGAATTGGGGAATATATGATACCATCATCTATATCAATACACGTATGTGAATATAACAGTCCATGAGCTATACTATAAAAAGCCCATTCATGTGCATGCCAAATCAGATAGAAAATCTCTCACTCAATCAATGCATTCAACTTTGTTGCTTTGCACTTTTCTAACACTTCAACTCCTCAAAATAATTTAAGCATCGAAGAAGTTTTATCCGGTATACCGTGATGTAATTTGATAGGGTTCAACATCTTTTAGAATCTTCTTGATTTGGTTGTTTTTTATATCAGTAAGAGACAAACACGAAATAAGGTTACCGTTGTTTTCGAATTAGTATCTAATTTGGATAATCATATTTCGATTTAATAATTTGTCACTGAAAGAAGGATCTTTCCTAACTTATCTAAATAAATCATGTTGGTGTCTATGACAATGATGCCATTAACACGGCTTAACTTGTCTATGATAATAACACGATCAATACAATCCAAAATGATCTCTAAGATAACAATGTAGTTGATATGGGTTAAAGCACCTTTTATGATGGTAACACAATCGACATGACCTAAAATGTTCTTTATGACAATAATATAGTTGACACATATGAAAGTACACTCTATGTTGCTAATGTAGCTGACACAACCAACTCTATGATGATAGCACAATTAATATGATCCAAAATGCTATATGTGATGGTGACACGATCGACACAATCTGAAACACCTCCTCTAAAAATAATATTATTCAACTGACATAATCTACCCTCTCTGTCGATAGGTTTAACAATTGCACTACACTTAAAAGAGGCTAACGAAAGGAACGGGGCGGGGGAGGAAGAGTGGGTTGAGGTTGGAGAATTATAAGGAAATAATAATATAACCAAGATGACCGACATCTCAATAATAAGTTGTTAATACCTTAGTCAAGTAGCTAATATCATAGTGCTAGTCATAAGTGTCTTGCAAGTCAATCACGTGAGTGATGACACGTATGACATGATATGCATTCTTTTTGCTCATTATATTATTTGATATTTTATCATTTTATATTACTTGTGTTTATATATATATATATATATATATATATATATATATATATATATATATATATATATATATATATATATATATATATATATATATATATATATATATATATATATATATATATATATATATTTGTGCAATGAAAATCATATCGTAATGAGATCACAATAATGAGACCAATTCACCTTTAAACATAGATCCTAAATAATTCTGGTCATGGGTTATTCGAGAGGGACATGAGATAACCAAACAGACTAGTGTACTATATATACGTACATATGATGGAGACGACTAGTCTTATAGCTGCTCGTTTGGGGACACTAGGGCCACAGTGTAGATACTCATTAGAAAATGAGTTCACTGATTGATCCGCTTACGGAATGCTATATGGTTAATTATACCTCATTATTAGACAGTTATTTTATTATCCTAGTTGTGTACTTGGCTCTTAGACTTGAGACACTAAGGATATCCTGTATAAGTACTTCATTCTTTGATACCAAACTTATAAGTTTAGAAGTTTCAAATCTAACATAATTGGTCATTGGGAGTGACAATCAACCTTACAAGGACTATTGAGTGTCGATAGAGGATCAACCACTCTCGGTATCATGAGAAAAATATCTCATGTGTTCTTGCTCAGACAAATTCCTGGTCAGGGTCATTCAGATTAAGAGAAAAAGAGTTTTCCGGGAGAATCCGATTAGAGTGAGACTTGAGTAGAAACTGTATGGGTCTTACAGCATCTTACCCGGTATATAGTTTATGGGATATTAAATGGATGAGGGACTATAGATACACGGTAATTAATGACAGACAGGTCCAATGGATTGGATTCCCCTGTATCGTCTGGGGACTACAACGTAGTGGCCTAATACATCCGCAATCGATGAGTTGAGTGAATTATTATGAAGATAATAATTCACTGAGCTAGAAAGAATTTTGACATGTATGACTCACAGCCAGTTCGATATTGGGCCTAGAGGGTCACACACATATAATATAAATTATGACGAGTAGATATTCAAATATGAGATATCTGGCGGAGCTCATATCTTATTAGATATCTAATAAGCCATTGAATTATTGGATCATATAGAAGAGATCCAATAAGAGCCAATGAGAGATTATTGAATAGAGATTCACTAATCTAAGAGGCATGGATAGTTGGATGGAGATACAATACCCAATAGGATAGGATCTATTAGGGTTAAGTTGACAAGGGGTAGGATATATAGGCTAGAGTTTCTCTTGGTTGTCACCTCTTATTCTCCGCTTCCCTTCTCCTCCTCGAATAGCAGGCTTGGAAATTTAAGAAGCGTCGTCGCAACCCTATTATGTTGATCACCGTTAGAGAGGAGGATGCTTGACCTCTTTCATTATTTTTTACAGATCTGTAAGAATTCAGGGATATATAATCTTCCTAGGTAAAACATAATCTTTCATATATATAGTTTTCGATTTTACGGATTTTGCACACCAATCTTTGCATCACGACGAACACAATTTATGAAAAATTTGAAGGTTTTTATTTTATATTCTTTCGTTGCGTATGTGATGTCGTTCCTAGATTTCTCCACACATGATGCCAGGTGGTCGACACCTTAGTACTAAGTGAACAACACTTAGTATTATGTGACTAGAGCCTAATGTCATGTCCATAACATTTTTGTTATGTGTAGCTAACATGAAATGTCTTTACCAACCACATTGCACTTGTCACGTGTTCCCTAAATTCAATATAACACAATTCTACCTAAGCTAGGGAATACAAGAAATCATCGCTAGCATTAATGCATGACTACATATATAATAGTCCTAAGCCATATAATAAAAGACCCCTTTGGGTGCATTCCAAAACACAAAAGAAAGTTCTCACTCAATTAGTGAATTCAACTTTGTTACTCTTGGTGTTTTGCTAATTCTTCGACTCCTGAGCTAACTTAAGCATGGGAGAGGCTTTGTCGTAGATACTATTGGCATAGATTTGCAAGATTCGACATCTTCTAAATTTGGTTGTTCTCGACACTAATAAGAGAGAAATGTAAAATAAGATCCTAGTTGGCTCGAGTTAGTATCCAATTCGGATAATCAGATTTCTACAACAAATAAAAAATATTTATCATGATTGTGAGTTTAGATACTAAATCAATCTTTATATTTTGATGTTCAATTAATACTTTTACAATGTTCTTTCCTTTTTGTATATGTTTTACAAAGGGTAAGTGATAGAAAAAAGCGATCTTTAAACCTTAATTATTAAAATGAACCAATTAATTTAGTTGATTTTTTTTATTGTTGAATGATATATCATACTTTCTTTTATTTTCATCATGAACTTATATTTAGCTTACACGTGAAGCATAATCTAATTTATATTACATGTTGGATATATAGTTTAACGTATTAATAATCTAAATTAAGATTATGTCTTTTATATAACTAAAGCTTTTATGTTGAATGATATTTATTTTGGAAAGATGTTATTAATGTCTTGGTCAGTCCAATGTGATTCCAGTATGTGTGTATAGGGATATCCGAGGTACCTTCGAGATAGAAACATCGAGCTCCCGAAGTGCCACCTGCATGAAGACCAAGGTGGAGAGAAGTTTTCTAACTCGATCCTTTTGATGTCTAGTTTAGTAACCCGAGGTAGGTGAGTGTGATAATCAATTATCAAAAACTGATCCTTTATAACTATGTTAAAAGTAAACTTTCATACCTAGTAGTGAAGGACTTTCATACCTAGTAGTGAAGGGATGGAATATTCTGTGAAATATTCTTCGAGGGGGTAATCTTTAACGATCTTTAACAACCTAAATTTGGCTTTTTATTCACATAGGCAATAAGGGTACATATAACATATATTAGCCTGCTTTGGAACCGTGTCCATATGGGTACACTGATGAGGAGTAGCCTTTGTCTCTTTCTTTTAGCTTGGATGTCATGCAAAGGACAATGTCAAATGGTGATTAGTTAACGATAGAAGAGCAAGGGTGCCCAACTAATGTACCTTAAGCATACCTAAAAAAGTGGGTTGGAAAACCCATCCTCCCCGCCTCGGGCAACGAGGGGATCAGGGTGTCCAACCTACCCACCTTGGGTGGATAGGGGATCGATGCCTAACCTCTCCACATTGGGTGAAGGGAGAGGTTAGCTCTTGACTTGCCCACCTCGGAGGGGTGGTTGGCACCTGATTTCTCCACCTAGGGTAAAGGGGGAGGTCAATGCCCAACCGACCCACCTTAGGCAAAGAGGGGTCAATGCTCGACCTCTCTACCTTGGGCAAAGGGAGATGTCGGTACTCAACCTACCCATATCGGGCGAAGAAGGGGTCAACACTTGACCTTTTTATTAGTCATAGATGTCATAAAAGCCAATCACGTGAGTGATGACACGCGTGACATGTTATATAGTTTTTTTTGCTTATTATTATTGGTATTTTCTCACTTTATATTATATGTTGCATATATTGGGATGTCCATGGATCTATGCAATGGGAATCAAATCAGATTGACACTCAATAGTCTTCGTAAGGTTGGCTACCACTCTCGATGATCGGCTGAGCTAGATTTGAAATCTCCATACCTATAAGTCTGGTATCAAAGAGTGGAGTACTCATATAGGACATCCTTAGTGTCTCAAGTCTAAGGACCAAATATACAAATGAGACTGTATAATCGTTGTTAATAATAAGACATCATCAACCATCCAACATTATGTAAGTGGATCAATCAGTGAACTCATTCTCCAATGAGCACATGTATTGTATCCCTAGTGTCCCCACACGAATAGCTATGAGACCAGCTGTATTCATTATATAGACGGGTATACAGCACACTAGTTTGTCCGGCTATCTCGATGTCCCTCTCTAGTAACCTATGATCGGGATTATTTAGGATATGTGTTTAAAGGTGAATCGGTCTCATTATCATGATATCATCATGATCCGATTCCTATTGCATAAATCCATGAACATCACAATATATTTATGTGTATAAAGTGATAAAATATCAAAATATAATAAGCAAAAAGACTGCGTGTCAAGTCACACGTGTCATCACTCACGTGATTGACTCGTAGGGCACTTATAACTAGCGCATTGGGCATATTTTACTTTTTGTCTCCTATTGTGCTCATGTAGATCAAATTTTTTTGACTCACACATCATAGGTACATTTTGCGTTATGCCTCTCCTCATAGTAGACTTCTTCTCAAGTAGGTCAAGTTTTTTTTACTCATATGACTCGGGCATATTTTGTATTGTGTCTTCCGTCTTGACAAGTTTTTTCTCACGTGACTTGGGTTTTCCCAACTGATATACCTCATGCAAATTTTGTCTTATGCCTGATAGGTTTAGTTATGCTTTCAAAGGTAGTCTCCGTATATTGGGCATCGTTACGCTTCCCGAGGTATCTCTTGAAGAGTTGGAGTTGCATCCAGTTTCAAGGGAGGTGTGCTTCTTACCCTTCCTAATGTGCCATCATGTTGTAATTAATTTTGAGGTTAGGGTATTACATTCAGATCCAACCCAAAGGAACACTTGTCTTCAATGTGAGAGGTGAGAGGTGAGAGGTCAATCCTCACCGCAATCCTCACCCTATAAGTCACCCTAAGCCATAGGGGGGGGGGGTGTGCGTGTAGGACTCATTATCTCATATGAGCCTATGTGACTCCCTTTAAAAACCTTTTCTTCTTAGTCTTGATTTTTCTCCATGAGATAAGTCAATTCCTAGTTCTCCCCTTCAAGACAAGTTGGTCTTTGGGTGTCTTGGCCTTTAAACACATCGGCACTCTAATACCTCAGCTTTCTAGCATATCGATTTTAAAGTACTTATTCCACCTCCATAAGTTAGGATGTCTTTCTTTTCTCATACAAGCTCCTCTTGATCTCACAACTACCAATTAGTCGAGGAGGTTAGCCCTCCATCATCGAATACCGATGGGTGGAGGAATTTTTTACCTCCCCTTTATCGGGAGAGTTAATCCTCGTGAATTCAAAAATCCTTTATGATTTAGAGTTCATGAAGAGCACATATGATCGAGATTTAATAATAACTCCATAACTCATAGACTATTTATAGACTAGGTACTCTATTCCGATCGAGTTCGAGTTATAAGTCCCTTAGCTATGTTACTATCCATATAGCCCAATGTTTAATTTTTTTTTTGTTTATCTTCTAAAACACTAAAGGTGAGACTTCGCTTTCCCCTCCACTAGTGATTGTATATTACCTCCAAATGGTAGAGGATATCATCCTCCCAGATAAGGCCCAACTCATGACACTATTTAGTAGTATTCATCGGGAACCATGCTGATATTATCCTGACTCGTAAACTCTTTGTCGCTTGCTTTTGATTGTGCAAGATAAAAAGTGACTATTACCTGGCTACTCGGGAGGGCTTAAAGGTTAGTGGTGCCCCTTCCAACAATAAGGGTTAGAATGAGCGCTTCTTCTTAATAGGCATAGGTCAGAATTAGGAGTTCAATCTCGTTTGATCCATACACTCTATAGATAATATATTTTCTTTCTTGTTAGACGAGAAGGTGGATCAAGTATTTCGATCGAGAGATATGCTTTCTTCTTTTGAGGTTGTTAAGAAGATGAAAGAGGATTAGGTACTCGATACGGGTCTCAACCCTATTCCTTGAGGTATGATTTGAACACCCCTCCCTCTTTTCTCTCTTCTTTCTATTTTTTTAAGAAATTATTGTATGTAGTCTCATAACTTTAATTTTTTACCGGTATGGATCTTTGAGCCTTATGGAGATGAAGAGCTAACTCTTGTTCAGACACAATAGTAGTCTCTTTCATCCGCGAGCCGTCACCTAAGGTATCAGACCTAGTCCAATCATCCTTCCATCGCTAGTTAACGAAGAAAAAAAAAATTATGAGAAAGGTGGCCCATCCTCGATCGCCGAGGAGTTTGAGGTTAGTGAATTCCGAAAGAGGAATCGAGGGAGGTCCTCCACAAAAAGAAGATGAGAGAAACAATGATCACTTATACATGAGCAAATCTTTTACCATTCATGACAAAAAAAATCAACCCATCAAATCAACCCATCAAATCAACCATTATAGTCCGGATAAAAGAATCTATAAGAAGAGTAAAAAAATAAGAAGCAACGTCAGAATTAGAAATAATGTCACTGAGGATTTCTATCAATAAAAAAAATTAACATGATAACGAGCTAATCATACATATAAACATTTAAGTAGATTCAGACACCACAAAGTAAATTAAGAAAATCAAGATAATCTCATGTAAAAGCTGAAAAAGTAAGAATTTTATGGATAAATTACATTTATAATCGATAAATTATTTTTGTTAATAATTTTAATTCTAACTAAACTGCACTTCTTATTATTAGTTCTGTGATCAACGGCAACGTTTTCCCGAGTCCAAGCTGACGTGTCCAACGCCACCGAGAAAGAGTTTCCGAGACGCAAGAAAAAAGGTACGGGGTGCAAATAAAGAAACTTGCAATTACCAAAACCCACGTGCCGGATTCTTCCCCCCGCCCAACACACGGCGGACGCACAGCCTAAACGTGCACTCTCTGTACGACACGTCTTCTCAAGACCCGAACCCTGCTCAATACGAAGCAGCCGATCCCCGTAAATGACCAAAACGCGGTAAGTCGAAACCTCGGGCCACGAGCACGCTGACGTGGTGATCGTATCGACTGTGTGAATGACGACAACAGTCATGATGATCGTCCGTGGATCGCTGCGTCATCTGTAATCTTATGGTACGTATTGGTCCGGGAGAAAAGGAGACAAGCAAGCCCAGATAACGATGAGACAAACTCCTTCCTCCATCTCACCATCTCCTCCTTTCCTCTCCTCTCCCTCTTTCTTTCCCTCCCTATTTCTTCCCCCTTCTTCTCCGAGGAGTTTATGTAACAGTGTGCGACAATGGCTGTCCGATTGATGAGATCACCAACGTTGGCGTGGAGGAAGATGGCTTCTCTGGCGGCCTTTGGTCGTAGCCTCTGCCCTACATCGCCTCTGTTCCCGGCGCCGGCTTGCGGCAACCATGGAAGTCTCCTTCGCCCGGTACGGCACCTTGGGTCGGGAGAAGCCGCTGGTGAAGGCGTGTTGCAGGTGGACAATCGCTGCAGTGATCAGGTTTAATCCTTTGCCTTATATGCGATTGTGCCGGATTTATCTTAGGGTTTATGTACCCAATCTTTCTTATGAAAATGATATATTTGGTTTTTAGGTTTTAAGTTTAGTTGAATCCTTCTTTTTATTAGACATTTTGAGAGGGTGGTCAGGTAAGATTTTCACTTGAGGGTAGTGATGGCAAAATGTGCCAAAGCTGCCCCAACGCAGAGCCCGATGCATTCACGGAGGGAAGATGTTGATGTTGCTGGTGATGAGGATTTGGATTCCTGTGTATGTCGGTGCCCCGATTATTAAATTCGAGGGTAAAGGATTTTATAGACGGCATTAGAATTTGTGATGTGATTTTGACATTTCCCTCTCAAATGCCCAGTGGCCTGTACTATCTGCTTGTAGATTTGAACGTGTTCTGTATGGGAAAAGCCTGATAAATTGCTAGAGAATTCATTAGGTGATTGTGCCGGATTTATCTTGGGGTTGATGTACCCAATCTTTCTTATAAAAATGATATCTTTAGTTTTTAGGTTTTAACTTTAGTTGAATCCTTCTTTTTATTGGACAATTTGAGAGGGTGGTCAGGTAAGATTTTGACTTGAGGATATTGATGGCAAAAGATGCCAAAGCTGTCCCAACGCAGAGCCCTATTCATTCACAGACGGAAGATGTTGATGGTGCCGGTGACGAGGATTTGGATTCTTGTGATCGTCGGTGTCCCGATTATTAAATTCAAGGGTAAAGGATTTTATACACGGCATTAGAACTTCTGATGTAATTTTGACATTTCCCCCTCAAATGCCCAGTGGCTTGTACTATCTGCTTGTAGATTTGAACGTTCTCTGTATGGGAGAAACCTGTTAAATTGCAAGAGAATTCATTATGTCATGTTTATGGAAAAGGATCAACATGATAATCGGTACATGGTTCTCTTTAATTCGCTCACCGCATAGAGACCATGTGATAGATGTGACTGATATTTAATGCTTTCTTGTATTAGTTTCAGCCGTATACCACAAGTTGCTTCTTACTTTTTTATCTTTTGCAAATTTGAGCATGAGGATCAAGAGATAAAAATGTTTGACTATATCATGGCCTTACTTGGTAGATGAAAGGCATAGTATCAGATCTTTAACCATATGATTGCTCAATGGAATTGAATAGCAAAGTTCTAGTTAAAAGAATTCTTTGACAAGTTGGGAGAATACTCGTAACTTTTCATATGGGCTCAGAAGTTCATGTATCATTTTTTTTTTTTTGCTTAACTATTTTGTGGAAACATTTGGAGGACAGGATTCATGAATGATGCTAATGGACATGAAAACATATAATGGAATGGCAACAGTTTGTTTTTGATAGGTCTCTTGTTATGTGTGTCATGTTTTGACTTAGATTTATTGAGTAGGGAAGTGTTATATGCCTATTTAGACAGCATCATGAAGGATTATACTGTATTTAATTGAAAACTTGAGAAATCCTAGCAAATCTTCCTGGTTTGTGTACAAATATAAGGCTGAAATCCTAGATCTACTTTTCTTCATCTGCTAAGTTGATTAAATTTATTACTGAGCAAACAATAGGGAGATATTTGAGGACTTTAAATTGGAGGAGACCTTACCAGATATGCTGTGTTAAATAGATTCTGTGCAAGATGATAGTAAGCAAGAGATGATGGTTTCTTTTGTTGAAAAATATTATGTTGGATGTGTGGCCAACTTGGAGTGATATATACCCATAAATTTTCAAGCTTAGGAATTGGGAGACTTGACAATTATTTTTATTCAAAAGTAGAACTGTTCCTGATTTCACTTTTGATCCTAGAAGACAGGAAAGCCAAGGAAAACGTGCCAAAAAGATAGAACGGGGCAAGGGAGGAACAGGATTTAGATAAGGGGACATAAATTTGTTGGTTGGAAAGGAGGTCCTTCTCATGTTACTGAGGTGAAAATAAAATAAATTACCAGCTATGTTTTTAGGTTCAGTGTTTTGGCTTTGACCGCTGTTTAGTTTTTATACATTTCAGGAGTCCTTGGAATATTGAGATTACTACATGGTTTAGTAAATTATAGATCAAGGACTGTAGTTTCCAACTACATTATGAACAATTAGACTTACCTACTGCAGAAGTATAATGGTAGTCTTCTAGATTCTTAAGATTTCTGGCTGCATCTCAAGGATTTTCGTCATGGTAATGGCAGGTGCTGGATTTTCCTGGAGGAAAGGTTATGTTTGTCCCTGAAATGAGGTTCTTACCAGGGTCTCCAAATGAACGAATCAACTGCTACCGTGTTCTCGATGACAATGGGCAAACTATATCAGGCAGCAGATTCCAGGAGGTATTCGTTCTCCCCTCTTTGGTAGTGATTTGCAATTTTTTTAAAGCAGAACAAAGCAGAAATTTCATAGCATTGTAAGAAGAAGAGTTCACAAAATTTTAGTGTGCTATTGATTGTTGCTAACAAAACCATTTTTTAACATCAGGTGAGCAAAGAAGTCGCCATCAAAATGTACAGTGACATGGTCACTCTTCAAGTTATGGATACTATCTTCTATGAAGCTCAGAGACAAGGAAGAATCTCCTTTTATCTTACCTCTAATGGGGAGGAAGCTATAAATGTTGCATCAGCTGCTGCTCTTACCATGGATGATATCGTCTTTCCTCAGGTACATAAACAGAATGAATGATCCTTTTTTTCTCTTGTTTCTGTTATCCGCTGATGACATAATCTAATCGTTATGGATAACCATGCTTAATCTAGTACAGGGAGCCTGGTGTGCTCTTGTGGCGAGGTTTCACCTTGCAAGAATTTGCAAACCAATGCTTTGGCAACATGTTAGATTATGGTAAAGGACGACAGATGCCAATCCACTATGGGTCAAGCCGGCTCAATTACTTCACGGTCTCATCGCCTATAGCGTAAGGATCAACTTCCTCTTATAAGCCAGTAAATAGATCAGATATTTTCTCCTCACATTCTGTACTTCACAGTACACAAATCCCTCATGCTGTTGGAGCTGCTTATTCCCTCAAGATGGACGGGAAGAATGCATGCACCATCACTTATTTCGGAGACGGTGGCACCAGCGAGGTACAAAAGCAAGTTCGCTACTGCTGCATCAGTAAAACTTCCACCACCATGATTGATTTTTCTGATTGAGAAATGTTGTGGCAGGGAGATTTCCATGCTGCACTAAACTTTGCCGCGGTCATGGAGTCACCAGTCATCTTTTTTTGCCGTAACAATGGATGGGCAATAAGCACACCTACAGAAGAACAATTTCGAAGTATTGACGAATCCACGTAGTTCATTAGGATCTTCCCCCAAAACTAGATCTAATATTGCTGTGCTGTTGAAATGGTAGGTGACGGTGCTGTTGTCCGAGGTCAGGCTTATGGAATACACAGTATCCGTGTCGATGGCAATGATGCTCTTGCTGTGTACAGTGCAGTGCATGCTGCCCGCGAGATGGCCGTCCATGATTGCAGGCCTGTTTTGGTTGAGGTGGGGGTGTCAATCTTTACTGATAAAATCACTCTTCAAGATTGCTGAACTCAACACTGCTTCAAACGAACAGGCACTGACATATAGAGTGGGGCATCACTCTACATCAGATGACTCCACCAAGTATCGGTCGATCGATGAGATTGAGCACTGGAAGACTGCACGAGACCCTGTGTCGAGATTCAGGAAATGGGTTGAAGGAAATGGCTGGTGGAGTGAAGCTGCTGAAGTGGAACACAGAAGCAGTACCAGGAAGGAGGTATCATAAACTGCAAATTGTAATGCTTGTGATACAGAACGCTCTCAGCATCCATTCCCTCTAATATCTCTGTGCATGGCATCCCATCTTGCAGCTATTGCGAGCTATTCAGGTTGCAGAGAGAGCAGAAAAACCTCCGTTGAGCGAGCTATTCACAGATGTGTATGATCAAGTTCCTGCAAACCTGCGGGAGCAAGAGAAATCACTTCGCGAAACCATCAAGAAACATCGGAACGACTATCCATCTGATGTGCCGGTCTAGTAGAACATCCAAAGGCCCATATCTGTAGTTCATTACAACTCTGTTGTTTCTGGGAACCATCAATAGATGTATTCCAAGAACAAAGGATAGAATCAATGTAAACAAGTTGAATAGCCAAACATTCATTATATTGTTTCTAGTTAAGTCTTATTAGATCCTCCTCTATCTTTACTCGTATCACTAATCGCAATTGTTGCTATATTAATTTTAAAAAAATACTTAATTATTTTATATTAAATTTTTTTTTTTCATCTTTTCTGATAACGTGCAGTATTTTTACCTCAATTACACATTTCTTTTATGCAAATTATTTCTTAGCCGTTCAACATTCCTATACATAAACTATAGCTGATCTTGTAATAGTATGATAAAATTATTCCTTTAATAAACTCGCCAATTTAATTTTTTATTTTTTATTAATAATATCTTCACGGATAATATTTTCAAAATATTAGCTACATATCCCCTTTTCTTGACGATAGGATAAATCAATCTAGTTATAATATTTTTTAATAATAATATAAAAATACTATGATAGAGTAAAAAAAGACTATGTTGCATTGTTTTTTTAAATATTACTGAAAATATTATAACAAAGTGCAAAAATATTATTTATTATAAATAATATTTTTATCAAATTTATACCATAACATAGTGTAAAAATATTATAACTAGATCGGTTCACCCCGTAGACCGACCAATTCATAGAAAAATAAAGATAGGTATTAGACCAATTCATAATTATACAAATTAATTCTTAGTCGTTCAACGTTCCTATACATATACTATAGGTGATCTTATAATAGTATGATAAAATCATTCCTTTAATATACTCTCCAATTTATTTTTTTAATTTTTTATTAATAATATCTTCATGGATTATATTTTCATAATATAATATATTCTATGATCATCTAGATTCAAAAGGTTTTCATCAAAGGTAGATTTCCAAAAAAAAAAAATACTTCTTTTTGAGTTTTTCTCAAAAAAAGCATCCTCAAATTTTCTAACACTATCCTTTTTTTTTTACCTAATACTTGAAATACCCCTTTCCCCTTCCTTTTCATAGGGACCGATCCACAACATAAATCGATCTAGTTACGATATTTTTACACTACATTATAATGTTTTCAATAATAATATGAAAATACTATAATTATGTTGCAATATTTTTTTCTAATATTGCTGAAAACACTATAACATAAGTGTAAAAATACCTAACTGAACCCATTCATAGAAAAATAAAAATAGATATTAGACAAAAAAAATGCCATTAGAGAATTATGAAAATGAAGGATACTTCCCGAACAAAACCCAAAAAAAATTGGGAATTCACCTTTTCTTCAACATTATATAATTTTTCTCCTTGTACTATAAATAATTTTCACCAAATACTGAATTATCTAACTCCATAATTTATCGTGCACTCCTTCATGCATATCATACACTGATGTGCCGTGGGTAAAAGAAGGAAGCTACATTGATGAGAACAAATGCACCTGAGAAACTATCACGTATATATCACATCTTCTCTCCTATTATATTTTACAGCTAATTGAGATTTTGGATTCAAGGTGTTATTCCAACTCCCAAAAAGTCTATGAAGGGAACGTTCTTGCCCCTCTCATTCTGCTCATTATCATCCCCACGTCTGATTGCATGGCCTACACAACTATCATACTCGGAGGAGAATTTGGAGTTAGGAACAGCAGCCCTCTTGTTGTGACCATCCTCGCATGCTCTGAGACTCCTGTAAGTTTGGTGACGATGGCGAATCGATTGATCATGGAGCTGTGAATTCTCAAGAGTACAGCAACTGCATCTAAAGCTGGAGTAGTTTCTTCTCTCTGAACCAAATCCTTGTGGTACCAAATGGATCCTTGATCCGAAGAAGGCTGATGCAGGAGTGGTTGTACCGTTCGTGCCATCTCCAACCTCAAAAGGTAGCTGCGAAGTAAAATCCTGATCGGTTCTCTTCCTCATGAGCTTTAATCTTTCTCTGTGGCGGCGAGCCATGATGACGTGCCAGTGGTTCTTCACTGAGTTGTCTGTTCTTCCAGGGAAGAGCTGTGCGATCAGTGCCCACTTGTTTCCATGAACTTGTTGAGCTGCAAGCAGCATTTCTTCCTCTTCCGCTGTGAATGGGCTTCTGTTAATCCTCGGGTCAAGTTGGTTGAACCACCTCAGTCTGCAGCTCTTACCTGCAAAAGGATGAAAACAACACATGGCACACAGTTCTTCGAGAGCAAGAGAAGGTAAGAGAAAACACACCTGATCTACCTTGCAGCTTCTCAGCTATCGAGTTCCAGTTGTGAGGCCCAAACTGCTCTACAAGCTGTCGCAGCTTCGCATCTTCGCTTGGTTTCCAGTGCCCACGAGGGCATGCCTTCATGTCACCTGATCCAGTGGATGTTGCCGTCGATTGCATCACTGCTCCTACTAAAACTAGGGGATGGGAAGAGAGGAAGAGAAGTAAGAAATGAGGAGTTAGATTGGGTTAGGGTTTGGATGGCATGTCCTTTTTGTTAGTTGTACACGACAGAGAAGGAAGGGTGGCAGCGTTCGAGTTGCGTGTTAGGCCATTGCCCAACATCTCTCTCTATCAAATTGCACCTGTCCTAACTCCATTAATGGAGTCATATGTACACGTTCTTTCCTTTTAACTTCCTTGACAATCCTCTCTATCATACACATCTCTCCAAAGAAAAATCTTTCTTTGAGGTCTTGGGTTAACAACAGTACAAGAAACAGATTCATCAAGTTCTTTATTTTGGTAGATCAAAGAACGTCATGGTCTCATCCACATTATGCAAACAGGTGACTGGAATAACCCACATAACTAATGTTGATTGCTACAAAGACAAAGGTAACTAATATATATACAAAGGTGCTATGAATTCCCCGTTCAAAAGTAGGGTTTCAAAGCATTGACATGGCTCAGGTTTCCAGAAGAGTTCAGGGTTGAAGACATGATCGACTTGTCTCGCTGAAGATAGGGAACAGACAGCACGTCAAGAACACTGAGAAGCAACTTTTGAATCAATCAACTATGTCCTTAGAAAAAGTCTTGTAGACGAGGTTATAATTAATCCTCCATGCATGAACTTACAGTGTCTTGTTTGAGTTGCAATGTCAGAAGGCCATGTTTATCTAACTTTGATGTCATGCTCAGAGGCTTTCCAAGAAAGCTTAAACTCTCTCCTGCCTTCCATAATAGACATTTGAAATGTTCAGAAATAAGAGAATGTGTAAATGCAATAAAAGAAGCTAACCATCATTAAATTGCTTGATAAAAGCCTTGGCTAGCAGCAATTGTTTTTGATGTATGAGCCAAGTTAGATCTGATATAAGCACTTTATAAGGCTCAAATTATAGTATAATGGAGGCAATTAATGTGTCTAAAATGAATAAGGACGAAACTAAAACTAAAACGAAAGGCCACTATTTTGATCACAATTACTCAAGTCCTAATGGAATAGGGTTTGAACACCAATACAACATAAAAGTTTAAGCCATATATTTATATCCTAACATTGTGGAACTAATCTTCAACCTCCTTTATACATAAAATTAATCTTCAAAAGGCAATATCCTAATTCATTAGCTAACTACCAACTAATCACAAAGAATTGCTTAGTCAAAGCAGTTTCACTATCCATTCAGTGAGAAACTTCTGATATCATACAACAGTTGGCTGCCACATTATATGGTCATACCTAATCTACTTCATAAAAAAATAATATATAAGAACTTATAGGTGATGTACACCTGTAGATATTGATAGGTGCATTAACCATCATAATATAGTGCATTATATAAAGCTTTTGCTTGTTAAGAAGGTTGGGTGATCCTACAAGTAGTGCATGACAATGCACCAACAAAAAGATCCCATCAAAGTTTCCATAAAATGAAACAAGAATGGCCCACTGAGTTTAGGCATGCTTGTGGAATAAGAAATGCTATCCAAAATTATATATCCAAGGCAGATATATCAAACAATGACTATAGGAGGAAGAGGTCAAAAGAAGCAGTCTCAACCATTAAAGGGCATCGCAGATGACAACATTAAAAGAAGCAACATTTATTATATACACAACAATTAATCCAATTATATATAGAAGCATACATTAAAATTGGCAGAGAAAACAGTTTAAGAAATCATTCATATTTCATCTTTCCTTTCCCCACCACAGTTATAGATCTGCATGGCTTCTCTAATGAGTCATGAAGTACTGGCAAAGATAGGAAATGGCTTCGTTAATCTAACATGGAGGCTTATATAAATTAATCAAAGTTCAAATAACTATTTCCCGCTATGAGCTATCTTTCGGAGAAGATATTATTCTTGTATCGCGTGTCAACTCTTCCTACCAAGCACTAAATGTTATTACTCTATCAAAGCATCATGACTTTTGTAAGTCATCAACTCTCAAAAAATACTGACTTGAGTACCAAAGGCGTATTACTTAAAATTTTTTTTTTGACATCTCTTTTAGTCTCGTTGAAACCAATCTATCGATGGAGGAGGAAGAACACATGTCGTTAGGACTCGATGGAGGAAGAAGAACATATGTTGTTATGAGTGTGCTCCAACTACTATTCTTCATCGGTGATGTTGATGGATCGAAAAATATGAACCTAATCGACTCCATTCAAATCAATACGGATGGATGAATAATCATATCCGGTGATCGATCAAGAAAGATCCTTATTGCAACCCATTATTCTTTGTAATTAATAATAATGAAAGTAATTTGGTAATTAGAATACTTCGAGAGTTTAGAGAATCAAAGAAACTGGTGAACCGATCCGACCCGTTTGAGTATATGGGTCGGATCCATGTTCGGGTCACGGTTCCTTGAGCAGTCAACGGGTCGGGCTGGATTCGATCCGGGTCGCAATTTCGGGTCTCTCGCCCGTACTATTTATCACGAGCTCCGAACGCTCCCACGGCCTTCGTCCTTTGTTCCGAGGAATTCCCTTCCCGTTCTCACCTTCCTCTCTGCGTCTCGTCACTGTAGAGTTTTCCCGGGGGGAACAGACACTCATGGAGCCCTCTAACCTCTCCGCTCTCAAAGAAGAAGAAGACGAGGACGAGAACTCCGTCGGTGGAGGAGATCAAGTACGCCTCGCCGCCCCGACCGCCTTCTCTCCCGACTCGATCCCTCCCCGCCCCGCATCACAGTGAGATTACCTCTCCGGATAGATCCATTTCCTTACCCTGTTTTATCCTAACCGTCTGGATGCAACAGTTGTGAGATCGAATGTTTTTTGCGGGAATTTAGAACCCAGGAACTTGTTTTGATTGGTAACATTTAGAACTCTAATCCGAGCTGTCTCCGTTTCCGATCGTTCGTTTCGTGCTGTTCGGTTGGATGGGAAATTTCGGGAGATAAAAGATGCACGTGAAGCTACGGCATCTGATTGATCGCGTCGTTTGACACGATTTTTCACGGTGGCTAGGCGTTTGTTCGAGTAAGATGTTGGATCAAGAGGCAAGCTAGGGTTCCATAGTGTCATCGCTTTGGTGTACTTTTCATTTGCGTTTCTGTAGATTTACCAGTTCATCAGGTGTAGAAGTTTTTTCGTTGTTCTTTTAGGAATGAGCAAGTCTAGTGATCTTACATCAACCACTGGGGGAGCATTGTCTTCCAGAACATATATTAGGCATGTTCTTGTGTAAATATGATTCTAATTGCATCGAATTTGGAATTAGACTTCAAGTACAGAAATTAGGCATGTTCTCGTGCATGGACTTCTAATTTCAATGTGTCACTGCATGGATCTGATTCTGTCGCATCAAATTAGGAACTGGTTGCTATATGAATAAGTCTAATTAACTCTGAACCACTGTGATGTCATAACAACTTTCCGATTCATCACCAAGTAAATGTAGCATTGGAATGTTCCCTGTTTATGTTGTTCTATTCCTTTACTTTCTTTTGGGTGAGGTAGCTCCCTTAGCCAAGGGTTGTTCGTGTAGCTGCTTTTCTCTGTTATTAACCAAGCAACTTGATAGTTTTTCTTTAAAGGAAATTTATACTAAAATTATGTGTAAGTAACTTGATAGATAGGACATGTAACTGTATATTAGAATGCTTATGCAGGAGTTCACTTCAAAAGTATGCACCTTTAGAATGGTCAGATTATTTTGATAAAGAAGATGATGTAAAAGTTCCTGGATCAGATAATGTGAGTAATCTTTAGTATTTTATGATATTTGTTAAATGTTCTTGATTTAAGTTTTTGAATTTGATTTCCTATCATAAGAAATTGTATAACATTATGCCTCTCTGCTGTTTTCTGATTAGGTTTTTCATGTCTATATGGCTGGATCTGAAGGACCAGTTGTTTTTTGCATACATGGAGGTGGCTATTCAGGGTATTTGAAACTTCTCAAGCCAGAGATATTAGTTTGCAATTTTGTATCTGCATCCTATATAACAATATTAGTGCTTCTTGTGTTTCATTCTTGAATTCATTTCAGGCTTTAAGTAGTCAACTCCATGTTTCAGGCGTTATGATATTTGCTTTGTGCAGTAATTTCACTTTTTGGTATAATTGGGATGAGTAACTTATGATAGTTCACTTTAATTTGTCAGTCACCAATAGTGTATAGGCATTGACTGATATGTAATACATTAGACAAGAAATTGGCTGATTATGATTAGAGATGATTTTAAAATATCTATATTTAATGTACTTTTCATTCAGATACTTCTGCCATGGGAAATAGTTTTTGGATGTTATGGTTTAACATATATCACTTTTCCGTACACATAGTGCCACTATCTCTGTTCATACTATTATACCTCTGCTAACTATTTACAATAGAGTATGGTGTCATTTTGATCTGACAACTGTGATCATTTGAAGGTGCTTGCTAGCTTGTCTGGTAAAGACTTTGACAGATTATCACAAGATCTTGGGATCGAATCCCGCCTTCGTCACTTGCCCTTACAAAGAAAAAAGACAGTTTGGATGATTTGATGAATGATTGAACTAAGTTTTTCTTATCAATCTAAGATGAGGTCCATTTGTGATGGCTAAGATTTGCACTTGTCAATGACATTATGCTTCGGCTATTTTGTTTCCTGACTTTGTCTTATCTAAAGGTTAATTTTGGAACTTTTTAAAAAGAAAGGTGCAGCATCACGATCATATTAAGCTAACCTAGTTTGACATTGCAACAATCATATGACTTGTAGCCTTTATAATCTTTGTGGTCCCTGAAACATGGATTCTCAAATTACTCACTTTTTTGCATTAATGAATTATTACGATTTGAGTATTTGTGGTTATCATCTTTCCACACAAATCCTAAGGTTCTTCTTTGTCCAATAATACTTGTGATTGATGGTCTTCTGCAGCACAGCACCTTGGCTAGTAATATTCTGAATATCCATATAAAATGCATGCTTATGGATAAACATGACCATCTAATTTGAAGCATGTATGTGACTGTTTTGTCTGGCTTTCTTGTCACATTATATTCTTCATGGTTAGTTTAGTTGGTCTGTAATCTAACTCCATCGACCATAAGTGGATATATTTGATGTCCATTTGAGCTTTTCAGGATATTTTTCCCAACAAATTTACATAGTAGAAATATAAGTCTAGTCCTCTATGATTATTAGGATATGTTGTAGAAGTGAGAAGGCATCCTCTGTTTAGTTCAATCAGATATGGCAATGCTGCTGAATACGTTTTTGGACATTTGTCTTTTGTGTGTAACTTCTTTTAGGTACAAGTATGTTCTTCCTCTCTTTTTTTGTTATGATTTGTTGTCAATCATGAAACTTCATAAACTTTTTTATAGCATTTTTAAGCAAGTTAATGACAAGATTTTGCAGTTGTCTTACATATTACGTTAATATTCGGCTATCACCTTTTGGCTAGGCTTTCTTTTGCTCTGGCAGCGAGTAAGATAAAGGAAAAAGCTAGGGTGTTATCCATGGACCTTCGAGGGCATGGAAAATCAGTCACCGACAATGACCTGGACTTATCTATAGAAGTGCGTGCTTTCTTAGTTGGTAAATCTGTCAAGAGAGCAGATTATAAATATTCATGACATCTTTGACAATTTTTCTTACAGGGATCGATAAAACCTGTGTATTCTAGATGATACTATTTTTTTACTTAAAAATGGGAAGTAACATATTCAAATTTGCAGACTTTATGCAATGATATTTTGTGTGTTTTGAAGACACTGTATGGAGATTCCCCACCTGCAGTTATACTTGTCGGCCACAGGTTTTCTCATTGGAGCATAATGAAATCTTTATGATTATATTAATGCATTTGCTTAAGCTTGGAGGTCTTTTGTAGCTCAGCATCTAGTCATTTCATTCACTTTTGGGAATTCGAAATATACACATTAATATGATGTCAAAGATGCTGTTTTTAATTAAATTATTAAATTATGAATTCTCCTTTGTCTGCGATCTAAGATTGATCATTTTTTGCATGAGCAAATTATATAAGAACCATCTATGATCAGTATAACTTATCATAATGCAAATGAAACTATGGCACTTAATATATAATTCAAACATGGTTGATCTAACATATACAAAATTAGCACATCATTATCCTTGACATTGAAGTACAATATGAAAATGACTATTTCAAGTTCAATATGAAAATGACAAACCGAAGTATGTTTCTCCGGTGCACATGTGCAAACCAGTGATATTAATTTTGACATGCTTAAAAATGTAGTAGAGATTTACGAAAGTGCAAATAATGCTCACCTTATTTCCCTGACCTAGAGACAGTGAAAAAGAAAAGAAGACATGGATCCCATCCATAAGTCTACTCTACTTGTCATGTTCAAGTTTCCCAAGACCAAGAGTAGCTTTCAAGCTTGTAAATCTTATTACTGCAGCATCCTTTGATCCAAGAATCTTTACTATTTATTTGCTCTCTAAGCACCTGCAGGTGCAATAAGACAACAATCCAGGTTCTTCTTGTGTTAACTTTTTAACTAGAAATTAGTCAACTAAAGGGATAATGCTGAAGTTGCATCACAGAATTGCTATGAAGAAGAAAAAAAATTATAGCTCTCCTTGTGCACCTAGACAACTACTAGTAATTTATTTTGTTTGTTCCTTCATTATGTAGTGAATGAGAAATTTTATACAATGATATGTGTTTACGGTTTTGTTGTTGTTGTTTAAAAATATGAACTTCTCATGCATGTGTTTTGAACATCTAATTTGTTTTACGTTTGACTAAAATAATCGATAAATAAATGTCTCCTCTAATTCTGTCCCTGTAGCATGGGAGGTTCAGTGGCCGTGCATGTAGCTGCAAGAAAAGTTATCCGTAACTTAGCTGGTCTTGTTGTCATTGATGTTGTTGAGGTCTGTTTCACATTTGAAGCTGTTTGTACGAATGTTGATTTCTTTTTGTTGAATGCTAATCCAGTCAATTTCATCTTGAATAACAGGGAACAGCCATGGCATCCTTAGTCCATATGCAGAAAATCCTCTCGAGTCGAATGCAATATTTTCCCACAATAGAAAAAGCAGTATGTAGTATGCCACTAAGTTTTTTTGTTCTGATTGTTTGTTGTCATTTTCAATGAAAATTTTAGTCAAACATTGGATAATATCTGTTTTCTATATTTTGGCATGCCACAGTTTTCTAGTACAGTAATGCAAATATAGAATTTGTGTATTGACATGTTATTACATGGTCATCAAAGTGATCAAGTGTTTGAGAATGTTCAGGATTTGGTGTTGTGTTCTTAACAATCGTGTAAATATGGATAATAATAATTTTGTTTATCATCCATCACATGGCGTTGCATGGGACCATTTTACCAGATCACAGTGGGAGTTTTCTTATGCCATCATGGACTGAAAGTTTAACAAGGGACATGGATGAAATCAATTTTCAAGCACCATTCATTTCATCACCTTGGAAGCCCCGCAAGTGTCACACAGGATATAGTTGCAGATGGTACCTAGGACATGGCAGTTGAGAACTAAGCCAGCTATTTTACACTTCTGCATAGTTTTGTTTGATGGTTTTCTTTTTTCTTGTTATTGGAAATTGTGGTGTCATATCGAGTTGTAAGCATTCCCATTATCAGTAAAAATTTTCCAATGCAAATTCTGTGTGCCTTCCATTGAAATAATAAGTTACCCATTCCATTGATAATGACACGTCTGAGATCCTTGTCTACCGAATTGTTGCACTTACAAGCAATCAATATGTTTCACCCTAACAATCATTCATTTAGGTTGACTTCTTTGGCAGTGTGCCACAGACGACTGCCGCATAAATTTGCCAGACAATGCTAAGTCCATGATAGTATGTAGCAATAATATCACTCGTAAGCCTAGTTGGTCCATATAGAAATGTCATTTGAGGAGTTGCTGATGTTGTCATGGTACATGATGTTTAAGTAGCATGTTTTGTTTCCTTGAACTCTTGAGACTGTCAAACATAAAACTGGGGTGTTTGTTTCAGAGTATGTTTCTAGTAGCTTGATTGGAAATGCAACCCTGAAGAGCTAACCTCGCAACCAAATGTTATATTCCTTGGTTAAGAAACTTTTTGATATATGTTAGCAATTAAGTGGATTGATTTTCTAGTGTTGGCATATTTATGTTGTGTCTATGGAAATTGCCCTTGTGAAACATTATCAGCAGCCCATATACTGTCATATTATTCAGCTAGAGATTTACTTAGTTGTCTTCTAGCTTTGTATGTTGTCTTAGTTCAAGTGCAAGCTTGCGTAATAAAGATTGCAAGGTGAGATCTTTGTTCTATGTTGTCTTGGTTCAATTGCATGCTAGCATAATGAAGACTATGAGGGTACAGCTTTTGGTATTCACTCAAATGTCTTTTATGCTTATATCATCTCAACTGTTATGTTTGTACAGGAGTTTCTAGGAACTGTTCTGTTAAAGTTACTGGTTGTAATTTGTTTGCATGGTCCACAAATTAAGCTTGATTGATTATGAAGTGTGGATCCTTTTGTCCATTTTACCATCTATCTATTTCATTTTTCTCTTTCTAAGTCAGCTTGTTAGTTCTCACTTAGCTATCGATGACAGACTTTTGTGCAGTTAATCTTAATACTTTGGTAATAGTTATTGTTACATATGATCAATCTTAAATTACTTGATCTGCAACATATTAGTTGTCTATTAACTATTGACCTTCTGGCAGAATCTAACTACAGTAGAATATCAGTCAAATGTCCCAGTATTCCTGTACTTAGGCACATGATGTAGCTCAGTTGTAAATAGCCAGCTCTATTGCACCCTATATTGTTGGTTAATCATTGAAGAATTAAGGGTTAAGGCTGACAACAGGTCTGTGAAACTGGTGATGGATCAAATCATAAGTTTACAAGATAGTTCGTGGTCTTGCACAGGAGATCTAATATTATGCATATAACAATTAAAAATAAGTTAAAGAATTTTTTTTCCTTCCTTGGAGATGATTCAATAAATTTTCAGGGTTAAAATTTGAGGTTTCAATGAGGCTAGAACAGATTATTTGGCTAGTTGCAGAAACAAAGTTATATGTCATACCTACCAAAATGTTTTTGTCTGTATCAAGTTTAGCTTCAATTGTCAATTTTACAGATATATTGTAGAAACTTTTATCTAAGAATTTCATATGTAACAACCACCATTAGTTAGTCCTCTTTGGTATGAAATCTGCTTTTAGAAAATAATAAAATTAATGGACTATTATTTGATTTATCTAGAAGTTACAGCATGCCTAACCATCAATTCAGATGCATTTGACTTCATTTTAATTCATTGATTACCAAATTCTGTAGATTGAGTGGAGTGTTAAAGGAGGCCCATTAAGAAATATTGAATCTTCCCGTGTATCTGTTCCATCAACACTAGTGTATGATGATTCAAAGAAGTGGTAAGTATACCTGTGGCTATATTATGAAATGATTTTCTTCAGCAATTTCATCAATTCATGCAGTCTGTGTTTGACATATACCTAGAATGTTTCTAATTGAAAGTTTTATTGCAGTTACACCTACCGTACTCCTCTGGAAAAAACCGAGAGATACTGGAAAGGCTGGTAGGTCGAAGATGTTTCTTTATTGTAGTATAAGCTAGAATTTTCTGGGGTTTTGTAACCTTCCGTAGATTTACTAGTCTTTAAGCATTCGAACCATAATTATCAAGCTCAAACTGAACAATGACTTTACTAAGCCTCCGATTACTAGTTGGACCAATATGACAGCCAAGATCAATCTAGTTTCATGCTTTATCAAAAAATATAAAAACTTAAAAGAAAAATAAAATTATCTCATATTGGAAAATATTTAAAAATCTGAAAGTACTAAGAAGTAAGGAAATGGTGCAATATTTTGCAGCTAGAGATAAAACGATGACTGGAAAGAAGAGGGAGCAAGGACAAAAAAGACGAGGAGGTCAATTGCTGGGGAGAGAGAGAGAGGAGTGTGCAAGAGAGGGACAGAGTAGTTAGACAGAGATAAAAAAGGGTGGCTGGAGAGAGAGAGAGAGGGTCGCGGTTCACGTATGAGAGGGTTCAATCATGCTTATGATTGAATAGACTGAAATGTCTTCAAGATAAAAACAAGTAATAGCTTGGATGGAGGGTACTCTAGTCATTATGTGCCACGTGACAACAGGGTTGGTACTGTTCAACTCGGCCAGTTCCTGCAGGTCAATAAAAAATCCATTTTTGTTGATTGGTTTAAAATGTATTTCAAGCAAATTGATCTAATAAATGAATCAAACTGGCCAGAGGTCTTGTTCCCATTCTTTTGGTCCAGCCGACAATCTGGTTAGTTCTAATAACTATGATTGTAAGTATGGGTGACATCCTAGGATTTCTATTTCATTATGATCTTGTACTTGTAATGTTACAAATTTATTTAGAAGGGTTAAGATCCAGAAATTTTAGTTAACGGAGTGACTTTAAGATATTGTTTAGAATCACAAAATCAGGAGGCAAATAGAAGAATTACAGTTATTCATATCACCCTCTGCTGTAGTTGTTATATCTTATTGCTGTGTGATTCCAGGTATGAAGGCCTCTCAGAAATGTTCTTATCATGTCCAGTGCCAAAGCTGTTGCTGTTAGCTGGAACAGACAGATTAGACAGGTCCTCTCTGGCAAATCTCCAGCACACCTTACTATATATATCTTTAGTCCAGCATGTTGTCACTGATGAAAAATCAATTGCTAGAGCTGAATCCAGATAGTTGTCACCAAGGTTCGCCATACCATGGCATACTGCCCAGTACAAGCAGTATATACCGATCCAACAGGAGACCGGTATGAGCGATACATATCGGTTTGTCGGTATGTCCCATTGTACCATGTGTTAATATATTGATACGGTTTGGTACATAGCATACCGATGGTTGGCCAGTACATCGGTATGGACCGGTAAGACAAACTATGGTTGTCACAGTAAAATATTATTCATTCTAGTCTGTTTCCTGTTCTTGTATTTGTGCACTTTGATGTGTAGTGCAGGCCACTGGCATAATCAGCAAGAAATTGTTAGGTTTAAATCAAGATATAGTGGAGATGATCCATTAAATTCCTTGGCTTCCAATATACACAACTGAATAGTATGTTATGATATGCAGAGCACTGACTCTTGTTGATTGAACTAACCTGATTATGCCGCTATAGTGTCACGGACTTAGCTGGTTTTGCCTAAATCGTGCGGCACCCTTGTGTGTCCGTCCGCAAAGGTCAGCCTCCCCAAAACCTCCCATGGTCCCTTAGGATCTACAAAAGAGAAAATGGGTTAGAGAAAGCACCTCACTCGGGATCCAAAAGTAAACATTCCTGGAAACACTTCATAGACAATGCAAATTACAAACAGACTTTACAAGCTCTGAATAGTTGCACAACAAAGGGTCAAAATGGTCCACTACAGATCGACTATCTCTCACAAGTGTCCACATGATGCAACATTTATTTACAAGTCTAAGAAGGCTATCAAACCTAACTAAAATGAGACTGTTAAGCCTTCGACCGTTCCTCTACATGCTGTGCAAAGCATAAACAAACAGAAAGATACGGACATACACAAACATCCTGTTTAGAATTTTGTCCGTGAGAGTAGGGCATTGAATTTCCATGTCGGTTAGCCTCTGGCAGCAATCCAGTTCATATTTATTGCATGGGTTAGCTTGCACCAATTATGTTTCAGGTGATTAAGGTAGGAGGATGTTCCAATTAATTTTCTTGGATTATGTGAGGATAATCTAACATCTCTTAGTATATCTCATAGTATATCAGGATAAACTTGTGAACAAATAAAGAATGCATAACCAAAGCCTAGTCTATACCAAAAAACAAAGCAACAATGTTTCGACTGGCCCCTGACCAATCCGCGTTAGATCAGTCTGGCTCCTTACTTGTTTCGGTCTTGAACAACCGTGATTGGGTGTCTTTGAATGTCCAAGTTAGGTCATGCTGTCAAGTGGTCTGAGCAATAACTGCAGACTCAACAAGAATTTTCTTTTCATCATCAATCCTGGGCTTCTCCACAATGGATTAATTGGACCTAAGGCCTCAAGTGTGATGTCAATGAGATAAAGCCACAGGAGACTGGCATCTGCCCTGTGATGTTGAATGGTCATATTATGTTTTCTTCAGCCACTTGGCTGAGCTTGGGATCCACTTTTGTAGGACAGTGGAATGCTCTGTGGTGTTTTTGATTGTCTGGAAGTTCCAAAATGACAAGAAAATGATGAACAGAAGGAATCTAAGTGAAAAATGGTGGAAAAGGGACGATGACCAAATAGAAATGAAATGAAGAAAGCAGGGAAAAAGATTCTGTACTTGCTCTCTAGGTCCTCTGAACTCTCTCCATGATGTGGAACATCACCATTGTTATTATGGAAAGATTTCTTGCTGCTATTGATGCGCAAGCTTATGTTGCTTTTTTCAGTTTATAACCACTTCAGATACAACTGGAAAGGAAAAGATTGAATCAATTTCCATTGATCTGTCCTTAATTATTGGTTTCCTTCCCCTTATTGTGATCTTATTTTACATATTTGTTTTTACTTGTTGAGGTCATTTGAAGGTCTGTTGTTATTTCTGTCAAATATATTCAGTTAGTACCACAATCTTTTCTTCGATCAGTATGCATCACCTTTTTGTTATGTTTGTTTGTGCCAATTGTCACGGGGTAAAATAACTGTCATGGAGCCAATAAAAAGAAAATTCCTTGCTTATTATCAACTTTTAATAGATTAATCATTTTAATGAATTGTTTAATTTATAAAATATATGAATTTATGTCATCCAACTTATGCCATTCTGTTGGATTCAGAATTAGCACTTCCATTCTGTCGCTCGTATACTTTATATTGTAAAGTTAATGTCTCAATGACAATCCATTCTGTATGATTAAACTTTTGAAGCTTTTGTAAAGTTTTAATCGATGGCCTAAGCACTATGTAGCCTTTGATGCTTTAGTAAGATGTAATCCATGGCGTTGACAACTGTATGTCTTTTGATACAACAGATCTCTCACAATTGGACAAATGCAAGGCAAATTCCAAATGGTAGTTGTTCGGCACACTGGACACGCTATACAGGTGATGATCATTTCAAACTACCGATTCTTATGGCAAAAAAATGAACTGCAGATGTCTAAAATATATTAGTGATTCACTACTGGCCCAACATGTATGGAAAAGGTGCCTGCTTTCATCAGTTTAACTATTTTTACAACAACTTAAGTAGGGCTAATATAATAACCTCAAATTTCATATATTAATGTACAGTGTACACTTGGGGCTTTATATACTATGTAACAGTAGAGCTAGTATTACAGTCTCAATAATGCACTAAATTCATTAATGCGAGCTGGTTACATTATGTTATCAGGGTGTTCCCAATCATTCAGGCATCTATTTCTTATATGTAAAGCATGAACTTCATTAAAACTACATGTTCACATCATTGCTGTTATTGCAGGAAGATGTACCTGAAGAATTTGCATCTCTAATAATCAACTTTATATCTCGCAACCGGATAGGCCCAAATGGTGTCGAGGTTAATAACTCTTGTGACTTTGTTTGAGATCAAATTTTTTTTCTTATATTTTTAAGCTAATACATTTTTCCTTTGAATTTGCCATCTACAATGATAGATCGTAGTATTTTATCACCGTAATCCAGCTTAGATGTAAATGTTAAGTTTCACTTGCCATGGTTTGTGTTCAAAAACAATAAATAGGTACCTTTTGGTTTAAGTTGACAAATAGCTTAAAATTTTTAAACTGCATCATTGAAATCATATATTCAAGGAAAGATGAGATGTAGGACATGTGGAAAGAAAACTTTTTTTTTTATAAATGATATATGGTACATGTGTTTTCTGCATTATGAAAATATGAAATGAAAGACGATAAGATTTTAAGAGGCCTCTGAAACCAGCAAGGTCAAGTTCTTAATGTCATGATATCAGTTGCTATTTACGGACTATCACTATAGAGTTCTTCCGTCTCAATCTTGCATTTCTTGGTTAAAGAGCAACCCGACGTGATACACATGTTTATGATATTATCGGTATAGGACTGACTTTCAATGGAAGGTTTACAGTGAAATCTCCCAACAGTATTCTGTGAGCATGGATGGCTAGTAATTCTTTAAGTTTGATTATCTTATGCTCAGCTGCATGTATGTTTCTGAAAGACAGATACTAAACATTGTGAAGGTTGATCAGGCATCTGGACAACATGACTTCCGACCTTAAAATTGCATAAAAATATGTAGCATGAACTGTTTGTCTAGTTTGAGAACTTAAAAGCAGGGCAAAGGAGTAATTCATTGTGAATGGACATGCTAACCCATACCCCATAGTACATCATTTTAGTGCATCAAGTTGTATATAAATCTGGATGGTATTATGATGACCAACTTAGCAAAAAATTATAATAGTAACTTATGGTAATTTCCTCATCTCTTAGATTTAGTTCAATCTCAGTTAAAAGGATAGCTATGTGATCATGGTGTCTCTGTTGCCTGTGCCAGAAATCATGCTCGAACTTGTTCTTTGTTCATATTTTTGGTTATCATTGTGGCTTTCATTCCCTTTTACTTCAGTTCATGACTTGCATTCGCTTCTGCAGATTCCAGGGTTAATCCGACGACCACAGTAGAACTAGTTTCTGAGAGGTGGCTGAGAAAATTGAGCTGTTCTAGTGGTAGAAAAAATAATTTCTCAATCGCTAAAGTTTGTATGTCTTTTGGATTTTTCTCCAGATTACATATTAAGCAAATTTGAGATCATCTTGGGCATGTGCTGTTGTCTAGTTAGATATGTTTTTCATTGTCTTTTATGCATACATAGTTTAGCAGACAAGTTTTGTGTCAGCTTTTCTACATTCTGGGAACAAGAACACCTCTAACTCACAACTTGATGGTCAAGTGGTAACTGATGCACTGTACCTTATTATGTAATTGGCTGGAATTGATCGACATGATGTCAATCTGATCTTACACTGATGGCAATTTTATATAAATCGATGCTATTCTCTCTTATATAAATGATCTGAAATCTTTTTTCTTTTTAATCTCAACCTTGGTAAGCAAACAACTCATCAGGTTTCCAAATGAAACCAGGTTGCCAAGTGAAGCAAAGCAAACAATATTGTGCACAGTTTGATGCATTGACTGTAAGAAAACTAGTTCTGGAAATGGATCTGTTGATACACTGCGGCATGGAAGAGAATGTGCCACGAATTTGAATTCTCCTTTGAAGTAGAGAGAGTTCAAAGGTTGACGAGCGATCACTTACAGATTCTACTGGAGACAGATCTGGGAAGAATCCCTGTTTATTAACGGAACATGTGGGAAGAGTGTCACTTCGCTAATCAGTGCTCAAAAGTACGAAGACGGAATTCTGCTTTGGGAGTGGATGCAGGCGAAGACGGCGAAACAACTTCTCGAGGCCCGCGGCTGCCGCCATCGCGGATATACGAGATCCGCAAGAGGGCCGAACTCTGGACCGCGCCTCCGAGTTGGACCGTGCCTCCAGCCTCTCCACCGTCATCGCCGACTAGCAGCTCGAAGCTCCACCCGATCGCTCTCAGCGACCCGGCGGCTGCGACATGTGCAACGTCCGGGACGGTTCTTCCCTACGGGCATCGCCCGAGCACCGGAGCAGGACGCAGGATAGGATAGGATGGGGAGGAGGATGTGGTGGTCAAGAAGGAAACATCGAGTGGTGGAGAGAGTCATAGTTCGTCGTCGTCGTCCGAGGCTATAGATGTGGAAGAGAAAGAATCTGGGTGCAGCGAGTGATCAAATTGATCAACATTCGACCCTTACATCAAAGAGTTGAAAATCTTGGCAAAACCCTAATCGTCAAGATTATTACGCAAGGGAAGATTGGAGGATTTCTGGACGGGATCATGTCACCATGGATGCCTGCCGAAAGATGGACAGCTACTCTGACGGGGCGAGGTGCGGAGGCAAAGAGTTCCAGATCGATTTGGCCGGAATAAAGTGACGAAGCGACGGCTAATTTCCAAGGACTTGAAGATGGAAGATGGAGAAGCTAGTTGTATAGCAAATGTTCGTACAAGAAACCATAGAAATGGCATCAGCCAACGATTTGGGGATTCATTTAGTTTGAATGTTGACGTCTGGCAAGGGAGAAATGGTTAAGATCGGTTAATGGAAAATGCAGCAGTGCCAATAGCAGGTCCGTAACAGAGAGGATGACACTGCGACCTACCAGAGGCTTGTTCAACAGGGAGGGTAACCATGGCAGGAAAAGTTCCTTGCAGAGTGGAGATAATGGTTACAAAAGAAATGCTGAGAGGTCTAAGCACCGAAGACAACCTGATATTGATCGGAATTTTTGGTTGGAATCTTGAATTCCGAGGTCCAATGATAACAACAAGCCATAATTCTTAGCTATTTGGGATCGGCTCAATGGATCTTTATCCATTGTTGAATTTCAAGGTATCATTAGAAAATATTTAGTCTCCATACAAATAAATGAAGCGCCTATACTCTCAAGAAATCATCTTCACCAGCCCTTGAAAGTCCATATCTCTGCTTTGTCCTATTGGATTTGTGCCTATGAAAGCTTCTCTTCTTTCTATGCGTAGTGACTCCTACCAAGTGCTTTAAACTGCTGATAAATAATGATAAAGATCCTAAATGTTTCAGTGAAATAGCATCCCATTCTCTTTTATTTTACTATTAAGTGTTGCACATGTCCTAGCTCAATATTTTGTTTCTTACCATCACTAGTAATTATTGTGGCTTGCTATATATGGTCCTTTCGTTTCAACACAGGGAGGGCTATACACTGCCTGTTTATAAACCATCTTACCAAAGAACGAATGTGGCAAGCTGATGCACATTGTATTTTTTTACTATCTGTCATACCGGCAATGTGTTTCTGCATTTGGTTATTTACTAATGTTGGTAGGTTTGGAACTCACATTGCTTATCTTAAATTCAACCATTCTAGTATTGTGATTAATCAATCAACTTAGTTACCAGTTAATGCTCATGCTGAGGTTCAGGAATGTGAACTTCCTTCATGGGTTTCTTTCTTTTAATTCATTCAAGAACGCATGAAAGACCATTTATGTTATTTACACATTTCTATTTGGTTAAACTATTTTTTGTGATAACCACATATAGTCTGAGGTATGTTGACTCAACATAGTGATTTGTTTGCATCTTTCTTTTCTTTATCATTTAATTTGTTCGTGTATTGATTATTAATATATATTTTTTCTTGTTTGACATGAAGGAAGAACTTTCCAAGAACATTGTGATGGTGATTCTAACTCAAAAGTCAATTAACCAGGTAAAATGGATTCACACTTTCTGCTCTTTAGTCTCAAGTTTTAATACATATAATTTGCTATCTGCTAGCTGCCTATCTAATAAGCATGTTTTCTCATAGTTCTGGATTTACCTTCATCGCCATTATTCTCATTGTAAAAGATCTTACAGGTTTAGAATTGCACTCAATTTAGTACTTAAGCAATATTTTTTTGAATTGCTATGTTCTTGATCATATGTTGATGCTGGCATAGACAAGTGAATGTCCCAACAATTGCTAGTTCCAATTTGCCATTTTTCCCCTAAATTTTTTGCTCATACTACTGAACAAAATACATGGAAAACTATGAATCATTCCGTAATAAGTAGTGGATTTACAAGTGTTGGATTGTCTGTAAGAAAGTCACTTGCAGTATGTCTCCATGTATTTAGACTTTTCTAATACTGCAAGTAAATTTGTGATTTGAAGTAATTATACAAACAGATTATGTGTTGGAACTTATGCTAGTAATATATCATTTAGTCAAAATGGACAATGAATTGGATTACCAATTCTACCAACACGATACATTAATTTACACCTGAAAGAACTTAAGCAATATTTTGTTCCCACTTTGATCCTCACAACATCTAACTAAATACAAATTACAGCATGCAAATCTGGCTTTATCAACTTTAGATCAATCCCACCATGCTTGTGTTATTCTAGCTTGCTTGAAGCAAGGATTCATGGCTTTATCAACTTTAGATCAATCGCAACTATGCTTGAAGGAGGAAGTATTTGATACTGACGTTTTCTCCTATAGCTTCATCATTTAAATTAGTAGCGTTTTGTTTGTTCCCTGACATGATTGCGTACTGTCACAAATGGGACGTCTGATGGGACTTTGTAAACTGGAGTGCATATGACGTGATGATGGAAGATGGTCAACGTCTTTAATACGCACTGACCAAATGTCATGTCTCCCGTTGCTGTGATCTTGTGGTGGTGGACCTTCCTCTCTTAGATTTCTCATCTTTTGAAGTTCTGGTATTTGTTGGATTTAAGAACAGCATCTGAATCAATCTCATTTGACATCTGTCTTTGATCCATCATCATTATCAGCATTTTATATCCCAGACATCATCTCAGAGACAAGACTTGCGCTCCTTTTTGGGATCCATTCATAAAAGACAGCAATGATAACACAAGGCTAAAGGCTCTCCGCTAGTGATGAATCCAGTGTAGGGCTGTCTTGGCTCTTAACAGAAGTCAATTGATGCTCATCATAATATTCAAATTAGATTGGAGATATATTTTGACAATGCCATCTTCTGACAATGCCATACTATTTTTATATAGTCTCAAACAGTCAAAACTCCTGCTGATGCACATTTACAATTGCAGTTCTTATTCTCTGAATTTTGCCTGTACTGGTTTGGCTAATATGGCTCTTGACATGAAATTGTTGAACTGTTGATTTAGCAAGGCAAGGATTAGTTTATTGATGTTGTTTGATACTCTCAGTACAATGGACTCTTTGTCTACTGGCACATGGATTTTGATTAAAGCTTGTGGAGATCTAAAACAGTGAGGCAAAACAAATTAAAGATGGAAGGTTGAGAAGAATTTTGCAATGGAATGGAAACAATGGAGGAAACCGTGGACAGAACTTCGTACCTGTGAATTTTTTTTTATTGCATAAAAAGAAATATAAGCTAGCAAATCAACAAGCTTAGGTTTTTTCTATATGTTTAGAAAGGATTATCTTGCACAATTGATTCATGAGGAAGGTTTTAAGTCTGTCGATAAGATATCAAACAAAAAGAGAGGTTTCTTGTTCAAGCCAAATTTTAGAGAAGACCATGATACATGTTGCTGCCCTATATTGCCTCTTGGCCAAATCGATCCAGCTACATTGGATCCATGGCCTAGAAACACCAAAATCCCAAAAAAAAAAAGGTGTCCTGTAGCAGAGATCTTTATACTAAGATGAGCGATTGCTTCCGTTGGAGGCCATGGATGACGAAGGGGGAATGTTGAGCTCAGGGGTATTGGCACTGGGTTTGGTGCTGGAACTGGATTTGGCTAGCTTCTGCTTGAGTTCAGACAAGAGCGCCTGGTTCTCCTGGTTGAGAAGCTGCGCCTTCTTTCTCAGCCTCTCGTTCTCCTTCATGATGTTGCAGTTCTGCAAGTACAGCTTGGTGTTGAGCCTCTCCATGATTTGCCTGCAGGAACAGTACCCCGGAGGCATCACAATCAGAGGCATGTAAGTGAAAGAAAAAAGCAAGCAGATGCGGATGTGAATCCGAAGCCACTGCTGGAAGACGTCTGATTTCTCTTGCAGAATGATCACCTTGGATGAGAAGAACCAAGTGAGGCAGCGGGGGGAGATGGAATGCAGCGGGAGTGTGGCGTTATTTATAGTGCCCAGGAGCAGAAAAAGGTTAGACATCTTCTCTCTCTCTCTCTCTCTCTCTCTCTCTCTCTCTCTCTCTCTCTCTCTGCACTCACAGGATTCATGCATGTGGCGACGTAAGCAAGCAGGGAGGGAGGTGAAGGCGGCCGAGAGGGGGAGGAGGAGGGAGAGGGTGGCGTCACGTGATATCTGGGGATGGCTCACCGGGAAGGCATCATGCGAGATGATGATGATGATGGCCCCAGAGATTCGCAATGATGGCGTCCCCATCCTCCCCTCCTCCCCCACCCCTCCCATCATCATCATCACCGACCCCTTCCCCCTTCCCCGCCATCGATGCGCTTTTGTTTTTTTCCCCACGATCGCATCGATGCCTCCTCTTGTTTCATTCACCACCTTCCCCTCACCTGTCTTCGTTTCTTCCCTCCTTCGAGATACTAACATTAACCACCTTCTCATTGGTTTGTGCTCTCGTTGCAGGCGTGAATCTGGCAATGCTAATAGGCTGAGAGCATGCGGAGGAACTCCCTCTAGATTTACCAGGACAACTCGGAATGGAAACTGCAAAACTGCGTGTCACAGAACTGCGTGCGTCCCACTTGGCGTGATAGAATGAGGCTGTGGAAGGAGGAACACGATCTTATCATGCAAAAGGTAGGATTGCATGGTCAGACACCTGCAGGTGCCATCGAGTTCATGCTACTTACTGCTTGCCTCACATGGCCTACCCATCATGAGCAACGCAGTGCCCCCTTCTTCTTCTTGTCTTGAGTTGCTGTCTGGGAGTCAAACTGGACTGATACATGATGATGAACAGGTTGGAGTATTCAATTCCTGCCCGCGTTAATTTTCTTGGATCGAGCCCACCGCGTTAAATACATGATGATGGCAAACTGGAAAAGAAGTCATCTGGAAGCTGGGTGTGACCGTAGAACAGATCTTTGTACCAATTAAGTCCGAGTTGAATGAAGGTGGAGGGAGCAGAGTCACATGGACCTTATCACCGGCGGTAGCTCCTTTTGTACCGTGTGGTCTGCACCTCAACAAACTGACGGCTTACCTGTTTGTAAAAGCTGTAAGTCCTTTGCCACCCAAATCTACGAGATCTGCGAGCGACCACAAAAGAAAACTAGGTGCCAAGTTCTACATCCAAGGAGCAAGACGAGGTAATAATATCTTTCCGCATTAAAAACAATGGAGGAAGAGGAGGTCAAATAGTTGGCGATCATCCAACTTAAACCGGCTTGTCATATTTGAATTAAGTCACCATATAATATACATAAAATAAAATAAACTCAAATTCGGCCATCAGAAGAACTGCTTGTTAGGGAATACATACAACTCAATCATAAAAGTGTGCGAACACTGTTGACTTACGATTGCTTAGGAGAAGGCCCAACTATTTGACTAGGGGGAGTAGGTATTATGCCAAGTGACAATTTAGTGAAATCATATTAATCTCCATCTTGATTACAATAATTTTAGACTTGACATAGAAGTAGGTTGATCTGATCTGAGATTGAGAGCTATGCTGGAGTTAGATCCCTGAGATTGTCCTAAACCATGTGAGCTCTCGATCACCCGAATAGATGCCCTCAATCTTAGATTCTCGTACAAGATGGTTGTCGAGTGGAATGATCGAGAGTTCAAAGAGAAGAGAGAGAAAAAAAACTCAACTATTTATAGCTTGAAAGAACAATTTTACCCTTATCAGTGCCTAAGATTTTACAAGAGATGAACATTAAATCAGAATTTATATATACTTTTAGTGTGGACAAGTAGCTGCCTAAGATAATCTACCTGTTAAGCTTATATTTAAAGCAATAAATATAAAAATTGTTAGAAACTATAAAAGGAAAGCACAAATCTTGAACCCATTTATTTTGTATTTATTTTACTCGATTAAATATTATAATCATTTCAACCGGTCTCCACGTTGGTGTCCACATCAATTTATTGATCCATCGATTTAAGTCTATAAATTGATTGATTTGATTTCATAGCCATTGTTTTCGATCCCCTCACCGAACGGTTGCATAGCCGTTCAGGTATTCCGTCCTTCCAATTGAATTGCATTGCATTGCATTGTATGCTACCAACAACGTTGCCTTGGACTGCAACCATCTCGAGGGCCTCCTCGCTTGTACGGGATCTACTACGGCCACTCACGTGGTCCGCGTTGAGTGAGTCCACTTCTAATTGACCGAGTCATGACTCACTCTCCGTGCCAACCCCAATACACGGAGACGACCACGTCCACGTACCATTTCCCAGCTTATTATTATTATTATTTGAGAGAAACTACGATAATAATATTAATAAGCCATATTTCTCCAGACTACGACGAGGAAAAAAAAGAAAATAAATAGGGAAAAAGGAAAAAGAAAAGATTGGAGCAGCCAAACATAACTAACCACCCAAAGGTCACATCGCAAAGGGCGTCAAGCCCGGAAGGGGGTTACCGTCCCGGGAGGATCTGGGCCGTCGATCGAGGGGAGCAGGGAGAAACGGAGGGTGGGGATTCTTCAGATTCTGTTGAGCTTGTCGGCCTTGACGACGGGGTTGGCGCGGGCGATGGCCTCCCGGCCGGCCGCCTTGAAGTCGAAGGTGCAGCTGTGCTGCTCCGCGTGCCGGTGTGCCCCGCAGTGGGTGGCCCCGCACCGGCACCGGAACCCCGTCAGGCCCACCCTCTTCCGGCACATCGCGCACCGGCTCGGTCCCGCCGCCGCCGCGACCGCCGGAGAGGCCAGCGCCGGGGGCCCTCTCGCGTTCCCGGCCGGGGACGCCACGACCGAGGCCGAGGAGGAGGCGTGGGGGGGTTTCTCGGCGGCGGCTACGTTGGCCGCGTGCGAGGCGTCCTGCCGCTGCTGCTCCTCCTTAAGGCGGTGGTCGCGGTAGCATTTGGGGCAGAGGTTGAGCGTCGCAGGGCTCCCGAGGAATCCACAGTTGTTAGCGCAGAGGCGGTGGCCCTCCTGGCATCGCTGCTCCTCCGCCATCCTCTTGTCTTCTCGGTCGATCTGAAGGCAGCAAATCAAACGAATTAAACTCTTTGGCATAAGAATCAACGAAATCCCATTTCCTCCGGTGCAAGAACAAGCAAGCGAACAACAACCCGAGACCACAAACACACGAAATCACACCCGATCCTCCACGAAGAACACAGTTCTCATAAACACAACCGAAAGGAATCGCACCTTTGGGGAAGAAGAAGAAGAACAACAACAAGAAGATCAAATCAACCACCAAATCGCACGCAATTCGCCACAAATAACACAATTCTCATAAACACAACCAAGGAAAAGGAAAAAAAAATCTAACCTTTGGAGAAGAACATCAGGAAGAAGATCAAATCAACCAGAAAAAAAAGGCAATCGCACGCAATCCTTCACAAAGAACACAATTTTCTTAAACACAAACAAAAAATATCGCAAAAAAAAATTCTCACCTTTGGAGAAGAACGGCAAGAAGAAGATCAAATCAACCACGAACAAACAAAATCGCACGCAATCCTCCACAAAGAACACAGTTTTCTTAAACACAAACAAAAATATGGCAAAAAAAATATCAGCTTTGGAGAAGAACAGCAAGAAGAAGATCAAATCAACCACGAGCATACGAAATCACAGCAATCCTCCACAAACAACAAAGTTTTCCTAAACACAGACGAAAATAAGGGTAAAAAAATCTCACCTTTGAGGAAGAACAACAAGAACAAAGTCAAATCCGTTACGACCGGTGCCTCCGAATCGAATCAATGACGGTGAGACAATAGAAGGACAAAGGGTAGAGATGGTTCCGGCTTTGCTAAACGGGACGGGAAGAGCGTCGATACCAGGCTGGATCGTAATATAGGGGAGGAGCAGGAGAGAGATAGAGGCGAGGAGAGAGAGGGTGGGGAAGGAAAGAGGTGGGCGCACAGGTATTCTACTTCCATCGTAGTGGGTATTATTAGAAGGTGGGTTCCCAATGATACCAAACAACGGCGGTGGTCCCTGTCGGCCCCACCAGGAAGATTCCAAGTGCCCTCCGTGCGCTCGGTGCATGCACCGAAACCCGCCTGTCGGACACCACGAGAGACCAATCTCGGTCGAGAACTAGATGGGACCCACACATAATTTTGATCAAATTAATATAATCAAAGAATATAAGGAATTAAAGATGGTACGATCATCAAATCCTCCTCCATCCTCTATTAACATAAATAATAATAATAATCCTACCAATCACACAAAAAATCAAATCGATATAATCATTATTTTGTTTAAGTCTTATCGAGATGAGCCGATCTGAATGAGAGTCGATAATTTATGAGCTCACGTGTGGGGAAGATCAATTCTTGTAAGAGTCGAATAGCGTTAGAAGATTAGATTTCTAATGTGAAGTGTTTGAGTCCTATCCAAGACTTATGCATCGATCAATTTTATGTTAATGTTATATCATATCATATTATATTACATTGTATAAAATTTGAATACTCTAAAATAGGTTTGCAATTTTATCTTTTGACAAACCAATATATCATGCTAAATGGTTGTCATAAGAAATTTCTTACACTCACCGATCCAATCTCTCTTGAGAAAAAAAAATAAATTATTGAAGAAAATTTTTATCTTAAAAAAATTCATCCCAACTTTTAAAAAATTCTTACAAATTATCTTTGTAAAAAATTAATTATCTCTAGCCCCCACCGAACCCGTCTTTACCTATGTCACCCTCGCACAAGAACCATCATCACCTTTGTGATCTCATTGGTCCTTATCAAATTTGTCATCATCTTCGTGCATTCTTTTTCCACGTGAAAGCCGCAAACGAAGATACTGACTAAACGAGTCGAACGAGAATCAAGGATAAAATTATTATTTATAAAAAATACTCTATAAAAAATTTAAAAAATTGAAACGTTCTATAAGAATTCTTCATAAACTTTTTCTAAAAATTTAAAGGAAAATTACTTACATGCATTTGTTATTAAAAATAAATTAAGATGATTGAAACCAACAATTTAGGTACATCATCAAAACGAGTAATTAGTTAGGCTTATTTTACTTGTGCTCGTGCAAAGACAACCTGAGACAAATTCGTGGGAATAGGTAAAATGCATCCCCTATTTCCTTAAGAACACATACATCCCCCTCTGCCTTTTGCTGTCAGCTTG
Source organism: Musa schizocarpa (assembly GCA_900464855.2). Taxonomy (NCBI): domain Eukaryota; kingdom Viridiplantae; phylum Streptophyta; class Magnoliopsida; order Zingiberales; family Musaceae; genus Musa; species Musa schizocarpa. The sequence goes on along the minus strand of LS990917.1, from coordinate 34,726,769 downwards.
CACGAGTCTTCTCAAAGCCTGTCTTGTGAATTTGTTGGCTTCTGCAACTCCGGCTCGGTTGCCATATATTAATGCACTGCTTTGTCTCCTCCAGGATAAAAATGTTGAGAGATGAGGTCGCAGTTTGGCGTGGCTTTCTGTATCTTGGCTTGGATGCATCCATTGTGATACGTGTCTTTTGACTTGGCATGGTTATCCTTTTCTCTTCGTCGCCCCGTTTCACTGTTTGTTTATAGTCTTATTAATTTTCTTTTATATTCTTTAGGGATGAAAACACCCCTTCCCTCGAATGGTACGAAAAATCTAATTTATGAGAAAATTAAATTAATAAGAAGTTTAATATTAATTGGAAGAGAGGTTAGGATGCTCGCTCATGGCCTTAGGCGGACTCGAGTGTATGCTCTACGATCAATCTGTACGAAAACCATGGTCTAGTGGGATTCCCGATGAAATATATCTAACGCTTAAGTCAATAACCGACAGAGATGGAGTAATTTTAGTGAGTAACTTGCATCTTGATTTTCATGAATCAGCAAGCTTTTCTTATGATGGGTTTGACCTACGAAATATTCTAAGGTATGAATCGAATAATCTCTTAGCATTTGTCTCTTATCCTCCTCAAGATAACTAGGCTACGACATATCGAGTCTTTGTCTCTTATCAACTTGGTCATCTCGTGTGTTGGCCAACCAAATCACCTCGAGTGCTAGTCGATTAGTCACCTCAAGCATTGCTCTTCTCAGTCGTGCAGATGCTTGGCCTACCTGGTCGTGTCAGGCACTTGGTTGACCTAGTCATGTCGAGCACTTAGTCGGCTTGGTCATGTTGAGCAGTATGCTACCTTGGGCACCAGTTAACATGAGCACCGACTAACTAGGCCACCTTGAGTGTTGGTCGACCTAGGCACATCGAACATCAGTTAACTTGGTCACCTCATGCGTTAGCTAACCTAGGCACCTCAAGAGCTGGTTGACTTGGGCACCTTAGGCATTATTTAACTTGGGCACCTTAGATGTTAGTTGATCCAAGGTCGGTCTACTTGCCTTGGGGCCAAATCATTTCTCCCAAGTGGTGACTTGGCATGCTAGTATTGTCATGTCGAGGACTATTATGGCTCAACTCAAGAGGACACATTAGGTAGTTTTTCATATGCCCATGAAGGGTGCATTAGAAGCATTTTAGATGCTTAGCCTTATAGAGAAATTTAGGGGGCGACATCACATACGCAGTAAAAAAATAAAAAATAAAAATCCCTAAATTTTTAAAAATATGTTCGTCGTCGTGAGAATATTGGTGCGCAAAATCCGTAAAACTGAAAATTACGTATATGAAATATTATGTTTTTATCTAGGGAGATCGTATATCCCTGAATCCCTACAGATCTATAGGAGAGGATGAAGGAGGTCAAGTCCTCATCTCTAGCGATGATCCACACAGTAGGGCTACGACGACGATCCTCAAATTGCTATCATAATCTCCACGTCTGTTATCTGAGAAGGAGAAGGGGAGAGGAGAATAGGAGGTAGCAACCAAGAGAAGCTCTAGCCAATGAACCGTTGGTTCCCTCCTATTTGTACTCGGTGGCCCCCTATCAACTTAACTCTTATATATCATACCCTATTGGGTATTGGATCTCCATCCAACTACCCAAGCCTCTTAGATTAGTAGATCTCTATCCAATAATCTCTCATTGCTTCTTATTAGATCTCATCTATGGGATCCAATAATTCATGAGCTTATTAGATATCAAATAAGATAGAGGTTCCAGCGAATATCTTATATTTGAAAATTTATTCATCGCAATGCTTACCATATGTATGTGTCCCTTGAGGCCCAATATCGAGCTGGTCATTAGTCATACCTATCAGAACTCTTTCTAGCTAAGTGAATTATTATCTTCATAATAATTCACTCAACTCATCGACTACAGACGTACTATGCCACTACTGTTGGGAAATCCTTGGGGGCGACATCATATGCGCAGCGGAAGAACAAGAAAAACAAAATCCCCGATTCCCAAAGAGATGTTCGTCGTCGTGCGAAGATTGGTACGCAAAAATCCGCGAAACATGAAACTGCGTATAGAGTAGATTGTGTTACCTAGGGAGATCGTATATCCCTGTTTACTTGCAGATCCTTAGGAGAGGGTGAAGGAGGTCAAGCGTCCTCCTCTCTAGCGGTGATCCACACAGCAGGGTTATGACGACGCTCCTCAAAACTCCAGACCTACTCTGAGGTGGAGATGGAGAGGAGAATAGAAAAAAAAAGGCAAACAAAAGCTCTCTAGCCCATGGGGCTCAATCCCTCCTATTTATAGAGGTCTCATGTCAAACCCTAATGGGTTCTCCCTAGTGGGTATTGGATCTGCATCCAATAAGACAAGGGCTCTGTCCGGATATCTCATATCGAACCTCTATTCATCGCAATGCATAACATATGTGTGTGACCCTCTAGGCCCAATATCATTTGGCGGTGTGAGTCATACTGTCAGAACTCCTTCTAACTTCGGTGAATTATTATCTCTGTAATAATTCATTGACTCACTCATCGATTCTACGGACGTACTAGGCCACTACGCCAGTAGTCCCCCAGACGATCTGAGGAGAATCCAATCCATTGGACCTGCTCGTCCTCGATTCATCGATGTACATATCCCTCATCCATCTAATATACCGTAGAGGCGGTATATCGAAAGCATGGTGTTGTCGTAATTCCCACACGGTTTCTTCTCGAGTCTCATTTCTAATCGGATTCTCCGGAGAACTCTTTCTCTCTCTCAACCCAATGACCTTGGCCAGGGGATTTGTCGAGCAAGAACACATGGGATATTCCTCTCATGACGCAGAGAGTGGATGATCCTCTATCGACACTCAATAGCCCTCGTAAGGTCGACTACCACTCCCAATGACCAACTGTATACTAGATCGGGATAGTCAAACCTATAAGTCCGGTATCAAAGAGTGGAGCACTCATCTAATAAGACATCCATGGTGTCTCAAGTCTAAGGACCGGATACACCACTAGGACTACGGAATCATTGTCTCGACAATAAGGCATCATCAACCATCCAAACATTAAAGTAAGTTTAATCAATCAAGTGAACTCTTTCTCCAATGAGCACTGTCTTTGTATCCCTAGTGTCCCTACACAAGCAACTATGAGACCAGTTTGCATCCATCATATGGACGGGTATCAAACACACCGTCGTCAGGTTATCACGATATATCCTCTCGAGTAACCTATGACCGAGATTATTTAGGATATGTGTTTAAAGGTGAATCGATCTCACTATCGTGATCTCATCACGATCCGATTCCCATTGCACAAATCCAAGGACATCACAATATATGTATGCATTTATGCAATAGTTATAAAGTGATATATGTCAAAATATAATAAGCAAAAAGATTCTATATTAAGTCACACGTGCCATCACTCACGTGATTGGCTTGCTGGGCACCTATGACTAGCAATCTCTCACTTGACCTAAAGCCAATCACCTATGTGTCTGATCCCCATCAGACCCCTGTGATGCTCAAAACAAATCTGAGACAACGGCTTTGTTAGTGGATCTGCAATGTTATCTTCGGATGGAACTCTTTCCACTACTACATCTCCTCGGGTCACGATCTCTCTGATAAGGTGGAACCTTCTCAGAACATGCCTAGATTTCTGATGAGACCTATGTTCCTTTGCTTGAGCAATCGTCCCGTTGTTGACGCAATATAGGGAGATCGGCTCTTCGCTACCCGGCACGACTCCCAAATCTGTGATGAACTTCTTCACCCAAACTCCCTCCTTTGCTGCATCTGATGCAACAATGTACTCCGCCTCTGTGGTCGAGTCAGCAGTGGTATCTTGCTTGGAACTCTTCCAGCACACTACTCCTCCATTCAAGGTGTACACATACCCTGAATTCGACTTGCTATCATCGACATCAGATTGAAAACTTGAGTCAGTGTAGCCTTCAACCTTAAGGCTATTACCTCCATATACTAGTAAAAGATCCTTAGTCCTTCTCAAGTACTTAAGGATACACTTTACTGCTTTCCAGTGCTTCAAGCCTGGATCCGCCTGATACCTGCTCGTGACACTCAGAGCATGCGCTATATCAGGCCTAGTACATAGCATGACATACATGATAGACCCTATTGCTGAGTTATAAGGTATCATATCCATTTTCGCCCTTTCTTCTGGAGTCTTTGGGGACATACTCGTAGAAAGCGATATCCCATGTCTCATCGGTACGAGGCCTCTCTTGGAATTTTCCATGCCAAACCTTTTGACAATGGTTTCTATGTACCTAGACTAGGACAAGCCAAGTATCCTCTTGGATCTATCTCTATAGATTATAATCCTCAAAATATAGGATGTTTCCCCTAAGTTCTTCATGGAGAAGTGTCTAGATAACCAAGCTTTTACTGTGGATAGCATTCCTACGTCATTCCCAATTATCAGGATGTCATCCACATATAACACCAAAAAGGTGATAGCGCTCCCAATTATCTGTATACACAAGGCTCATCTTCGTTCTTAACGAAGTCATAAGATCTGATTGCCTCATCAAATCTTATGTTCCAACTTCGGGAAGCTTGCTTTAATCCATAAATGGATCTAAGCAACCTACACACCTTATCTAGACAGTTCTTGGACATGTATCCCTCAGGTTGTATCATATACACCTCCTCGAGGTTCCCATTGAGGAATGCGATTTTCACATCCATCTGCCAGATCTTATAATCATAGTGTGCTGCAATAGCCAATAGAATTCTGATGGATTTTAGCATTGCTACGGGTGAGAAGGTTTCGTCATAGTCAACACCTTGCCTTTGACGATACCCCTTAGCCACTAGCCTTGCTTTATAGGTCTCTACCTTTCCATCTACTTCGATCTTTTTCTTAAAGATCCACTTGCAACCGATGGGTACAATACCTTCGGGCGCATCAACTAGGTTCCAAACCTTATTGAGTACATAGAATCCATCTAAGAATTTATGGCTTCTTGCCATTTCCCAGAGTCTATACTCATAATAGCCTCCTCGTAGGTCCGATGATCAATATCCTCTGCATCCTCTCCTCTAATATGTCCCACATATCTCTCAGGAGGATGGGATACTCTATCAGATCTACGTAAAGTTAAAACTTGTGTATTAGGTACCTGAACAGACTTGGGCTGTAGAGTGGTGCTTGAGCTTGATTCTCCAACCTCGCTCAATTCTATCATTCTCCCACTATCTCCGCCAATAATGTGTTCCTTCTCAAGGAACACTGCTCTCTTAGCTACAAAGACCTTTTAGTCCTCGAGATGACAGAAATAATACCCACAAGTTTCCTTGGGGTATCCCACAAATTTGCATCGCTCTGTCTTTGATTCTAACTTATCGGAGTTGTGTCTTTTAACATATGCAGGGCAGCCCCAAATCTTAACAACCTTAAGATCAGGCTTCTTCCCTTTCCATATCTCATATGGTGTAGACACTACCGACTTAGTTGGAACTCTATTCAGAAGGTAAGCTGTGGTTTCTAGGGCATATCTCCAGAATGAGATAGGTAGGTCAGCGAAACTCATAATGGACCGGACCATATCTAATAATGTATGATTCTCCTTTCAGAGACACCATTGAGCTGAGGTGTATAAGGAGATGTCTATTGAGATAATATCCCATAGTCCTTGAGGAATTGAGTGAACTTTGTACTTAAGTACTCACCTCCTCGATCTGATCGAAGAGTTTGGATACTCTTTCCAGTCTCGTTTTCCACCTCATTCTTATACTCTCTGAATTTCTCAAAAGTCTCGGACTTGTACTTCATTAAGTACACATATCCATACGTTGAAAAATCATTAGTAAATGTAATGAAGTAGGAGTAACCTCCAATGGCATGAGTTGACATGGGTCCACATACATCACTATGTATGAGTTCCAACAACTCAGTGGCTCTCTCTCCAGTTCCACTAAATGGAGAGTTGGTCAGTTTTACACGAATGCAAGGCTCACAAGTTGCATATGACACATTGTCGAATGGATCTAGATATCCATCATTTAATAACTTTTGAATCATTATTTCATGGATGTGACCTAGCCTACAATGCCACAGGTATACACTGTTCAACTCATCTCATTTCCTTTTGGACACATTTACATTCATGATATGTGGAGTGGTGTCTAAAATAAATAAACCATTATGCAATGTTCCTTTCATGATGATCTTATCATCTAATAATATCGAACAACCATTGTTCTCAAAAACAAATTTATATCCACTAATTGTTAAACATGAAATGGAGATAATGTTTTTGATAATAGAAGGAACAAAATAACATGCATCTAATGCAATAAAAGCTCCACTAGGTAGATGTACGGCGACCTCGCCAACAGCTACTACAAACAACTTTTGCTCCATTACCCATCTTGAGGTCTATCTCGCTCTCTCTAGTCTCCTAGGCCTTGTCGAACCTCGCAACGAATTGCATATATGATAAGCACTACGGTATCCAATACTCATATGTTATCATAAGAGTCCGACAAATGGAGACTGATCATGAATGTACCCAAGCTTCATCAAGCTTTTGTTTCAGCCTTTTTTTTGCAAGGTACTCTTTGCAGTTTCTCTTCCAGTGCCCATCTTTACCCGATTGGAAGCACCGCCTTTGTCCTTTTTTGGGTCTTTCTTAGCAACCTTTGCTTTTACCCTGGTTTGACCTTGCCCTTTCCCTTCTTAAGGGACCTTTCTACTTTCCTTTTCCTTTTGGTCTCACCAATGTGAGAACTGGCTTCTCTTTCTTGATAGTACTCTCTCGCCTCCCTCAACATATTGAGAAGCTCGGGAGAGTCACTTCAAGCTTGTTCATATTAAAATTTATTATGAACTGTGTAAAGGAATCTGGTAGGGATCAAGCACAATGTCCACACACAAGTTATCCTCTAGGACCATTCCTAGACACGTGAGTTTTCTATCCACTCAATCATCTTTGGGACATGGTTCGAACGGTGTCCCCTCGGTCATCCTAGCGGAAGAGGCTCTTAGATATCTCATATCATTTGAGTCCTTCCCCTGTTCCTCAAACAATTTATGGACATGTAGGAGAATGGATCTGGCATCCATCTTTTCATGTTGTCTCTGTAACTCAGGAGTCATAGAGCCCAACATATAGCATTGAGCAAGAGTGGAGTCATCAATGTACTTCACGTAGCGAGCGATCTCACGTTTACCGACTTAATATTATCGAGAGATGTTTCTATGATTTGGTCTCCTAGTATGACATGTCACACATATACATATTTAATATATATCTACATCGCATGCAAATATATATACATATCTAGTATGTGTATAAGCAATTACACCGGATGATCATGGACCCACAACCTAATATGATTAGGCTGAGCCAAGAGGCCTAATCACTCACATCAAGATCTATGTGTGCAACGGTGCATCTCCATGCCCCCGTGATCGTTCATTTTCGTCCTTTTTGGTTCCGTCGACATCTTGATGCATCTTCATGCATCACGATCATCATCCGTCTCGTGGGTCCCGCTATCGCATCCACGCTCCCGCTGTGTCTCCTTATGTGATTACAACTTAATCATAGGCACGCAGGTCCGACAATAAACGAGAAATATAATGGAGGTTCGCAGACCTCAATAATAATAATCACAGGTACACACATCACACGGTCCATGACCATCCGTCCACACATCATACATCACATGTATAAAATATCATCATCATGTAGGACTACTAGATAATAATAATAAAAAATAATAATCAACTAAATCTTTTAATTAATTAATATTTTCTAAAATCAAGGACATTATAGGGAATTTCTGAATTCATAGGGGTATTTTCGTAATTTGGACAAAAGATAGAAATTAGAATTTCTCAAATTCCGAGGGGCAAAACTGTCTTTTGCCCAGAAAACCCTAATGCCTTTTCTTCTTTTCATTTTGCCTGCCGCCACCCGCGCCGACGGCGGGCGGCGGCTACGGCGAAAGGGCACTACCCTCGGCCTGCAAGACAAATTACCGGCATGGTAGCGCTTTGGTGGGTGGTGGGTGCCCCTTCGGCGTATTGTCGCCTTCAGCAGGCAGTGTTGTCGCGACCGGGCGACCGCCCATGGGGTTTTAACCAGGAGAAGGCGGCGGGCGCCGCCGCCAACCATGGCGCCGGTGGGCGTTTACCTACGGCTACGCTGCACGCACGTAGATCGAGGGCAGCAACTGTTGCTGCCCTTCCTTGCTTTGCGTCAACAATTTTGACGTCAAAATTCTTCCTAAACACATCACACGCAGTTCAAAACCAATCATTCGCACGAGCAACCTGGCTCTGATACCACTGTTTGGAAATCCTTGGGGGCGACATCATATGCGCAGCGGAAGAACAAGAAAAACAAAATCCTCGATTCCCAAAGAGATGTTCATCGTCGTGCGAAGATTGGTACGCAAAAAACCGCGAAACATGAAACTGCGTATAGAGTAGATTGTGTTACCTAGGGAGATCGTATATCCATGTTTCCTTGCAGATCCTTAGGAGAGGGGAGGGAGGTCAAGCGTCCTCTTTCTAGCGGTGTGATCCACACAAGAGGGTTATGCACGACGCTCCTCAAAACTCCGCACCTACTGAGGTGGAGATGGAGAGGAGAATAGGAAAAAGGCAAACAAAAGCTCTCTAGCCCATGGGGCTCCTCAATCCCTCCTATTTATAGAGGTCTCATGTCAAACCCTAATGGGTTCTCCCCTAGTGGGTATTAGATCTGCATCCAATAAGACAAGGGCTCTGGCCGGATATCTCATATCCAGAACCTCTATTCATCGCAATGCATACCATATGTGTGTGACCCTCTAGGCCCAATATCGAAGCCGGGCCGTGAGTCATACCGCCGAACTCCTTTTCTAACTTTCGGTGAATTATTATCTCGTAATAATTCACTTGACTCATCGATCACGGGACGCATTTCAGGCCACTGCGTAATCCCCAGGACGATCTGGGGAATCCAATCCATTGGACCTGTCTCGTCTCGCCATCAGTGTACCTATAGTCCCTCATCCATCTAATATACCGGAGATTGTATATCGAAAGCATGGTGTTGTCGACTCCACACGGTTTTTCTTCGAAGTCTCACTCTAATCGGATTCTCAGGAGAACTCTTTTCTCTCAACCCGAATGACCCTAGCTGTGGATTTGTTTGAGCAAGAACACATGGGATATTCCTCTCATGACATTTAGAGTGGATGATCCTCTATCGACACTCAATAGCCCTCGTAAGGTCGACTACCACTCCCAATGACTAGTTGTACTAGATCTGGGACAGCCAAACCTATAAGTCTCGGTATCAAAGAGTGGAGCACTCATACAGGACATCCTTGGTGTCTCAAGTCTAAGGACCGGATACACCACTAAGACTACGGAATTATTGCCCCGACAATAAGGCATCATCAACCATCCAAAGATTCCGTAAGCGGATCAATCAGTGAACTCATTCTCCAATAAGCACTGTACTATATCCCTAGTGTCCCTACACAAGCAGCTATGAGACCACCTGTATCCATCATATGGACGGGTATACAAAGACATCAAATGTCCGGTTATCACGATATCCCTCTCGAGTAACCTATGACCAGGATTATTTAAGATATGTGTTTAAAGGTGAATCGATCTCACTATCGTGATCTCATCACGATCCGATTCCCATTGCACAAATCCAAGGGCATCACAATATATGTATGCATTTATGCAATAGTTATAAAGTGATATATGCCAAAATATAATAAGCAAAAAGATTCTATATTAAGTCACACGTGTCATCACTCACGTGATTGGCTTGTTGGGCACCTATGACTAGCAACTACGTTGTAGTCCCGAGACGATACATGAGAAACCAATCCATTGGATGCATCTATCCTCAGTTGTCGTGTATCTATAGTCCGTTATCGATCTAATACCCTAGAGACTATATATCGAGCATAGTACTGTCAGGCCCATACAGTTTATACTCGAGTCTTGCTCTAATCGGATTCTCTCGGAGAACTCTTTCTCTCTTAATCCGAATGACCCTAGTTAGGGATTTATTTGAGCAAGAATACACGAAATATTCCTCTTATAACACCGAGAGTGGATGATCCTCTATCGACACTGAATAGCCCTCGTAAGGTTGGCTACCACTCTCGATGGTCGGTTGTGCTAGATCTGGAACCTCCAGACCTAGAAGTCTGGTATTAAAGAGTGGAGTACTCATACAAGACATCCTCTGTGTCTCAAGTCTAAGGACCAAATACATCACTAGGACTACGGAATCGCTATTTGATAATAAGGCATCATCAATCATCTAGCATTCCGTGAGCAGATCAATTAGTGAACTTATTCTCCAATGAGCACAATATCCCTAGTGTCCCCACACGAGCATCTATGAGACTAGTCGCCTCTATCATATTTATGTGTATACATTACACTTGTAACTTAAGAGTCATTGAGTCCAATATGTAACACTGAGTAAGAGTCGAGTCATATATATACTTCACATCGCGAGTGATCTCATCCTCGCTTGCCCTTTCCTCGGGCGTAGACATCACTATATCAAGGACATAAATGATTTTCTCTACTATGAGAATAATTCTCATATTACGGAGCCAATCCGTACAATTTGGACCAATGAGTCGGTTGACATCAAGTATGCCACGTAAGGGATTTGAAAGTGACATTTTCTGAAAATAAAGATGTAGTAGAAATAAATAACATTCAGATTTTATAGAGAAATGAACAAATAAGATATAGACTTTTATCTTAATCTGCTATTACTATTTTTCTAGCAAGTCACATGACACCCTCAGTATATGAAATGAAAGTCTCTAGTAGACTTCTAGTGGGGATCGGGATCAATAAGCATCTTAGTGTAACCTTGAGGGACTCGACCAATCACACTAAGCTCAAAAGATAGGCAACTCTTGCCGATCATAACTTCTTATTATTCCTATCCTATTCGGCCTATAAACCACCATGGTCTTGAGAGACTCGACCAACCATGATGTTCAGTTAAGTCAACACCATTATTACAAGATGAGTATGACTCGATGATACACCCTCGAGGGACTCGACCAATCATACTATGTCCTCAGGTCACCGGTGACATCTCTATGTTGTATGCAAGATAGCGAACCGCGATATAGGTAAGCCTCGAGGGACTTGACCAACTCAACCTACGTCAAGATTCGGTCCCTACCTATAATAATGGAAAGCCATGTGGGTCAATCTAATTGTCTCACGTTTACTGACTTAATATTGTCGAGAGAGGGGATTTTAAGAGAGGGGATTTTGATTTGGTCTCCTAATATAATATGTCACACACACACACACATATATATATATATATATATATATATATATATATATATATATATATATATATATATATATCGCATGCAAATATATACACATATCTAGTAGGTGTACAAGTAATCACACATCACATAAGCAATCACACCAGATGATTATGGACCATAGTCTAATGTGATCAAACCAAGCCAATGGGCCTAATCACTCACATCAATATCTATGTATGCAGCGGTGCATCTCTATGCCTTGTGATCATCCATCTCGTTCTCATCGGTTCCATCGGCATCTCAACACATCTCTATACATTGCGATCGTTCGTCTCGTGGGCCCCGCTATCGCTTCAACCCTCCCACTATATCTCCTCATGTGATTACAACTTAATCATAAGCATGTAGGCCTGATAATAAATAAGAAATAAAATAGAGGCTCGTAGGTCCTAATAATGATAATAATAATAATCACATCATACGGTCCATGATCATCCGTCCACATATCATACATTACATATACACATCATCATCATGTAGGACTACTAGATAATAATAATAATAATTATTATTATTATTATTAATTAAATTTTTTAATTAATTAATATTTTTTGAATTATGAGAGATATTTTGGTAATTTGGATAAAATGATAGAACTCGAAATTTTTGAAATTCCAAGGGGCAAAACTATCTTTTGCTATAAAACCCTATCCCTCCTTCTCCCATGCTACTGCGTTGTGGCTGGCGCCACCTTGCCAGTAGCGACCACTATGCCGAGGGGAGGGGCATCGACCCTGTAGGTGGGCGCCACCGCGGATGACTCTACTCGCGAGCGTAGCACCCGCAAGCGTTGTTGCCCCCTATAGGCGACTGGTTGCTGCTCGTCAGCCACTTGCATGCACATGGCTAGGCCTCGGCTACGGTTGCAAGCAGCCATTGGCCAACCTACAAGGGCAGCAACAGTTGCTATCCTATCTCACATTTTGCGTTAACAATTTTGACGATAAAAGTCTTCCCAAAACATAATACATATAGTTCAAAACTAATCTTTCGCACGAACAACCTAGCTCTGATACCACTATAGGAAATTTAGAGGGTGACATCACATGTGCAGTGGAATAATAAAAAATAAAAATCTCTAAATTTTCAAAAATGTGTTCGTCGTATATCCACAAAATCCACAAAACTAAAAACTATGTATATGAAAGATTATGTTTTACCTAGGGAGATCGTATATCCCTAAATCTCTGCAGATCTATAGGAGAGGATGAAAGAGGTCAAGCGTCCTCCTCTCTAGCAGTGATCTATATAGTATGGCTACGACGATGCTCCTCAAATCATTGTCCTAATCTCCATGCCTACTATCTGAGGAGGAGAAGGGGAGAGGAGAATAGGAGGTGATAACCAAGAGAAACTCTAGCCTATGAACTTTTGGTTCCCTCTTATTTATAGAGGCCCCTTGTTAACTAAACCCTAATAGATCCTGCCTTATTGGGTATTGGATCTCTATCCAACTACCCAAGCCTCTTAGATTAGTGGATCTCTATTCAATAATCTCTTATCGGCTCTTATTGGATCTCATCCATAGAACCCAATAATTCAAAGGTTTATTAGATATCCAATAAGATAAGGACTTCAACGGATATCTCATACCTGAACCTCTACTCATCGTAATGCCTATCATATGTGTGTGACCCTTTAGGCCCAATATTGAGCTGGCAGTGAGTCATACCTGTCAGGACTCATTCTGGCTCAATGAATTATTATCTTCATAATAATTCACTCGACTCATCGACTGCGGACATACTAAGTCACTATGTCATAGTCCCTAAATGATATAAAGGAATCCAATCCATTGGACCTATCTATCCTCAGTTACAATATATCTATAGTCCCTTATCCATCTAATACCCCGATGACCATATGTTGGGCATGTTAATGTCAGGCCTATACAATTTCTACTTAAGCCTCGCTCTAATCAGATTCTCTCGCAGAACTCTTTCTCTCTCAATATGAATGACCCTAGCTAGGGATTTGTTTGAGTAGGAACATATGGAATATTCCTCTCATAACACCGAGAGTGGATGATCCTCTATCGACACTCAATGGTCTTTCTAAGGTTGGTTACCACTTCCGATGACCGATTGTGCTAGATCTAGAACCTTCAGACCTATAATTTTGGTATCAAAGAGTGAAGTACTCATACAAGACATCCTTGGTGTCTCAAATCTAAGAAGCAGATACATCACTAGAACTACGGAATCGCTGTCTAATAATAAGATATCATCAACCATCCATCATTCAATGAGTATATCAATAAGTAAACTCATTCTCCAATGAGCACCTATACTATATCCCTAGTGTCCCCATATGAGTAGTTATGAGACCAGCTACCTCCATCATATGTATGAGTATACAGTACATTAGTCTATCTGGTTATCTCGAGATCCCTCTCAAATAACCTATGATTGGGATTATTTACGGTATATGTTTCAATGTGAATCGGTCTCATTATTGTGATCTCATTACGATCTAATTCACATTACATAGATCCATAGACATCACAATATATATATATATATATATATATATATATATATATATATATATATATATATATATATATATATATAATAATAATAATAAGTAATATAAAGTAATAAAATATCAAATAATATAATGAACAAAAAGATTATATATCATGTCACACGTGTCATTACTCACGTGATTGGTTTGTGGGGCACCTATGATTAGCAAGCCCAAGAATATATCATGCACCCTTTGGATATTTAGCCCAAGAATGCATCAGGCACCCTTTGGATGTTTAGCCCAAAAATAACACATCAAGTGCTCTTGTATGCCTTACTTGAAAATGACATATTTAGCACTATTTGGTTTCTTAGCCTAAGAAAGATGTATCGGACACTCTTGGATGCTTAGCTCGAGAAAGACACATTGTATTGTTCAAATGTTTCTATCCTCGAAGGATGTATCATGCATTATAGACTCCTATATCGTAAAAGAAACGTTGTTTGTTTGATACTCTTAAAATGTATTTGTCCATGAAGAAAACATTGGACACTTCATATGCTCTTATCCACTGATGACACATTATATCAATACACTTATCCACAAAAGACGCATGTATATTTTTTATTTTATTTTATTTTTTTTTCACGTAAGACGCATCGTATGTTTTATATGCTCTTATCCACGAAGGATGCATTGACCTAACCCTCCATGGGCTCAGTGCATACATCGAAACCTACCTTTGCTCGGTTGTTGGCGCCGAACAGCAAATATGAGACTAGTCTCGATCGAGAACTAGATGGGACCCACACATAATTTTGATCAAATTAATATAGTTAAATAATATAAGGAATTAAAGATGGTATGATCAATTTTGAAGTTGTTGTAATATTGAAACCTTATAATAGTGGTTAGTTCTTAATTAGTCAGCATCTATATTCAACATCATCATCAAATCCTCCTGAATTCCCTATCAATAATAAATAAAATAAAATAATCCTCCTACGATATGATTAGAAAAATATTCAGGCAATCCACATTCTATGAACAATTGGTATCAAACGTGAGAACAAACTTCAATAGGAGAGAATAATTTATGAGCTCACCGGTGAGGAAGATCAATTCTTGCAGTAGTCGAGTAGGGTTAGAATATTGGATTTCTAGTAATATGGACCGTGTGAGTCCTATCCAAACTTATTTTATGTTAATGTTATATCATATCATATTATATTACATTATATAATTTGATATTATTTTGATAATATTTAGCATATAAAATTTGAATATGCAGCAGTCATGTGTTGTAACACTCTCACTTGTGGACTCTTATTTCTCTGTTTACCTTCATAAATTTTAGTCTAGCATATATATTACTTTAATATTAATATATTTTTCATTAAAATCCGTCCAAAAAAATTTCAGCTCAACATCTCCAACTATATTAAAATGGATAAAATACATAATTTACCTAAACATCCCTATATTTTCACTATAAGGATAACTAATGAAAAAAAATTGATAGTCAAACCATGTACAGAAGTTGTTAGATGTTCTAATAATATGTATGCAATTTATACATATTTATCTTTTGGCAAGTGGAAATATCATGCTAAATGGTTGTCATAAGAAATTTATTAAATTCATCGATCCAATCTCTCTCGAGAAAAAAAAAGATATATTTTTTAAAAATTATCTTTGAAAAATTCTCATAAAATATCTTAACTTTCAAAAATTTTTACGGAACGTCTTTTATCATGTGAAAAGATAATTTTATTCCTAGCCCTTATCGAACCTACCCTTGTTTGTATCACTCTTGCACGAGAACATTTTCGTATTTATGGACTTCGTTGGTCCTGTCAAACCCATCGTCACCTTCGTGTCCCTTTTTCATTACATGAGGGTTATGAACGGATTGTCTATATAATAAACGAGGACACTAAGAGCGAGACGAGTCCGACAAGGACTAAGGATAAAATTATTATTTATAAAAAAAAATATTTTATAAAATATTTTAAAAGTTGAGTCAAGAGTAGTGAACGAGTGGGGCTCACATGTCAGCAACTATTCAAGAGTTATGTTCTTCCTGTCAGCTTCTAATTACTATTTTGATGTTTGTGATTTTTCTTAATGTGGGTTGGATCACATTAAATGTTTTTATTATGGGACTTTCATTTCATAAGGGCGTTACTTGGAGATAAAATACAAACTTATAGATTTTCTTGATGAGTGTTGGTGATGATTGGATCAACTCGATCCGGTTGAAGTCCGCATGCATTAAAAGTTTGATGTGATCAAAAGAGAGGCTCGAATCATCAAACAGTAGATTGGATGGGGTGGTTGACCTATACAAAAATTGAGAATGGTTAAGGTTCCGCATGTGATCCCTCTGATGATCTAGTCTGATGTGATGATCAAAGGGATGCTTGGATGTTTGCAGAGATTGGATGGGGTTTCCCATGTGATCCCTCTGATGATCTAATCTATCACAAAACAAAAAATAAGAATTTCAAGTAAACAATAACTTATTTCAATTATTATGACATGATGAATTTTTTTTATAATGGGCTTAACCCGAAGAAATATCTTATGATATATTAAGAATATTCTTTCGATATTTTATATTGGGTTGATATTCACGTGACTCAATTGTTGATTATGCCATCACATATGATTGAAGTGAATATTATCTCTATCAGAAAGGAAATTAAGAATTTTACTTTTGAAAATTAAAACACTTGAACAATTATCTCTGTGAAAATATCCTGATGGTTAGACAATTGATGATACGTTTCAGGTTTGACTTCGTATAGAAGCATGTTGTACGCAATATAATATAATAAAAAATAATTCATCAATAATTGAGAAAAATAAATGATGTCAATGATATCAGAATTTTACATTCTCCTCTTAATATGTCGTACAACATAACACCCTATTCCATCATGGCATATGGAATGCAAAGAAAAAGCTAACATGGGATTCATGTGTACAACACTACAAAGTTGTATGATTCGGGAACAAACAGTGGCATCCATCTTCCTTCTCGATTTCTCATATGCAAAGCTTCAAACTTGTTCTCTTGATCAAAATAAATAAAAGCTCGTCTCCTCAAATGATATAGGTTTTCTTTAGCACCTTCCTGCCTCGCTTCCTTGGGTTGGAATCGACAATGATGTTCAAGGCATTCACAATCTCTGCATCCTCGTCGTTCCATATGTTTCTTGCAGCATCTGGGTTTTTTAGCAGCAGCTTTGCCACCAGGAAGCCTGCTATGGACCAGGTTTGGTACAGACGAGCTTGTTTTCCAATGAATCGTGCTCGCTTGGTATCATAATATTCAGGCCACCTGTCTGCTGCAATGCGCTTTTCCGCGACCTCAATGGCTCTTGCAGCAATTTCTGGCCTGTTCATCTTAATGCATGCAACTGTGAGCTGCATTTTGATCACAAAAGGATAAGTCAGCATTAAAATGTCTTTCATGTGAGAACTATCTCCAGTAAACAAATGAATCTGCCCAAAGTATAGATTGCAGATCTTTTAAAATGCAACATCTTCATTTCCATCAGTAAAAGTTCCCAGCATTACAAACAAAGTGTCAACATGCAGAATTTGGTTCTACTTAAATCTCAATTTCACAACGAAGTGCCAGGATGTGAGGCAAGATGGAACCACTGTTAGCATGACTCTCCAGGCCGTGAGTTCTGATCCATTTGGGACATAAACCCACAAACAATGGCTACTTCTTGTCAAGGCATACTCACCCAGCCAGACAAAAGGTTTATGACTGCCAATAATTTGTATGAGTACTGAGAATGGTTCACCAGTTATACTATTTTCAAGTGTCTGACCTCGACATGCAGCATGCATAAGATACCTCTCGGCACTTGATATATCATTTCTACTCAAGTCAATAATAATCAAACTCATGTCAAAAAGTAGGCATGCAAAAGACAAAGCAGAAGTCAGATATTTATGTGTATATCATCAATACACTAAAAAGAAAACAGGGTAATCCCAGACAAGTAATGCTACCACAAAATTTATACTGAAAATAAAATAACATTGGTGTATTGCCCACCTGCCAGAGCAATGTTGGCCAGGAACCTCCATTGTGGTATGACCAAGGCCTGCAGAAAGCAGAATCATAGATTAGAGTAAAGAACTGGAAACTCAAATGACAAGGTACTATTAGTAGATGCTGAAAGATTACGTATTTTTGGGATCACTGCCAGTAATAATTTGCCATTCCTGACCCTCAAGAGCAGGATAACATATCTTAAATGGCATATCTGCCACCAAATCAGACCATTTAGCCTCAATAAGATCCAAAATGGCAAGTGATTGATGTGTAGTTGCTAGACTGCTCACTATAGACCACAGATTTCCTAGAGAAAAGAAACGAAAATCCATATGTGCAGGCTGCAAATTTCCAATAAAGTAACCTCCTTTCTCAGGCATCCATTCCACTAGCCATGGAGAAATTTGATCAGGGTAGATGTTGAACTTGTTCACAGCATCATAAGAATATTCTTCTGTTTTGTATCTGTAGATCTCATTGAGTTTTCTCTTGTCTACCCAATAATACTCCCGAATGTGAAATGACAGTGCTATTAGTCTGTTATTTAATGCTCGAATAAGGTCTGCTGATCCATCCTCTGGTGCAAGCATCTCCCGAGCACATACAAGTGCCGAATAGAACAGTGCCTGCACATACAAGGCTCAGTCAGACAACACCCATAAATGATTTAGAGGGAACTCATTCACTTGTTTCATGTGACAGCTTTCCTCTAAAAATTGAGGTGCTATCCAAAAGAAGCAAGAATCTTGAGCAATTCATGAGTGTGAGTTTGCTGGTTCAGGGTTAAAGAAGATTAATTTGGTGGATGGAGTGCAAACAAATGTTAACAAGGGTTAAAATGACCCAGTCAAAGTGGTAATTTGCAAAAGAAATCTAATTTCAATTCAACATTACATGGCCAAATTGGACACCTACCAAAAATATCTCATAAAGAACACCATTAAGACAAACTTCTGGTTCAATTTAGAGCAAATATATTAAGGATTACCATTCAGCTTATACCAAATGTTAATGTAGCGCTTCAGATTTTTCTTTATAAAAAAGAAACAGAAGCACTTAATCTAACTCAAGAACAATAGAAGTCGTTAAAATGGAAGCAAAAAATGCCACCTGAATTTCAAGAGGGTGGCCATGAATCCCCATTCGGCGGTCAATCATGCATGAACCATCTGTTACTAATAATGTTGGAAACATGTCAAAGCCATCAGCTAAACAAAGCTTTAGAATCATCTTGATGCCTGTCTGCACATCAATTCTTTCCTGGACTGAGAGATCTCCAGAGCATTTTCCATAAGCCCGTAGCAGTATAATCCACCATAATCCTGCAGTCGAATATAATAGCATGTTTTAACACTCAACATCCATGATTAAGCAGAATGTTAAACCTTGCAGAGAGAAATTTGAAAAAATCCTGGTGAACATCCAAAATTATAAGCAGACACCACAAAACGCAACTAGATGTATGGCAAAAGACTTCTCTTATCAACAACATCCAAGTACAGTATAACTCCTTGAGGTACTAATGAATATTATAAGAAAACTTGTCAGCTATGTGGCAATATGATAATGTAGAAGGTGTCAGCTAACTTAGCTAGTAAAGCTCTTGACAATTTATCACAAGGTACTGGGCTCGAATTCTGCCTTCGCCACTTATCCATTGCCAAAAAGAAAATATAGGATAACATACCTGAATCAACTGGTGCTACACGTCCAATTGCAGCTTCTCCAAAATCAGGGTCCAAGACTTCTTCAGTAGCAGAGTCATCACCATCAAGCGGAACTGTCCTAATCTTGAAGCTTGCTGGCATCAATCCCTGACCTGGACTGTGACAATCCATTGTCTTCTCCCAGCTCTACAAATTTTAAAAAAGAATTTGAATGGTGTTCTCTATAGATGGAAAACTCAGGTGTAGCTGTTAGTGCAGTGACAACATTACGATTTGAATCTACGAGCACTATAACATGCAAGCTTTGTTTCCTAAACTCTCAACTCACGATGTGAAAGTCTCCATACACAGATGATGGGTAACAAAATAAAGTAGAAAACACAAGACATCTTTTAACACCCTTTTCATTCCAATTGTTGACTCTTGTGCCACTTCTAGTAGTAAAGACAACAGGAAACTTCTTACCTACACTCCAAATCACAGGCATGTATGACAATTTAATGCATTACCTGCAGCTGAAGAGTGTGAAGAATGAAGTTGCGGACAATTTCATATTCTCCCATCAATAGAAAAGCCATCCCCGAAGGTATGAAATCACGAATGAAAACCTGATCATAGTTCAAAACACTGCTACCGCTATCAGATGGATCCTTTGCCGCAATAGTTCCAACTGGAGTGCCACAATAATAAACCACAGATTCCTGTAAAAGACGCCACGCCACATCCTCAACAGAGTTTCCTCTCGTCTTGTCCGATGACTGATTGACTGATACATCGTTAGGCATGATGACAGAACCATTCTCAAAATCAACAACTTTCTGCCCATTCAGCTCACCAAGAATCTGATCTGCCTTACTCGTTGGTTCAGTGAACCAGGTCTTGTTGGCATCTCCACTGGTACTCTCAGCTCGCTGGCACTTGCATTTCAAAGACAGCAATCGGTTATTGATGTTCCTAAATCCATAATCTCTCAGGCAACCGTTCCGCATTCTTGATGTAGAACATGATGCTGCGAGCGCACGACTCTTCCTCCGGTACTTCCCACGAGTTTTATAGGGGATAGCTACGTGCGGCGCATTCGCAAATAAACTGGGACTAAAATGGGCAGGTACCGCCCCAGATAGGGCATGCATAGCTACCTCCGAAGAACCCATCATCGAAACATCAAACAACAAATTTGTATTGATACCTTACAGAATCAACCACGCACATTATCCAGAGGCCTGAGAACAGAAGTCGCAGAAAAATATCATTTTTGGTTCCAAAAAGTCACAACAAATGGAGATAATACAACCCCATGAGATCAACAAGAGGCTCAAAGCACACTCGCCAAACAAAAATAGCAAAACCCCCAACTTGTCAATTTCTTTCACCAACTCGATTGAAAACCCTACGAACCCTACAAAACCCGTCGGATGATCGCCAGAATATTAATAGAAGAAGCAAATAGTCGGGTGGCGGAGGCTCGGGAGAAGCACCGACCGGATTCTTGACGACATCGATTAACCGACCAGGAAGCTGGAAAACCCTCAACACCAATTAATCGAGAAGAACAGGAAATTACCAGGAAAAGGAAGTGAATGACCTCGAAACGGGGAACGGGATCGGAAGAGACGGGAATTGCTAAGTATGACACACATACATGACGACAGTAGAAATTAGGGGAATTATAAAGAACATATCCACTCGCTGTAACGGCCGCAACGAAGCTTCATATCCGATGGGGGAAATGATTACATTGAAGAGGATAAGAACAAACATATATTAATGGGAACGGCATTCCATCAACAAAAATAATATTATGCATATGTTAGATATAAGGTCATATATATTTACTATAAAAAAAAAATAGGGCAAATTTCAGTATTTTTTAATTTTTTTCCGAAAGATACTTCCTTTTTTATATTTTCGAAAAAAATTGACATAACTCCTTAAATACCTCATGATGATTGAAGTAATGCTTGATTATATTATGAATTAGTTATTCTCTTGTGTACAGTAATTTTTGATAGGTTTATAATGTTTTTGGATTCTTCACCAAAATATTTAAGTCTGTTTAAAATTATTATAATTATGATAAATTGATTCAAAACTAAATAAAATTCATTTCAATGTTTCATATGTAAAAATAAGATTTCAAATAAATATTTTTTATTATTTTAGAAACAAAAACTATCAAATAGGAAGATTTACTTTCATACCAAATATTAATGGTTCGAAACCTTATTAAATATATTTTTTAATATGTCAACTAGTTTAATTGGCAAGGACTTCCACAATTTATTGCAAAGTCCTAAGCTTGAATCCTATATTCATCACTTGTTATTTTATTTACAGTATATATATATATATATATATATATATATATATATATATATATATATATATATATATATATATATATATATATATATATATATATATATATATATATATATATATATATATATATATATATATATATATATATATATATATATATACATATATACATGTATATATGTATATATATATATATATATATATATATATATATATACATATATATATATATATATATATATATATATATATATATATTATAAATCACTTTAATTGATGAATTAGATTGATTTTACCCTATCAATTGGTCCCCTAAAAAAAAGGATGAGAGTAATTGTTATGTCTTATTAGGAGTATTCTAGAAAATATGGCAAAAAGAATACCGATTAAAAAATATTTAAAAATTTTATTGGAAAAAAAGGAACTTTTTACCAGAATTCATCCAAAAAATATATAAGAATATTATTATTATTATTACTAATATATATATTTGTTAGATTTATAAGATGGGATAATATTTACTTTCATGAAACTGCTTGATAGATTGTTTTGTGGAGTGAGACAGGATGGACTTTGGGTTATGAACAAGTGATATTCTTTCTATCCTAGTATAAATCCAATTAATATTCAGAGGAATATATATAAAGAGAAAGAAAAAAATATTGTAAGGGCTAATACATTATTTCCCACATATGAGAGGCTGAGGTGCACTTCCTTGACTCGCATCATAACCATCTTGTGTGATCCTGACAGAAGTAGGGGCATGGAGTGTTCCCTCGCTGCTGCGTGGAAATTGCTTTGCCTCAAAGCCAAGCGAAGAAGAAAGGCCGAGTCTGGCAGACCACCCTCGCTACACGGAATATGAAGTCTCATATTGCGATCAGCTTCATAATGCAGTACGAGTAATATGGATGTTCATGATGGAAAGCCAGGTGGTAGCTCATGTGCTTTATCTTGGCGCCTACGACTCTCCTTCGAAGTCTCTTCATAACAACGCAGCTCGTGCAGGGACAGAAGTGAAAGGAAGGGCTGCGTCGAAGAGGAGAAGAAGGTAGGAGAGAGGTCTGTCGGCTCTGAAGAAGCGTTGAGAGGGTCTAATGGAGGAAGGACAGCAGCAGCACATTCGACAAATCAAGAACTCGCGGTTAATGGAGGAGGATGGTGAAGAAGAATCACCGAGGTCAGCTCTTTCCTCATTCCAAGCAAGAGAAGAAGAGATCGAGAGGAAGAAAATGGAGGTCAAAGAGAAGGTTTTTACTCAGTTGTGCAGAGTGGAAGAGGAGACTAAACACTTGGCCATGATCCGAGGCGTAAGTAGCACCATGCACCATCTATAATTCTGATCCATTAGAATCCAGGAAAACGTCGGATAGCCATAATTACATATCCTGACTTGGATTCTGGTAGGAACTGGAAGCCATGGTAGATCCAACCAGGAACGAAGCGGCGGCATTACGCAAGAAGATAGACGCAGTCAATCGGGCATTGAAACCTCTCGGACAATCCTGTCTGAGGAAGGTAAACCAAAGTTTAGATCTTCTAGAAACCGAGTGTTGTTTGATGATCAATTTACGTGTTGCAATCTAGTTTAACCATGACCTGGATGATCACATTTTGTGAAGGAAAAAGAATACAAAGAAGCTCTCGAAGCCTTCAATGAGAAGAAGAAGGAGAAGTCTCAGCTCGTGGCTAAACTCATGGAGGTGACTTTTCTTTCTTTTGCGTCTTCTTTTATTTGGTAAGCTGTTGACTGAGCTTGCCATCCATGGAAGCAGTGGTGTTGATTGAGTTCATCATGTTCATTGTTCGAGCAGCTGGTCAGCAAGAGCGAGAGACTGAGGATGAGGAAGCTGGAGGAGTTGAACAAGTCGATAGATTTCTTTCGCTAAGTCCATCTGCAGGAGCATTTCAGATGGATTTTTTCTACAGTAATGTTTGAGATCGGGATTCCAAGTTCTGTTTCGGTGGGACGTCGATTGTAATGGTTTAGTTCCGAATTGCTTTAATGCATCATCGGAATCTCTCTCTCTCTCTCTCTCTCCAGGCATTATTAATCCTTCGATGTTGGCGGCCGCAGCGGTGACCCACCGGCATCTGCAACTGCAGCGGGGACCGGCAAGTGGTGAACCCACTCGAACCAGGTACGCTCACGTCTGAGCCTCCAACTGCGGGGAGGGAAATGGCTCCCCTTCCTCGGAGACGTCAATGAGGCTTCCAATATTGACGAGGGAGGTCAAAATTGAAGTGGGAAAAGTCAAATCCACGTTGCGTTAAATAGTAAATATAGTTATAATATTGGCAATATCCGACACGAGAACTTTTGATGGTCATTCTTCTCCATTGATAGCAAAACATAAACGCTTATGCATTCTGCTTACGTCAATACCGGACTACTATACTGTAGACAAAAAGAGAAGAAAGAAAGAAAAACGGAACGAAATAGGTCACGACATCCAATTGCTGCGGTCGGGCGCCGGGGGCGGCGACTCGGTCATGGCCACGCCGCCCGGCCGTGGCGGGTGAGGGCGGTCGGCTTCCGCCAAGGGTCGAGGACAGAGTCGCGGTACCTCCACGGCAGCGCCTGGCTCCTTCCCCGCTTCGAGCGCACGATCGGGGCCGTCTCCGTATCGTCGAGATCGGACGGAATCCACCGTTTCTTTCCGCCACCGCCCGAAAAGGTCGGCGCCCTGTCGGGCGGGGCGGAGGATCCCTCCGCGGGCGAAGCCTCTGGCTCGACCTTCTTTTCCTCCGGCCCCTCCTCGAAGACGCCGCCTGACACCTGACGGACAGCCTCCAG
Source organism: Musa schizocarpa (assembly GCA_900464855.2). Classification (NCBI taxonomy): domain Eukaryota; kingdom Viridiplantae; phylum Streptophyta; class Magnoliopsida; order Zingiberales; family Musaceae; genus Musa; species Musa schizocarpa. The sequence continues at coordinate 34,702,061 of LS990917.1, read as the reverse complement.
AAGCAAATCCAAGCATCCCTGATTCTCGCGGTCCTTTCCTGCGCTCCTACTGCTGCTGCTGCTCGTGATGGTGGTGGTGGTGGTGGTTGCAGGGGTCGCCGTTTCTTCTCCTTCCCCGCTTCCCTTCGTTTCTTCTTGTTCTGCGAAGACCTCCTTTTTGGCGTCGTGTTCTGCCGCCTCCCCGTGGCCCTCGCCCTCGTTCTTCTCTTCAGGATCGCATTCGCCCTCGGAACTATTGACCGCAGTCAAAACGTCGACGCCGCCAACTGCCACCGCTGGAGCCATCGCGAAGGTCGCGCCCTCCGCGCCTCCGGACTCCACCGGCGCGGAGGCATCCACGACGCCGCTGTGCGCCGTGGGGCCATCTCCCTCGGCGGGTCCTCGTCCGATCTCTGGCGTCAGGCCCCACCTAAGCCTCGGATCGACGCCAAAGCCCGGCTCTTTCGTCATCCCACGCGCCGCCCCGAGATCTCCGCCGACGCCGCGGCCGAACGCGTCGGACACGGGGCGAGGAGGAGGAGTCGGGGCGGGAGTGGTGGAGATGATGGCTATGATCTTGGCCAAGGCGGCTTGGGCTTTGGCTTCCCCGGTGCGGGACAAAGCGACGGCGTAGAGTTGGCCGTGGGATCGGCGATTGACAGGAGCAGGCGAGGAAGCCATGAACAAGGATCGAAGCTTCTGCTCCTCTTCCGCGTCGTCCCTCCTTTCCTCCTCCTCCTCGATATCTCTTAATAATAATAATAATAATAATAACAATAATAGATAAAAATTAAGAAAAAGACTGATAAACCCTTCGGTTTCAAATATTCTATTTACTTGTTAATCTATCACAAACTTAAAATTTACTTGAGAGTCCCAATTGTATATATTTAATTATTATATAATTAAATATTTTAATTATTATTATTATTATTATTTAATTGATGTGATTTTGTATATTTTTCTTGATCCAATGTTAGTATATCGAACATTCGAATCCGAGTTTGGAAGTGAGCATGCACATTGTAAAGACATAGAACATTTTCGTTATTGATAGAGGAAATTAATAATCTTATTGCACATCATTTTAATATAATAGAAAAAAATATGAATTTAACTTCCTAGAACACAATGTGAGATGATGAGAATAATAGAATGGCTTAAAAACACATATGATAAATTTAATTAAAAATCAATGAGGTCATATTTTGATCATCAATCTATTATGGAGAGTGAGAATGTAGTTTTTTGTTGAGATGAGATACACAATAATTTGCACAGTATCATCCTCATATAATGTTCAATTTAGATAATATTAAAAATAAAATTAAAAACACATATAAAATGCCTGAAAGGAAGTCAGAGAAATGAATCATAATTCTTAAACCCTACAAGGATATACCTTTTATAGTAAAAAAGAATTTTCAACTCTCAATAATTGAAAAAATTCTTCATTTTGATATATATATATATATATATATATATATTATGATTTTGATTTAATGATTATAAGCTAATAGAGTCTTGATTCGAGGTAAGATGCAGCTCTAATATAGTTCCGTCTAAATTGAAATCAAATTGATCAAACATCCAAATAAAAATGGATCGATGATTATACAATTTTGAATCAAATCAAAACAAAAAATAGTGATTCTAATTCATTTTCAAACTAATTGAAAAAATAAAATATTTAAATTAAAAATTAAATATATATTTTTTTTAAGAATGGTTATGATTCCTTTTTCTTCCACTACCTCCTAATCCTCGAAATCTCTATTAAGATATTATTAGGATGAAAATAAACCATTATTATTATTATAGATAAAACCAAAAAAATGGTAAACCCTCGGGTTTCAAGTATTTTATTTACTCGTTAGTCCATCATAAATCTAAAATTTATTTGAGAGTCCCTGTTATATCTTAAAAATAATAGAAGAATATGAGATGAGAATAATAGAATGGCCTAAAAAAATACTTGATGAATTTAATTAAAAATCGATGAGATTACATTTTGATTATCCATATATTGTGGGGAGTGAGGATATAGTTTTTTGTTGAGATAAAATATACAAGAATTTGCACGATATCATCCTCATGTAATACATGTTCAACTTAGATAATATTAAAATAAAAATAAAAAATGCCACCGAAAAGAATCATAATTCTTAAAACCTACGTTGATGTCCCCTTTTGTTGTAAAAAGAATTCAACTCTCAATAATTAAAAAATAAAATTTTCATTTTAATATAAATATTATCATTTTGATTTAGTGATTAATAGGCTAACAAAGGTTGTCTTGATTCGAGGTAAATTGTTTGGCTCTAATATGGTTCGATTCAAATCGAAATCAAATCAAACATTAAAATAAAATTCGATCAATAATTCTACGATTGCGAATCAAATCGGAACTGAAAAAAAGGATTCTAATTCGGTTTCTAACTGATTGGAAAAATAAAAATATATAAATTATAAAATAAAATTTGAATATTAATTTTAATAAAAAAATTAAAATAAAAGATGATTATGGTTTGAAACTGGAATATCCTTTTTAAAATATATAAATATCTCCTCCTCCTCAAAATCTCTATTAACATATTATTAGCATGAAAATAAACCATAATAATAATGATAATGGTAATAATTATATATAAAACTAAAAAAAAGGTAAACCCTCAAGTATTCTATTTACTTGTTAGTCCATCACAAAGTTAAAATTTATTTGAGAGTCCTCAATAATCATGTTGCATATTATTTCAATATAATAAAGAAAAATACATGAATTTAGCTTCCTAGGGCAAAATGTGAGATGAGAATAAGAAAATGGCCTAAAAAAATACATGATAAATTTAATTAAAAATCAATGAGGTTACATTTTGATCATCCTACTGTGGGGAGTGAGGATATAATTTTTATAGTAAATTACGAGGATACAAATTTTATAGTAAAAAAAATTTCAACTCCCAACAGTTAAAAAAGATTCTTCATTTTTATATAGATATTATCATTTAATTTAGTGATTATAGGCTAAAATAGTCCACAATCAAATAAAGGTTATCTTGATTCGAGGTAAATTGTTTAGCCTTTCTCCGCCTACATATCAATCATAAAAGTCTATGAGAGTCAAGTCAAATTAAAATCAAATTGATCAAATATCAAAATAAAAATCAATCAATGGTTCTACGATTTTGAATCGAATCAGAACCAAAAACAAGGATTCTGATTTGGTTTCAAACTGATTGAAAAGATAAAAATATTTAAGTTAAAAAAATAAATATTTAATTTAATAAAAAATTCAATAAAAGAAAGATGATTATGGTTCAAAATTGGAATATCCTTTTTCCCCCACCTCCTTGAAATCTCTATTAACAAATTATTAGGATGAAAATAAATGATAATAATAATAATAATAATTATTATTATTATTATTATTATTATTATTATTATAGATAAAACCAAAAAAAGATAAATCCTCGGGTTTCAAGTATTCTATTCACTCGTTGGTCCATCATAAATCTAAAATTTCATATTGTCCACAAAATATTTTTAATTATTATTTTATAACTAATTGAGTTATAAAATTTGAGTTTGGAAACGAGCATGTACATTAAAAAGGCACATAACATTCAATAATTTTGGCTCTTGATAGAGGAAATTAATAATCGTGTTGCACATCATTTCAATATAACAGAGAAAAATAAATAAATGAATTTGACTTCATAGAGCATAATGCAAGATGAGAATAACCTTTTTATTGAGATAAAATATACAAGAATTTTCATGACATCATCCTCATGTAATGTTTAACTTAGATAATATTAAAAAAAGATGAAAATAGATATAGAATACCGGAGAGGGAGTGAGAGAAAAGAATCATAATTCTTAAACCCTATAAGAATGTCACTTTTATTTATAGGTTAAAAAAAGTTTCATCAAAAGAAATTCTTCATTTTGATATAAAATATTATAATTTTGATTTAGTGGTTTTAATTCGTGATAAATTGTTTGGTTTTCCTTAACCAACATATCAATCATTCTATGAGAGTCGAGGTAGAAGGGGAAGATGCAGCTCTAATCTAGCTCGATTCAAATTGAAATCAAATCGATCAGTGATTTCAAACCAAATCAATTCCGAAGATAGGGGTTTTGATTCGATTTCAAACTAATTGAAAAAATAATAATAATTTTTTTTTAAAAAAAAAAATTAAAACTAAAAATTAAATAAATAAAAAGGATTATTTTCGGATCACCGGTCAATTAACAAATTTTCGATTGTCAATCTTCATTCATTCTATTTAATTTTATTTTTTAAAAAAAATTAGCATATAGAAAAGACTTTTAGTTTATGATATTAATGCTATTCTTATATTTAACATAATATAATATTTTATAGTATATATATCATTTGGATAACTATCTTCTTAGTTAGTGTTTGATTTAACGTGCAAACATTTCGGTACGATATTTGTTAGAACATAACTGGAGAAGCATATGCGGCTGAGATAGGAAGACGATGGTGTTACTGCACTGCATGATGACTGCGCTACTGAAAGAAGAAGAAGACAAGAGAAGAAAAGAAGAGCTTTGACATCAGTTTTGGCATCAGCTGGTCATCGATCTTGACCTTTTCTACTTCGTACGTGATGAGAATTTGACTTTATCTTTGACTAGTACCCTCTCTTTCCTAACTTACTAGTGACCGAGGTCTCCATGTTGGTAGATGTTGTGGACATATAGTCTGTCTTTTTCTCATGTTCGCACCTGTTTCCTATTCTCTTGTGCTCTCTGTTTGTTTGCGAGCACAATCATCATTCCCCACCTTCTGCAGTAGAGAGGAAAGGTGAAGTCCCTCTTACTGTGGGCTTTGAGTAGGTCATCATCATCCGAACTGAATTGTGTTTATGTTCTTTGTAAAGACAGATTTTTCATTGGATCACAAGAATCCTGCTAAGGTTATGACCTCTGTGTGTGTGTGTGTGTGTGTGTGTGTGTTGGAAATGTGTGATCAGTTCCAGAGGTTGTGATTCCAGTCTGAGTCATGCTTGTTTTTTAAGGAAAAGACTGCTGCCATAATATCTCCATGATCAATTGAACACATAAGAGAAGGATGCTGCCAGAATTAGACACTGGATGGGCTTTTATTTTTGTGTTCTGGTCTCAGGAATTGGATGTTCTCATGGGTTAATTTGCAAAAGCTATTCAAGAAACATATCTGAGTCAGTTGATCAAACATCTGTCACCTAAAGCTTTAGTCAATGCTTGTTTACAAAATCTTCTTTGGGTGAATATTTATGTGACTTTAGTCAATAATTAAGTCAATATAGATTGAGAACGATCGTCAGTATCGTTCAGCTATCACTGATCCCTCGTAAGCTAACACTCTTTCTTCTGCCTGCAAGTAGTCATCGACTGAGGTGGGTTCTCTCACAGCCTTCAGCTCCATCTTGCTTTCCCCTTCTATGGCTTGTGGATTTGCGTGTAGATGTCATCCTCCGCTTCAGGCATCCTTCATTCCCATCCTCGCGCTCTTCCACTTCCAACACCTGAGACGTAAGAAGTACTGCATCAAGGTCGTGAAGACATGCATGCAACTGAAGAAAAGGATAGATTGGACTCCTCTCCTGCATGTTCCACGCGATGAACCCCATGAAGCTTAGCAGAACCTGTGTTGCCAAAGCAGTGGGAATTAACGTAGAAGATCTCCATCAATACCCACATATATTCGTATGATTCAGACCTTACCTGGCGTTAATGGTGGCCGCAGGGAAACGGGAAGCAACTCTTGTGGCGTGCATGGCGAGGATAACGACGAGAACAAGGAAGATAAGACACAGACATGAAAGATGCGGTAGAGCTGAGCACAGAGACCGGTACATATAGATGAGGTCGGGGTCACCATTGAAATGCAAACCTCAAAGCAGGTGGCAGCAGTAATAATGGCGACATCACTGCAGGACCTCACCATGATGCACCGTTGACCCACCACCATCCCAAGCATATGCCGTCCGCATGTGTAGTGTTCCAGCTCCCAAAGTTCCACCTTTTGACTAAATCGTGGCTGTAATCGTCGTTGAAAGAATCTCTTTACCTCCAACTCAATTCAACCACTGAGAAGCCTCCCCTGAGCTTGTAATGCCTTGTCTTAGCTTCGAGAAGACATGTTTATCCTCGTGCTTGTATCAGTCTTGTATTTAGCGACGTCATCATTGATCATAAAGATGAGAATCTCAATATGTCCGTACGTTTGCATGTACATGAGATATAAATGCTGTGGTGCACAGGCAGCCATTTGTCATGCAGTGCTTGTGGTCTGATAAGAGTCACAGGAACATGAAAAAGAAGATCGAGGCTTTCAAACGGGAATGTGCTGCGATAGCTTTCGGCGTTGAGATGCGTGCTGTCACCACCGCCTTGATGAGGAGAGACGTACGACCGCTGCGCAAAGCATTGAGCCTTTCAAGGCAGTATGGGTCTCGGTGTTATCCATGCAAAGTGTTCGAGCTGTTCTTTCTTATGTATCGTTGTCAATCTTCGAAATCACATTTTCCTCATTATAAACTTTAATATAACAAATAAATCCCTCGAAAATATAATCATGTCTCTATATTTTGGAAGGAATATATATATATATATATATATATAACAAAAATTAAATAATTTTTAATTAAATATATATGAGGTTATGAAAGATATTTTTTTATGACTTTTGGTTTTAGGGTTAGTGATAAGATAATCAAAACGAGTTCAAATCATGTATATGTTTTTTAATACTTAATTAAAAAATATTTGAATGATACTCTTTTTTTATTTATTTAGGCTTATACAATGCACATTTTTAAATTCACGAAACCATAATATAAAATATGTTTAGCATAGTTTAAGGAACACGAATAGAGATCAGAAACCAACCAATTTGAACTATTGTCATTTACCCTCCTTAAACTACACTCAAAACACTTTTAACTTAAATTCGATTTTAGTACTTAAGTAAAAATCTCAAAATCCATTGTAATAAAAAATTATGATCGTTAGTTCTGATCAAAATTGTCTCGATATCTTTAACATTTGTTATTTTAGATTTTAATTGTCTAATACGTTAAGTAAAATTTAACATCTAAATTTTTTTCAAGTATCATGAAATAAAAATTTATTAGATGATCATGACGAAACTACATCGAGACATACCTAACAAGTCTCTCTAATACTTTAAGTTAATAGAATTAAGAAAATTTAGGACTGAAACTATGTAGTGTTCTCCGATCGATTAAATGGCACACTTGATGAGTATTTTTTATATTAAGCTTATAGGTACATAAGAGATTTGCTTTGAAAGTTGCCTTTGTGTTCCTAAAGGCATACAACCATGTATTATGGTATACAACACTCGTATGGGGCGTGTTATCGGGTTCATTATTGGATATATGGTATCATGCGTTCTTTTTTAGTGGATCAAATCCCATCGACCAGTGTCACACTCCGAATATGAGCCGCCTCCGAAGTCCGAACCATTGTGACCGGCGCATGCTTGGTTTTCTTGTGAATTCTTCTTCTTCACGTACACCAAGGGATACGTAGCCGTTGCTTCCCTCCTTGCGCGTCGCATGATTTGAAATCCTGAACCCCGACTCGGCGTCGCAGAACTCAGCCCGCGTTGACTCGGTACGTGGCAAAAAGGTCCATTCACTATATACAAAAATTGCTAGCTCAGTACTGTTAGCCGTCCATTAGAACGGGAACCAACCCTTATCTACCGTTAGATCCCGCGTTCCCCGGATCTCAAAGCTGCTTCTTCGGTGGACTACCATGTAGGCTTTACTTCTCCTACTCGCCCCGTGAGTTCCGTCCCGTGTACCCGCCTCGTTATTGATCTGAATGTGGAGCCGGACAGGCCCCACATGATTAGCCAGGCAGGCGGGTACGGCCAAGGGGATATTACTGTTGTAGACCGGGGCAGGAGCCGGGTTTCTGACTCGCCCTAGTTGAGTCACAACGCGCTCGTGGGGAAGGACGGCACCGAACCGTTTAGATGTGATGTCACGGACGGCCAAGGCCAGGCTCAGCCGAGTCACGGGCCCGGTTGGACCGGGCGAGTTCTTCGAATCACTCTATGATGGCGGTAACGTTGCGATTATGGTTCCACTCTATCTTCCCCTTTCTGTCGACAAAAGCTAGGGCACAAAAAGGAGATCCCTCGGCGGCAGCCCTCCCCAGATCGAAACCCTTCCCTCTCCCCCGTCCCCTCCCACCGATCCGTCTATCGATCTCCTCCTCCTCCTCTCGCTCGATTCGTCGACGCTTGGGAACCAGGAGGGCGGAAGGGAGTCGAGGGCCGCGTGCACGAGAAGGAACCTTGGACGTGTCCATCTCTTCCCTTCCCCGCTAGATCGCTGTTTCGCCGGACGTTTGCAGGTCCTTGGAACTTCCTCGAATACCTCGTTTCGAAAAGTCGGATCTTTAAGCTTTCCGGCTTCTTCGTTTTGGTCCCCATCTTTTTCTAGGGTTTCCGCCTCTTTGTCTACCTCTTTTTTCCTTGTTTTGTTTGTTTACGCTTCAATCCGGACTCTGCTTCTGCTTCTGTGGTATGGAATATAAATGCACTCCTTTCTAGTCTCCCATCCCCAAATCTGACCTTATGGGATCGGAGGAGGTGATGGGGTCTGTTAACGGAGATAGAGTGGATGAGCAGAGCGTCGTGGAGGTGCGGACGGATCAACGATCCGAGGCTTCTGAGATTGCTGGGTTGGTCATCGAAGCCGGGAATGTTGATGCTAGTGCTCTCGTCGGTAGGTATGTGAGCAAGGAGACTCCTGGAGTCAAGAGACCCCTCGTTGGTAAGGTGGCGTCTTACGACCACGGAAGTGGATTGTACACTGTCGTCTATGAGGACGGGAATCGTGAGAATTTGGACTGTTTGCAAGTCTCCAAGATCGTCATTGCTGAGGACACCAGGGTAGGCTCAAACATGAAGCTTAGCTGTAGGAAGAGGAAACTCGACATTCTAGTCTCTTCTGGTTCACAGGACACGAATGTGCCTCCTCCGAGGACAAGGTCCAGGAAGAATGCCCCAGGTGCTTCTGATGGAGCTGACACCTCTTCGCATGGCAGGACAAATTCTGACCTCTCTGAAGATGCTGACTCTTCTAGCAATTCCTGTGATTACGTGCAGGGTCCTTCATCCGTCGCATCTCCAGAGATCCATATGTTAGAATTGCCCCCGTCTTCTGGGGATATTCCGATTTCTGAGGAATCAATTAGTTATCTGTTCTCTGTATATAGTTTCTTAAGATCATTTAACATTCAGTTGTTTTTGAGCCCCTTCGGACTAGATGAGTTTGTTGGATCACTCAAATGTACGGTCCAGAATTCTTTGCTGGATGCCATTCATCTATCGCTTATGCGGGCTTTGAGGCATCATCTTCAAGTGCTTTCTTCTGAGGGTTTGGAGCTCGCTTCAAAATGCTTAAGGTTGTTTTCTCTCTTATTTTTATACTCGCCTTAGTGTTGCTTGTATTCTTTAACTAATCTTGAAGTTTTGGCTTTTCAAATTTTACAGATATTACGATTGGAGTTTGCTTGATGCATTGACTTGGCCAGCTTTCGTAGTTGAGTATCTGTACATAATGGGATATATGAGAGGTCTGGATGGGAAGGAATATGGTGCCATGCTTTCAAATGGCGAGTATTACAGTCTTCCCGTAACAATAAAGCTTAAGGTTTTGCAAATACTATGTGATGATGTAATGGACTCTGCAGAACTCAGAACTGAACTTGAAATGCGTGAGAATTTGGATGATGACGTAGAAGATGGTACTGATATTAACTTTCCACTTGGGGATGGGCCAAGGAATGTGCACTCTAGATCTCTCAAGAATTCTGCTTCTAGGAGCATGTGTGCTCTTCAGGATTCCAAAGAGCCACCAAAGCAAATACCAAGCTCGAAAGTAACGGAATCTAATGCAGATGTTTCTAGTGCTGATACAGATGGTAACAGTGATGAATGTCAGCTCTGTGGTATGGATGGCACTTTGATTTGCTGTGATGGGTGTCCCTCTGCATATCATTCTAGATGTATTGGCCTGAATAAAGCATTTCTACCAGATGGGCCATGGTTTTGTCCAGAATGTACAATTAACAAACTTGGTCCTACATCTTTTAGAGTAGGAAGGAGTATAAAAGGAGCGGAGGCTCTTGGCGTTGATGTTTGTGGACGATTATTCTTGGGAACATGCAATTACTTGCTCGTGTAAGCTTTTCTACTTAGAGCATGTTATATTCACATGAATTTTTTTGAATTTACATATTTTAATTAGACTATTCGACACAATTTATGCTACACTTAGCATATGTATTCTGCTTGCCGGTTAATTGAAGAAAAAAATTCTGTTGTGGCATGTGGCATTCTTCTAACACTCTCTTCGTTGTGTTATTTCATCTTTCTTTATCTTCTTCTGGTACTCTTCTTTGTTTTCTGATACGTAGTTATATAAATTAGCCACCCTTTTTGCCCCATGTAATTCTCAATTTTCTAGATATGTTTTAGAATTAGCAGAGTGATCTTCCCTGGATCCAAAACCAAAACTTCTTGAATAAGAAGAGGGGAACCAACCATGAGGCTGCACATATGTCACGGTCATAGTTTTGCATGTTTTATGTTGCACAGATGTTTGAAGTCACATTTGTCTTATCTTGGCTCATCTTGCTCACCTGTGAGTACTCCTAAAGAATCAATGAAACAACATCAATCATATCTTATAATCTTTTCTTAGATGCTTTATAATGATTCCTCTCAGAACTTTGACTAATTGGATCTGGTATTTCCTAGGTTATCTTTATCATTTGTTTATATTAATTCTGCAGGATTGGGACATCATTGAATGCAGAGCCATTTTATAGATACTACAATCAAACCGATGTCACCAAGGTCTTAAGCTTGATGTCTTCAGTTGCAGAAAATTCATCATCATATGCTCATATCTGCAATGAAATATCGAAATACTGGGAGGTTCCAGCATCCACTCTGGAGGCTGGACAAATTAAACCTGTAGGTAATTCTCTGGCTAATGCTGAAACCTTTAAACATGGTGCTCTATTTTCCATTACCTTGATTAAGAGGTTCATTGACAATGTTACAGGGGGAAATCATATTTATACAGATAGAGAGAGTGGTGCAGATGTCGAAGCTGGAGTTCGCAGTTCTGTATTGAACTCAGTGAACCAATTTAGCTTTCCTGAACAGCAGGAGTCTGGTAAAGAAAATTGTAATGATGCTACAGATAAGACAGAATTAGCTTCACATGGAATTTTGTTATTTCCGAGTGATGAACAATTTTCTTCGAAAGTTATTAGTGAGACTGTCCAGAAGATTTTCCCGGATACTCACACAAGATCTAGTAAGCAATTGGGTAATGGATCTATGATGACAACCATGTCATTCTCAAACTTGCCATATGCCTCTCAAAGATCAATAGTACCTGATATTTCAAGTTGCGCCTCAACGAACGAGTATGGAATGTGTAGGGCAGCTGTAGGTAGCTCATACTTTTCCAACAAGAACGATGCCGTTGGTGTGTTTGGTGGAGGCAGACATGGAAGCCAATATTCTGTTGTGCAAGAAAGAAATGATAAAGCCTCAAATAATAAAGTTTTCTTCAACCCTCAGTCTTATGTCAACCAGTATATCCATGGTGACATTGCTGCATCTGCAGCTGCTAATTTGGCTATTCTTACAACTGAAGAGAAAAGATTTTCAGATGCTCATATTTCTTCCAACTCCCGGAAAACTGTGGCTGCAAGCATTGCACTGCAAATGAAAGCATTTTCCAGAGCTACAATGTATTTTTTGTGGCCAACTTATGAGAAGAAACTGATGGACATCCCAAGAGAAAGATGTGGTTGGTGCATTGCATGTAAAGGTTCAATTACAAGCAAAAAGGGATGTTTTTTAAATTTGGCTGCCACCAATGTGATTAAAGGATCTGCTAGAAACATTAATGGACTTCGTCCAACTAAGCATGAAGAAACTCACTTTCCGGTCATCGCAGCACATATAGCAAACATGGAGACAACACTGCATGGTCTAATTGTTGGGTCATTTCTTGATACACAGTATAAACTGCAATGGCGAAAACTTGTTCGAGAAGCCTCCAGCTGCAGGGTCCTGAAATTTCTACTGCTTGAAGTGAGTTTATCAGTAATTTTCTTGCCATCATTGTTTCTATGTATTTTTTCCTGTTTCTGTTTGCTTGAGTCTTTTTTGCTGTATAATACTGCTAACATGCGTCGGTTTGTTTGCATGAGATGACCAATCTCGGTGTTTTTTATTGGCAAAGGATTTTGCTATGGAACATAGGGCTATGTAATGTTTTTGACATTTCATTTTTCATTCATGGCATGCATTATACATTTTATAATCGTGCATTCATTTCAATAATGAAGTTTTTTATGCAAAATGTATATGGTAGTAAAACCTCTGCTTTTTGATGCCCCAGTTAGAGAGATAAGTAGCTTGTCTTGACTTCACTGGAGACTTTTGTCTCTGAGAAAAGAAAATGGAATAGAAGGGGTTTGAGGTGATGGACAATGAGTGATAGGATTGTGGGAATGGCTGAAGATACCTGATTGGTTTATAGAAGGATGAGTTCTAGTTGCAAAAGTAACCCACCTAATGGTCCCACAATTTGCCTAGCTGAGGCCTAAACTTTTAGAAGTCAATATGTTACAAATTATAGAAATCAGGAACTTTTGTACTCGGCAAAGACTCACTGCATACAAAAGAGAGTGAGAAGCATAAGTAGAGGCAAGTGATGCTATTGGCTGCTGCATATCCTTTGACCCATTTGGATGTCTTAATGGTTTCAAAGAAACTAGTAGCTTGGGAGCCTTGAGTTAAAAATTGGGGTTACTTAGAGCTGTTAGCACAAGTTAACCAGTGCATGGTTGTTATAATTGAATTGACTAATGAGACATTTGTTTAACTAATTCGTTTTGTTACAGTGTAACTTTAAGTTGCTTATACAAGTTCACCCTCAGTCCTTTTACTGATTATAATTGAATTGACTAATGAGACATTTGTTTAACTAATTCGTGTTGTTACAGTGTGACTTTAAGTTGCTTATACAAGTTCATCCTCAGTCCTACTGAAAATTGTCTTGTTTGGTTATGTTGAGAGGCCTTGATGGGATCAACTCTATCACTACATGCTAACTATCATTTCTTCAGTTGCCTTCACTCAAGAAACACCATTAGCCTGAACCAATTTCTCATATGCATGGGGCATTAACATTGCTGTCCGAGATAGGGGCTTAGAACACTATCATGGATGCTCAACGCAGCTTATGGTGATTCTGTACACATTTCACACTTCAGGATAGCATTATTCAGCCTCACAAGTTGTTTCTGTTCATATTTGCATAGCTTCAGCTATTCCAACTTTGGTATTCCTTCTTGACCTAAATCAGTGTAGGTCTAGCATGTACAGGTCTCATCCAGCCCAGTTGAACTTGGAGAAGACTTGCTCTAACATGAATAAGGCTTACCTAGCTTTTGGATGTTCCTTACTTGTACAGGAGAAGGTAGAAACATTGTTTAACTTGAGAAAAGAACTTTTGGGCCATTCCTAGTTGGGATAAGAGTGAGAGAACATCTATTCATTGCCAAATTTGGAAAGGGGAAACTTGACCAAGCCTCCTTACAAGTTTGTAGTTGGAGTAGATTATGAAATTCTACTTCTAGTGAATTTTGGATTTGTTTCATTGTGTTTTATATCGTTGATATGTTAGGATTCTTTTGACCACTATTTTGAATTCAAATATGTGTCGAAGAATTCTTGTACGAATAAGCTATGGGTTAAAGAAGTTACTTAGCTATTCGAAATTGTATCTAGAGAGGTTTATGTTAGGATCGAGAGCACTAAAGGGGGTGAATTAGTGCAGCGGAAATCTTTCAGCGATTAAAAACAAAAGCTGCGTTCGTCCGATAAAAACGATTTCGATGTAAAGCCCGATTCACAGTTTGTATCTAAGTGCAGTTTACGCAGTTTGCGTCTCAATGTAGTTTTGCGTCTAAATGCAGATTGCGTCTAAGCGCAGTTTGCATTTAAGCGCAGTTTGCGTCTAAGCGCAGATTGCGTCTAAGCGCAGTTTGCGTCTAAACACAGTTTGCGTCTAAACACAGTTTGCGTCTAAACACAGTTTGCGTCTGAGCGCAGTTTGCGTCTAAACGCAGTTTTACGTCTAAACGCAGTTTTGCGTCTAAACGCAGTTTTACGTCTAAATGCAGTTTTGCGTCTAAACGCAGTTTTGCGTCTAAACGCAGTTTTACGTCTAAATGCAGTTTTGCGTCTAAACGCAGTTTTGCGTCTAAACGCAGTATTACGTCTAAACGCAGTTTTACGTCTAAACTCAGTTTACGTCTAAACGCAGTTTTTACGTCAAAGCGTAATTTTACGTCTAAACGCAGTTTTGAACTTTGAAAAGCGTTTTATGAATACGCAGAAAGCAATTTGCAGTTATAAATGGAATCAAAACGTAAGCGAAAAAGCTGCGGTGTAAAGATAGTACGAAAACACCGATTTACGCCCCGAATGCAGATTCGGAAAGATCGAACTTAGAGACTTCGTTAAGAAAAGCCGCCAGAGGGCGATGAGTTATGTAGGAGGTTTGCGGTAATGATAAAGTGCTCAAAGTAAAAGCAAAACCGGAGATTTAGAGTGGTTCGGTCGGTCTTGACCTACTCCACTTTTTGGCTTCCTCCTCCGAGCGAGGTCACCGACGTCAACTAGCTGCCTTCCTTCAATGGGCTAAGGCCAAGCGCCTTTTACGCTTTCACTCCTTTTGATGGGCTCGGGGAGACAACCCTTCTGAGAACCTTTCTCTCCTCACTTTTACAATTGTAAACTTAAAGAACAAAAGGAGGAGACTTAAAGGTTTTACAACAATTTTGAGCTCAAGAATCACTGAGAGAAGATCAAGATTTGGTGTAGGTCTCTTGCTCTTTCAGGTCTTTGAATGGGTGGGGTATTTATAGGCCCCAACCCAGTTCAAATTGAGCTCAAAACGATCAAATCCCGGAATTCCGGGATCGCTGTTACACCTCTCGATCGAGAGGTTGCACCGCCCGCGCGAGCTTCAAGATCGAGCCTCTGGCGGTGCCACCCTGTCGAGGCGGTTGCACCTCTCGCCGAGCTTCGAAGATCGAACTCGGCGGTTGTAACCGCCGACGAGAGAGGTTGCACCACCGGCGAGCTTCGAAACTTGAGCTCCGGCGGTGCTACCTCGACAAAGGAGGTTGCACCGCCGCCCGCCTCGCCGGAGATCGAGCCCCGGGCGGTTGCACCTCTTGGGGTCGGGCGGTTGCACACCCGGTGTGTCATGGGGAGACATAGCCCAGCGGTGCCACCTCTCGGTGTGAATCGTGGTCCGAATGGTTAGCTCCATTCGCCCAATTTCAATCTTTTCGGGGGCCCAATTGCCCCAAGATTAAGCTAATGGGATCACCTCCCATTTTCCAACTTAATCAACGTTCCAACTTAATCAACGTGCTAACTACGATTAAATCTAAGACAATTTCTGCAGACTTTGCTCGATGTGTCAATCGCTTCTTCCCAATGAAGTTTCCGTGAACTTCCGTCGATCATCCGATGAACCTCGGTGATTCTTCTTCGAACTTCCTAAGAAAACTCACGGACTTTTGCGCGACGATCCACTTGGCGAAGTTCGGCGAAGCCGCTTGGCAAGCTTCGGACTTTCGGATTTGTTCTCGGAGAACCTCCGACGATCGTCCAGAACTTCCGTCGAACTCTCGAACTCCCAACGTGATCATGATCTTGACTCCGCAAGAACTCCTCTTGCTTGTCTAACTTTCATCGTAGTTAATCACGACAACAAAACTTCGATCGAGACAATTAATCCTAAGCAATTTAACCAAGTTGTCCAGGCATGTCATTGGTCCCTCGACGCCGGTCCGATTCTTGGCAGATCGTCCTCTCTGCGACCCTATTGCCCAATCGGCCAGTTGACTCTGCAACTCCGATATCCTTGGCACAATACCGCTCTTCTTGGCCCGATGTTCGAGTCCACTACCCGAAGTTTTCGTCGATACGTCGACCGATCCACCGGCCCGACGTCCAATCTTCTGACATGTTCCTTCGGCACAACATGATTTTCCTGCTTTAATTGTCTCATCCTGATCGAAGCATCCTGCGTCACTCAAAACACAGATTAAATCATAAACATATATCAAGTAGTTTCATCATCAAAATATGAGATTCAACAGTTTATAGATCCTTCTAGAGGAATTTTGTGGGTTATGAAAAATTTCTATATGGAAACTTTACTCATAAGTCGTTTTAGTTAATTATATGTAGGTAATTTTAAGCCCTTGAATGATAAGAGTTGGGTTGCCATCTCTCTCGTTGCCCTGATGAAAATTTATTTATAGTTCTCTTTATTTGTAGTTGGTGAAAATAGCGAAGCCCTTTTTTGGAGGACATAACTGAACACAATGACTAGTTGGATTGTTGGTCTCCTAAAGCATTGGGCTTATAGCAGTTGCTATAGTCCAGTCATGTGGTGCTTGTTAGACTGCTGTGATGGTCACTATGTTCCCCAAATACCATATGCTGGAACTACATATAGACCACTGGACATGCGATTATAAATCCCTATTGCAACTCTTTAGATCACCGAGAAAGTTGCAAATCAGTGTTGCAGCAGGTATGATGATCGTGGATCCATGTGGTATGTTGTACTAATTGCATGTTATGGTCCTTTCTGAACTTATGTGAACATACATGTTCTAAAGATCAGTTAGATGGTTGAACATTTAGTCATTTTTGAAGGTCAAGATTCTGTAAACTAAATCAGTTTCATTGTCATTGACAAACTTAATCATAAACAAACAAATAATTGATCCAACAATGAAATATGAATGAGTTGTCTGATGCACTATTTAGAAATTCAGTATTTATGTAATGTTTGGAGTTTGGACATTTTTTTTGAATGGCGTTTTTGACATCTTGACGGAGGAAACATTAGTTCATGTGGTAGGTGAAGCAGGTTTAGGTGGGAAACATTAAGTTTGGCTGATTTATAGTGCTTAACTAAGAAGAGATGTGTTTAAGTGAAAATGGCAAGAGCAACAGAAGAGTATATATATAGAGAGAGAAAGGGATAAATTGCCCCTGGTTTTCTTTTCCTACAAAGAAGAAACAGGTTCTATTGGAGAAAGAGATTACCTTGGAAGAAATTTGGACAGTAGATAATGGAGATGAATTACATGTCAAGGCCACATGGTTAAAGACAAAAGATGTCCTTATATCTATTATCGTATGTCATTATCTTCTATGTGTTACCCTTTTTGTTTGGGGTTTATGCTCTTCTATTCTTAAATGCTGAATATGATGTCATTTCTAGTACCTGAAAAGGAAGCAAATGAACTGGACCATCTTTGTCCAGAATGAGCTAGCAACTGTCCTCTCTAATTAAATGACTTGGTGAACTTTCTAAAACACTTAACGTCTTCTCTTTGTCTAATTTCTAGTACTTTTAAACTAAAAAGAATTATGAACCAGATTTCTAGGATCAAGGATTGGTTCAATATCTTGTCCCACCAAGAGGCCATAATCAGGATTGTTGTGCTATGTGCCTTCTTTATATAAAGAGTTCAGCATACTCATGGGTAAAAAGACAGTTGTACCATTGTTTAATGGCCCATTAACTTACTGTTACCTAATTCAGATTTCGCTTATGACGTGATTGCACTGGTATGATCTTACAATCATGTTGTAATCTTCACTTAGTCTATGTATGTTGATGTTTGGATTATCAGCAAGTTTTGCTACTGTATGTTTTCAATTCGTGCTGTTGTTTAAGGTATAGTCGAACTATCTGATGGTTTCTGCTTAGAAGACTCCATTTAGGAAAAGGAGATTTACTAAGCTATCATAGTGATTCATGTGCTTTTAAATGATTTAAGGCTCTCATCACAAAATGTATGATGAGAAACCATCTTTACGCTCAAATTCCTGGTCTCAGTATGCTGGTTGATGTCCAAATTTCTGTTCTTTTGGATGGCAATTCATGGATTTGCTTTTATATTGAATATTAGAAACTGTTAAAATCATTACATATTGTATATGTCATTACAGTACCAGAAGATACTAAATTATGTTCTCACTAAAATTTTAGTATTTACCTTGACTAACCATATTTTTTATATTATCCCTTATCCTTTTCTTAATCTTGTGCTACTTTATATTTTTATTCAACCAAAGTTAGTTATCTTACTCTAGTACAAGTATTTACAAGCACCTTTGAGAGCACTGGAAATGACATCTCCCTGAGAATATTTTGGTTCGGCATAGTTAAGTTTGCGAGAAACCTGAAAATCATTAGAGATGTCAGTATGACCACATTTGTCTGGAAGTTTATGTTTTATATGACCATGAACCCTAGTTTTTTAGAATATTAGACTCTGAACAGACAACATGGCTTTTCTGGATCTACTGATGCAGCTTGAGAAGAATATTCGTGGAATTGCGTTTTCTGGAGGCTGGTTTAAACTGATAATTGATGGACCATCGGGGTTTTCTGCACTAAGTGGTACATCTCGCTCTGGACCAAGTCAAAAGCGTGGGCCTGGTAGGCGGAGCAAGAAACAATATGCATCATCTGAATCTGCAGTTGTGTCATCAGAGGATAGTGGAAAAGATGTGCAATGGTGGCGTGGGGGGAAGTTCTCGGAGGTTATTCTTCAGAATGGGACTCTTCCAAGTTCTCTGGTCAGAAAAGCTGCTCGTCAAGGTAAAATTTACCCTATAAAGTTTCTCAGATTCTCTTTCCCCACACAATTCCCTACTGGTTCTTTAAAAAGGCTGCTGATTGCTGGTGAAACTTTTGCATCATGTTAGGTGGTTTTCGAAGGATACCTGGTATTTGCTATCCTGAAAGTGTTGATCTTCCTAGAAGAAGCCGGCAGCTTGCTTGGAGAGCTGGTGTTCAAATGTGCAAAAATGCATCTCAGCTTGCTCTTCAGGTTGGTTCAGTACCATATTATCATGCAAAAGCTGTTGTCCATTTGCAGATTCCTTTTTTGCTAATCAATTAATTTATTATTTGGGATTCATCAGGTCAGATACCTTGACTCCCATATTAGGTGGAGAGACCTTGTTCCTCCTGAGCAAACCTCTGTGGATGGGAAAGGTTTAGATGGTGATGCTTTGGCTTTTAGAAATGCAGTCATATGTGATAAAAGGGTTGCTGAGCATAAGATGATGTATGCTCTTACCTTTTCAAATCAGAAGCATATCCCTTTACGTGTAATGAAAAATGTTTTGGAAAAAGAAACTATCAATAACGAGTATAGTAAATTGTGGTTTTCTGAAAATCATATCCCATTATACTTGATAAAGGAATATGAAGAGAAAATTGGTGGGAAACAATTGTCTGGTTCAATGACATTAGGCTCAAATGTTCAGCCAAAGTTTCGGAAAAAGCAAGTAAAATCTCGAAGGGGAGATATTTTTTCTTATCTGCTGCACAAGGGGGACAAACCTAGCAGCACTTCTTGTGCATCATGCAAAGAAGATGTCATTTTGAGGTATTGTCGAATTAACATTTGAATTTATTCACCGATCAATTAAAACAAATTATCTAACTGCTAACTTACTTTTTGTTGTTTTTTTCAATTGTAATTAAGGGATGCTACAACATGCAGCATTTGTCAAGGTATGGAAGTGCTCACACTGTATGCCAGCTGCACTTTCTGTTTGGTTATTAGAATTTTCAACTAACTGGGATTTGCTCCTTGTGAAATTACAGGTAAATGTCATAAGGATTGTGCAATACCTTTGATTGAAAGAAAGGGAACCAATTTAGCATACAATATCACATGCAAAATATGTTACCATGCTAAAACTGCGGCTCTGAACGCAAGTCGTAAGGAGATCCTCAACAGTCAGCTTCCTTTACGAAGGCAAGATCAGCTGATGTCTGGGAACAAATTCATGCCTCAGATGACAGCTCCTTGCTCTTCAGGATCCACTGGTAAGGCTGAGGTTCAAGGAACAAGATCATCTAAGTTAGAAGGCAACAATAAACGTCGGACATGCCTTTCATATGGTCTCATATGGAAGCGGAAAAAGGGTGATGATTCGGGCAAGAATTTTAGATTAGAAAATATTATTTTGAAATGTAAGGAGGGAATAAATCCGCCGAGGAATCCTACTTGCTGCCTTTGCAATTCTCCTTACCATTCCAACCTGATGTATATCCGCTGTGAAAAGTGCCTAAGTAAGTGTACAGTTGATACTTCAATCTACCTCTTTCTCAAACTATCTTCATTGAGCTCTCATACTTATCTTTTGTTTGCAGATTGGTACCATGCAGATGCTTTGGAACTTGAGGAAGCCCAAATCTTTGATTTAGTTGGGTTCAAATGCTGCAGGTGTCGAAGAAAAGCCTCACCAAAATGCCCATATCTTAAAACAGATTCTAAGAAGTTGGAGCCAGAACATATTGACAAGCCAAACACACTTGAAGGGTCCATTTCAGATCTTCCTTTATTAACACATTCATCTAACCCGGTGTCACATACGGCGGATGGAGATATGGTTGTGGTGAATGGTGATCCTCTGCTTCATTCTCTTGGAGTAGTTGAGCCACTTCCAGTTCAAACACTGGAGACTGGGGCTCAAAGCCAGCAAAAGTTGTCTGTCAGAAGGCCTCACTTACTACATGCAACTGATTTGTGTTTTGAGAGCCAGTCTCCTGAAAGAAATGATATATCACATGAAATAGATGACTATGATTTCTCTATGACAAACGATGAGATTTTTGCAAATTCTTCTGACATGGTATCATCATACGACTTGCAAGAAAGTGGTGGATGTGCAGCTGTTTCTGTTGATGATGCTGACTGTGTCTACCAGTGGCCTGATCAAATGTGTGGAAGCATCGAGGACGCAGAGTATGAACCACAGACCTACTTCTCATTCACGGAGCTGTTGGCATCTGACGATGACCAACTACATGTTTCTGATAACAACATGAATGCAGTAGAGATTGGATTCTCATCAAGTTGTGGCGAGGTCAGATCTTTTGAAGCACCTGCTTTTGATGGATTAGGATCAGAAGAGGTGCATTCTACCGGCAAGGAGTTGGTCGTTAAGGAGACTACCTTTAACGGAGTGGCATGTGACATTTGCAAGCTTGCCCATCCATCTCCAGATCTTAGTTGTGAAATATGTGGGCAGCATATCCATTCTCATTGTTCTCCTTGGGTTGAGAGTGAGCAGCCATCTAGTGATGCGAACTGGAGATGTGGAAGATGTCGAGATTGGCGGTAGTTAAGAACTGGTTCTGTCTTGATTTCTATATCGCCAATTCTGTGAACACGGCCAATAAATACACCAGTAAAAGATACAGGACAGGCTGCCAGAAGGGATTCTTCTGGTTGTGAGGTGCGCTCCAACAAAGGTACCAGATAAAACCAGCTTCGATTGCTTATGGAAACATGCAGACCTTTTTTGTGGATTTGATGGAATGGCATGGATGCTACATTTCGAGGATCCTTTTTTTGTAGGTTTGGCATAAGCATCCTGTGGGAGTTTGTTTCTATTCAACTTATACTGGTAAGAATTAGTGGCTACATGATAGGTGAGCATGCCATGGTGTATATATAAGAGGTTGAAAGAAGGGCTGAGGTGGGAGAGAGGTGGGCGCTTCGTTTTGGTGATACATCTGATAGATTTCTCAGGAGATAGTTCACACATTATCTACGCCATTGCTGAAGGAAAAAAAAAGAGGGAAAGTTTGGCATCGCATTTTGTGAAATCCATCGTGGATCTGCACAGCGCTTTGACTCGCTGTGGCTGCATGATTCCTTCGCGCAGGTGCAGATGAATTAGGATTTCTGGTGCCCTGTTACTCTTTGTTCAGACTTGTTATAGCTGCATCTGTTCTCCCATTTCTGATTGTACTTTGAATGAATATCTTGAATAGAATTGAGCTCAAGGGTACTAATCATTTCTGCTTGAGGTTGAGCCTTTTAGATTATGGAGAAGAGGGTTGATTCACTGAGAGAGCCTTGTATCCTAAACGTGTGTTTTACAATAGGTGCCTTTTTTTAATTTGAACTCAATGGTCAAAATCTGCATTGCTGCGCCCCCCACAAATGTAGCCTTATCGTTCATATCTCTTGTCCTTGGTTTTAAGTCAAATGATGGTATTATCATTGTTCCTGGAATATGCGAGACAAAAAAGGAAGCACAGCAAAAACACCCTACTCCAGCTTATTGTATGTTAAATCGAGATGTCATTCCCGAATGTTGCCACCGGTTACCTCGTGAGAGTGGGAGAGAGAAATGGTTGTGATCATAAACGAGAACTTTCAGTGGCTGAACGCTATTACAGTAACCGGTGACCATCCACATCACCTTGGATGGGTGAGGCTTGAAACCGCCGTCTTGTTGCAATCAGGCAAAAGACGTGCCGAATCAATCATTAGTCAAACTTGCACGATTGGGATCACGCGTACTCGGGGGCTTATGGTTGACACAGCAAAGATGCAGCAGCAAGGAAGGAATACTGATGCTGCTGCAATGAAGTACTACTTGCAAATAGAGGAATTAACGTCTGATGAGACCTGAATATTACAGCAATTGTTTCAGCTTCCTAAATAATTTCTCCACAACGGGGAGAAAATTACGGGTCAAACAGTTAGGCGACGTGCTAGTAAGTATAACGTGTATATATATGAGAGCTTTAAGAAGAATTGAATCAGAGATGATGATTCCCCGCAATGCATTGCATGAATCTAGCTGGACGCTACGGGTTTCACCATTGCCATTCTGACGGCTTCCGCATATGTTCTGTGCTGATAGGCCAGCGTCGAGTCGAGCAAGTCCCACAGGGATGTCTTGGGATTCCAGCCTACACTCGAAAACATCATCAACTATACCTCTTACGAGTTCAAGAGGGAACGGATCAACCGTTCAATGTAAATTGGTCATACCAAGTTGTTTATTGATTATGGTCATGTCGGGAATTCGCTTATCGCTGTCGTCGTATCCTTCACCGTAGAACTGCTTAGAACTCACATCGATCGTAGCCGCCTCCAAAGGAGGCTCCCCTGATACTTTTGAATATACCTGCACGGAAGAAGACAAAATAGCATAGGAAAGTTGGGCAAGGATCTCTGCATCTAGCAATGTCAAACGTATATGTATGTGTTCGCCGAGTGCCAACACTCACCTGCACCATGATTTCAGCAAGTTGCTTTATGGTGACTTCATTGTTAGGATTTCCCACATTAAATATGTGGCCATTAGCTCGAGCAGGATTTTCCTGAGAGAGAAGAGAACAGTTTTATTTGTTTCGTTGCAGAAGGTAAGAAAGAGACACAAAAGAAGAGAGAGATTGATACAGACAATCATCAGGAGAACAGCTTCTATGGCATCCTTGATGTAGACAAATGTCCTTTGGGATTGGCCACCGTCGACAAGTTTTAGAGGCTCACGGCGCAGGAGATTCTGCATCACATTAAGACAAAAAAAAAGAAAAGGAAGCAACGGAAATTATGATACATAAGAGAAATATTTTCTGATGCAACATAAGAGAAATTATGATACATACATTGCTGAAGCATGCCAAAACCCTAGGAACACCCTCGCTAGGACCATCAATTCCAGGAATGAAGTCCATCCTTGGTCCAATCCAATTGAAAGGTCTCACGATGGTGAACTCAAGGCCATTTTCCGCACCCTCAGCTTTAGATGGTCCAAATAAAATGTAAGAACAGGGTATAGTATAGTTTTGTTGCATCCAAACAGACAAGTAAGTAAACACACCATAAATCAGTCTCTCGATAAGTTGCTTGGCACACGCATAAGACCATCTCTGCTTCTCGACCGAACCAAAAATGCATGGTGAAGCATCTTCTTTTAGCATATAGAATTCTGATTCCTTTACGATCATGCAATTTCTGGTTACGGGAATGAAAAGAAGAAACAATACTAGTACAACATAGACATGACTTATCATGTAGAAGAGAACTCAATCGGAACATCCATGTCAGATAACCATGAAGAACCAATTGTTTCCTTAAGAAGGTAGGTTACTAATAAAAATGACCAGATATAAAAATCATGAAACAAAGTCATCAAGAGAGTTAATTTCAAGCCACAATTTTAGTCTCTTTAAAGCACATGAAGTCCAACTACATTGGAACTTTGAAAACAGCGGTTCAGTGCACATAAATCTACTGCAAATTATAATGCTCCTTGCATAGTTCATTATCTTTAAGCCTCAAAAATGATATTAAAGTGATGATTCATGATGAAGAATAAACACAGGATGACTAAACATACGTGAGACTAAGGGCCACCACATCCTCCAAACATGTATAATGTATTCCACTGCTATGAACCTATTAGGCAATGTATAAGTTCAAAAATTCAGGGAACATATCATGGCTTGTGCTCAACATTGCGACCAAGGGAGACAAACCACACAACTCACTTTTTAGAGAGGACATAGCAAAAGTAGCTACTGGTGTGAATGATGCATAGTTAACATAGTTAACTCATTTTTAACATTGTAATAAAATTGTAAGAAATATCAGTTTATTCCGATTTTTTAGCACATTTGATCCAATAATTCTGTGGTTCTCATAACTATACAGAATGAAGTATGCAATCACGGTTAATAAAATATCATATTACACGTATATATTATGTTGTAGTCATGTATAATCTCACCTCAGCGAAAGATTATCTGATTATTTTCTATGTTTTATGCCATTCTAAATGTCAATGAAATTATGAACTAAAAAGAAGACACCTTTGTGTCATTACTGTTTGGTTACGGTGTATAATACCTTAGTTTCAGGTAGAACATGAAGTCATTTTGATGCAAAAGCGAACATTACCCACAGGTGGTTAGATCAGAAGTATTTTGAACGCAATCAAATTGTGATAATTTAATCTAATTAGACAGATCCTCATGAGCATTCACATAATCATCCGTTCGTTTAGATGCAGGAAGTCAAAGGGACGCAACAGGCACCTTTCTCAGAGGATGATCCTTTGGCAGGTAGCTCCCTAGTGTTTTCCCATACACTTCACAGGTGGAGAAATGAATGAGGCGCTTGTTGTTCTCCGAACAATACCTGACCTGCACAGCCACGTCCCCAAGATTTCACACAGATGAAGAAAGAGGTGCAGGAAAGCCAAAATAGAAGAGGAGGGCAGGTAACCCCGAAACTTACAACTGGGAGAGCGTCAATGAAATTGCTGTAGATGGTGTCTAATGGACGGGTGTTGTAATCCGCCGGGGTACAGATTGCCGCCAGATTGATCGTCTGTAAAGCGAACAGCTATCAGAATTCCTTGTGAGACAAGAAAACGCGATAACAGACGCAGAGCCGCTCAATCCATTACACGACGGTTCACCAAGAAAGCAAAAAGTTGCTGCGAATCAAAAGAAAAGATGCGTAGAAGAAAGCAGAGAGACTGTAAAATAAAATGCCGATCCGCAAGAATCATATAGAACGGAGTGCCAGAGATCCGAAGAAAGATTAGGGGCGTGGCGGTTGGCGGCGGGGGGGAGGACGAACCACATCGGACATCTTGATGAGACCCTCGAGCCTGGAGTCGTGCTTGATGTTGAGGCGGTGGAACTCGATGCGGCCGTCCCAGGGGTTGCGGGCCTGCTGCCCGCCGTCCGCGGGCGGCGGCTGCGGGGGGTCGAGGAGGTGCTTAATCTTGTCGTTGTAGACGTCAACGGCCAGCACCGTGTGCGGCGTCTCGGCCATCAGCTTCTCGCAGAGGTGGGATCCGATGAACCCCCCGGCCCCGATCAAGCAGATCGTCATCGGCTTGATCGGGTTGCCGTCGAGATCCAGCCTCGCAGCCGCTGCCATCGTCGGGTCCCCTCAACAGCCTCGCTCTCAATCTGCGCAAGGGATTCGAACAAGAAGAAGAAAGAATCGACGAGAGGAAGAGCGGAGGGAGTGGAAGTTTTGGGGAGGCCATAAGAGGAAAGGGGGGAGTTTAAATACCCACCGCTGTTGCGGTGTTAGGGATGGACGTAAAAGTCGGTGCTTCCCCAACTGCCTCTCACAAACATCAACACAAAAGTTTATTTGGACAATCATTTATTTTTGTGTATGATCCTTAAAAATTAAAATATGAATTGAATGATTAGTGAGGGCATATTTTTCATTTTTATGATTTATTAAATATATCAACGAATTATCCTCTAATTTTATTAAAAAATAGAAAGAAAAATTACACTGTATAGGAAATTTTAGGCCATTTTAATTTTATAATTTTAAAGCGGAAAACATATTAGAAAAAAAAGAAATCAACAAAATTATCCAAATTCTATAAACAAATAAATAAAATAATTTTTCAATGAATAGATGCACTCTGAATACTTATATGAGATTTGATACTAAATCCAAGTGATCAAAATATTATTTTTTCCTCTTTGTGTATCAAAATAAGTTCCTCATCGAAATAACAACTTGATATCCAATTGAAAATATCAACCAAGGAAAAACCATGAGACCGTAGTCCACCTCAAACTTCCACTATCAATAATGATAACAAGTTTACAATAAATCTTTTCTAAAATAACTAGAGGATCATAATAACATCAAAAACATAAATCTTGGCTCTAGCATATCATCATATATGATGAATCTCCTTAAAAAATAATTCTAGGTCTCACAAAGTGGGTATAACAGGAAAATACCTCAGATAGGGTAAACTATAGATCAATACCGTTAGGATTATAGAGTTTACTGCAAAAATTCTCCACATAAAATTTGGACCAAAATTGACAACTTTTGGCCACCGATCGTCAAGCAGAAAACTCATTAGGTAAAGAGTTTGTCAACATATATGATCCATTCTCATTAGTATGCACTTTTTCCAACTGTAATTTTTTCATCTCAAGCACATCACGAATCCAGTGATATCTCACATCAATATGCTTGATCTAGAATGGTATGTTGAATTTTTGGAGAGGTGAATGACATTCTGATTGTCACAGTAAACAGTATATCCTTCTTGTTTCAAGCCCAATTCCTATAGAAACGTTTTCATCCATAAAGCTTCCTTGCAGGTTTTAGTAATTGCTATGTATTTTGCTTCTGTGGTTGATAGAGCAACACACTTTTGTAACTTAGACTACCAAGAGATTGCTCCTCCTGTAAATGTCATCAAGAATCCCGAAGTAGACTTCCTGAAATTAGTATCACCTGCCATGTCTGCATCTGTGTAACCTTCTAATATATGTTTCATCATTACTAAAATATAAACATAACCTGAAAGTACCTATTAGATATCTTAATATCCATTTCACTACTGCCCAATGTTCCTTTCTAGGATTAGAGAGAAATCGATTGACAACTCCAACTGCATAAGCTATATCTAGCCTAGTACAAATCATAGCATACATCAAACTGCCTACTACAGATGAGTAAGGCACTATGGACATTTCTTCTTTTTCTTTCTCGCTTGTAGGACATTGTTTCGAACTAAACTTGAAATGACCTGCAAGTGGAGAACAAACTGCTTTGGCTTTACTCATGTTGAATCTTTCAAGAACCTTTTCAATGTAAGTCTCTTGAGATAGTCAAATCTTTCTTTTCTTCCTATCACGAAGAATCTTCACGCCAAGTATTTATTTCACTGATCCCAAGTCTTTCATGGCAAAAAACTTACTTAGCTCTCTTTTAAGCTTTTCAATTTTTCGAGCACAATAATCAGCTCTAGTTTCATCTGAAATATGCTTATGCAAGTTTATATCAATCCATCTTCTAATATAGGCAATGTCTTTTTTATGTTGAACTTCTCATTCTTCATCGTTTATAGTAGAAGGTTTATCTTTAATCTTGATAGACTTATACAAATCTTTGCAATAGAGCAAATCTTTCATCAGACGTCTCCAAGTGGAATAATTTGATGAGTTTAATTTAATCATACCATCTGACTGCTCCATTTCAATCACACAAGAAAACTAGCACCAAACAACCTGTTGCTCTGATACCACTTGTTGGGAAAAACCTGTTAAAGCGGAATATTTTTTTCCCTCTTTATGTATCAAAATGGGTTCCTCATCAAAATACTAACTTGATATCCAAATAGAAATATCAATCAGCACAGCATAAACAATAGAACAATTAATCAATCACACAATGAGACCAAATCTTTTAACGTGGAAAACCCAATGTGGGAAAAACTACGGGACCGTAGTCCACCTTAAACTTCCACTATTGATAATAATGATAACAAGTTTATAGTAAATCTTCTCTAGAATAGTTAGAGGATCATAATAACATCAAGAATATAAATCTTGACTCTAGAATAACTAGAGATTTAGAATATAGATCTCCTCAAAAGAATTCTAGGTCTTACAAAGTGTGTATAACAGGAAAGTACCTCAGAGAGGGTAAACTGTATATCAACACCATTAAGATTATAGAGTTTGCTGCAAGGATTTTTCACATAAAATTTGGGTCAAAACTGACAATGTTTGACCACCGATCATCGGATAGAAACTTAATCTTTCTCTCTCCCTTCTCTCTCTCTTCTTTTCTCTCTCTTTTGTCGTGTGCCGCCGTTCACTGCACGCCCAAACGTTTGCACGCTGCGCTCTCTAACTTTCTGT
This sequence comes from Musa schizocarpa, assembly GCA_900464855.2. Taxonomy (NCBI): domain Eukaryota; kingdom Viridiplantae; phylum Streptophyta; class Magnoliopsida; order Zingiberales; family Musaceae; genus Musa; species Musa schizocarpa. Next base: position 34,673,412 of record LS990917.1, on the reverse strand, counting down.
CATCACCTTTTTTATTCTCTCTCTTAATTATTGATTTAGGTTTATGATCCAAATTGTCCAAGCCAACATATGGGCTGGACCCAACACTATACTACTGCATGGCGGAGACCCAGTTGGAATCCAAATGATGTATCTGATAGAAGATAAGATTTCTTCAACTATATGAGGAAATCTCTCTATTCTGTTAAGAAAAATCCTCTATTCTGTCGAGGGAAATCTTTTCTCCTAATTTGTATAAATAGGAGAGGGAACATGTTAATGTATTGAAGCATTTTCATTTCTTCAATAAAGCTTCTTCTCTTCTTCAATAAAGCTTCTTCAATAATTGTTCTTATCTTCTATTATTTTCATCATGGTATCAGAGCCTTCTTCCTTGCGGATGTAAGCAGCTCTGCCGAAACCTTCTACTCCTCTTTTCTGTTCAATTGGAAAGGGCAGTGCTGCTGCTTAGCTCTACTCCTCGTTCTCACATCTCACTCGAACGAGAAGTGCTGTTGCCGCCATCCTTACCGCCACAGCCATCACTGCCTTCCTGCAACAATAGGAACGAATGTAGTTTTTACAGCTTCTATCTACAGCCGCTTCCCTCTGCCGCAGCAATTTCTCTGCAACTATAACTACTACAGATTTTTTTTTTCTTCTTTCGTTTCACCTAATCGCTGCAGATTTCTTGCTCATCGCTGCAGCTTTCTCACCCATCACTGCAGCCTCCTCTATAGTGCATTGCTGCAACCTCCTCTATAGTGCATCGTTGCAGCCTCCTCTGCAGTGCATCGCTGCAGCCTCCTCTGCAGCGCATCAATCTGCTTTTCTCCTCCTCCCTCCCTCCTATATCTTTACATCTTTTGTAAAGATCACTTAAATTGCCACAAAATATCTGGGATGTCTTCATTTTCCTCTTCTGATATTCCTGTCCCTGTTTCTACAGGGACTCTGAGCACTTTTCAAAGTCTTATCACCATCAATGCTGCAGCACTTATTCCCTTCAAATTATCCAAAGGTGGCAACTACGCATCTTGGCGGGCACAACTTTCTAATCTTCTATTTGGCTATGATCTCCTAGGTTACGTTGATGGCTCTCTCCAGTGTCCACCTGAAATGATCAACATCCCAGGTGAACCCAATCTAGTGCCAAATCCAGCCCACAAACTATGGTTACGTCAAGATCGCCTCATCCTCCAAGCTATTCAAGCTTCCGTTGCTGGATCCATTGCCCCACTGATATCCTTATGTATGACTGTTGCAGAAGCATGGTGCAAGTTACAAATAACTTTGGCAAATCGCTCGCGTACTCGCATGCTCGGACTTCTCTCCAATATGATGAATACGAAACAAGAGGGAAGTACAATTGCTGATTATCTACAACATATCAAAGTTATCATCGATGATTTAGCTTTGATAGGTCATTCTCTTAATGATGAAGAAGTCCTAATCCATACCCTCAATGACCTAGGAGGCGAGTACAAAGAACTGATAGCAGCACTTCGGGCACGTGACTCACCAATATCATTCGAAGAACTTTATGATAAGTTGATCGACTATGAGACGTCCTTGAAGCGTGATGATAGGTTGCCCGGACCACCTATTACAGCTCAGGTCAATCAAAAATCCAAGAGGAAGAGTAACCAGTACAATAAGTACGTCAACAACGATTTGGCTAAGTTGCCTCCTAGCCCTATGGGGCCCAGACCAAACCCCCCTTATCCATATCAAGGTGGTAACTTTCATAATCCTCAACCGTCGTGTTCTGACTTCACAAGCCACCAACGAGTCGTTTGCCAACTATGTGATAAAGTCGGACACTCCGTGAAAGTCTATCGATCTCACCCCAGACTCCCTGCTCCATCACAGTGGTCTTGTTAGAACCCTTGCAGATTCTAAACTTGGGGTTGATCTCTTTAGGGGATCGTTCTCCTTGGAACTCTATAGGGGTTCCTCCCTCCAAGTTGCTGCTCAAAGGCTATAGAAAAGATTCATCTATTGCTTGTGAAAAGATGAGGAATACATGGCTATTTATAGGGTTTCTAAACCCTAACTCCTAATAGGACTCCTACTCAAGACTCCTACTCAAGACTCCTACTCAAGACTCCTTCTTCTAACTAACTCCTAATAGACTTCTAATCAAGACTCATATTTCTTTACAACTCCTAATTTATCTCTAAGAAACAATCTCCTAACCCTAGCCGGCCTCTTCACCTCTTTAATAGGGGTCGGCTTAGGTAGGTTTTACATGAATGTCCATCTCAATTAGGACTCTCCTAGCTAGAGTCCTAACAAACCCGCCCTCTTCAAATCAGCCTTGTCCTCGAGGCTGACGATTCATGAATTTTGGGAATTTGATCTTCAAGTCGTCATAGTTCTCCCAAGTGACATCTTCTCTTGGTAGGTTCACCCACTGTATTAGCACTGTAGTAGTGGGTCGTCGTCGTCGAGTCACGATCCGTCGATCAATAATGACACTTGGTTGGGTCTGGAGTTTTCCTTAGATAGTCATATTTGGTGGGTTGCTTTGGGCTGTCTCCAAGCACCTATTTACAAATTTTATCTGGCCGTTGATTTGCGGGTGATATGCCATACTCCTTTTCAATTTAGTACCTTTTCAATTTATCATAAGCACAATGCGTCCCTTATAGTGTAATTCTTTTGAGTCCCAATTGTAATGAGCCACGAAGCTTGGTACTTCCTGCAATTTTTTTATAATCTTACTTGTCTCCGAATCTTCCTGCCATTCCATCTTAATATCCTCAAGGAAGTCACTGGTTGGAAGTGAAACGGCTGAAACTTCAGCTTGCTCGGGTAGCTGCGAAAGCGCATCTGCAAGAATATTCTCTTTCCCCTTTTTGTAAGTTATTTCATAATCAAATCCAAGAAGTTTTGTTACCCATTTTTGCTGCTCAAGGGATGATATCTTTCGCTCCAAAAAGTACTTGAGGCTTTTATGGTCGATTTTAATTTGAAATCGTCGACCATTCAAGTAGGGTCTCCACCTCGTTGCTGCGCGCACAATGTCAAGCATCTTCTTATCATATATTGACTTATTTTGATGGGAGGGAGATAGTGTCTTGCTAGTGTATATGAGTGGTCGACCATCTTGCATGAGAACGGCTCCAATTCTGACTCCAGATGCGTCGGCCTCAATGATGAAGGGTCTATTGAATTCTGGTAGCACAAGCACCGGCGTCGTTGTCATGGCTGCCTTAAGTTTGTCGAAGGCAGCAGAGGCTTTGTCCGACCATTGGAAAACATCTTTTTTCAGTAAAGAAGTGAGTGGTGCACTGATCTTCTCATAGTCCTTAACAAATTTTTGGTAGTAGCCCGTTAGTCCAAGGAACCCCCGTAGTAATTTCACATTTGTAGGTTTCGACCAGCCTTGCATTGCCTCAATTTTTGCTAGGTCTACTGCCACTCCTTTTTCTGATATTATATGCCCAAGGTACTCTACTTTTTGCTGGAGAAAGCTGCACTTTGGTTGCTTTACAAAAAGAGTATTCTCCCGAAGGATCGTCAGAACAATCCGTAAATGCTGAAAGTGAGTCTCAAGAGAAGGGCCGTAAATGAGAATATCATCAAAAAATACCAGCATAAATTTGCGAAGATAGCTCCAAAAAATATGGTTCATGAGACTTTGAAAGGTTGAAGGAGCATTAGTGAGTCCAAAAGGCATTACTAAGAATTCATAATGACCATTATGTGTGCGAAATGCAGTTTTTGGAATGTCATCGTCACATACCCGAATTTGGTGGTAACCGGATCGGAGGTCCAACTTCGTGAAGACTCGAGCTCCTTTTAATTCATCAAGAAGTTCATCCACCACTGGTATTGGGTACTTGTCCTTGACGGTGATGCCATTTAAAGCTCGGTAATCAATGCATATTCGCCATGTTCCATCCTTCTTGCGTACAAGTAGCACCGATGAAGAGTAGATGTTGCAACTTAGCCGAATAACTCCTGTTTTAAGCATCTCTTTTACAATCCTTTCTGTTTCATCCTTCTGGAGATGTAGATATTGATATGGCCGAGTATTTGCTGGAGGTTTGTCTGAAAGAATCGTTATATAATGATCATGCCGACGGGTAAGAGGTAGGTTGTAAGGTTCGTCAAATATATCTGAATATTCAGCAAGCAAAGGAAGTAGGTTTGGATCTTCAAATTCTATTGGCTCTCCCTTAGTTTGCTGCTCAAGTTGTACCAAAAATCTGCGGCATGCTTTATGCAAAATCTTCTCCATTTGTTGTGTGCAAATCATCGTTACGTCGCCCCTATGTTTCTCGTTCAGGATCACCTGTTTCTCCTTACTGTAAAATTTCATAATTAGTTGCATAAAATTCCAAGGAATATCACCTAATGTTGTCAACCATTTAATTATGAGCATGGCCTCATGATCATCAAGCGGGAGAAGGAAGAAATCTGCAATTATCTCTTGGTTCTGCAGTAATAGTTTCTCTTGCAGGCGTTTACGATCATACTTCAAAATCCGTCCGTCGGTAATCTTAATGTCAAACCTGCTGCAATTCTCAATAGGTAAAGCCATATGGACAGCAACCTTACTGTTTAGAAAGTTAATAGTACTGCCCATGTCGATGAGAACAGTGATCGGTTGTTGTTTGAGAAGGCCTCCAACTTTCATCGTTTGCGGGTTTGAGTAGTCGGCTAGTGCATGTACCGTAACTTAGATCGATTGTGGCTCTTCTTCTGCATCTTCTTCTTCACGTTCAAGGCTCTCTTCTGAATGTTCAATGACTTCTTCTTCTATTGGTTCAATCATAAGAAGTCTCCTTTTACTACAGCGATGCTCACGGCTCCACGGCTCGTCACAATGCCAACATAACCCCTTCGCATATCGCTCCCGAAGCTCTTCTCCTGTTAACCTCTCTCCTTGATGTGATTTCTTCGGGCTTAATGGTCGGCTCAATCTGAGTTCGGTAAAGAGCATCTGAATCTTATCCTCCATTCGCGCCTCGAAGGCTTCGAATTTAGCATTGAATACCTCCTCAGATGTCATAGTATATGCTGTCTAATCTGTGATATCAAGATCTCTCTTTTGTTGTCGGGTTAAAGGCATGTATTGGTTGAGAGAGGTGATGGTCAAAAGGGTTAGTAGATTGGTGGATGTAGGCTACGGTTTAGGCTTGTTTTGTGGCTATTTTGGGTGCAGGTTGAGGGTGTGGTTTGGTAGAGTTTTAGGGCTGTAGATAAAAGTTTTGGATCTGTGGTAGATGGTAGCAAAGGTTTGATAGAAATCAATGAAAGTTGCAGCAAGTATGTGCTGTCTTGTAAGAGTAGAATTGTCGTCGAAGAAACAACGGTTTCTCGACGTAATTCCCACCAAAAACATGAGAGAATTGAGGAGGGAATTGATAGCAAAATCACAATTTATATGACGGCAAGGATTTCTAATTTAATCAAGAAAATTTCGACAGTATAACAGCAAGGAAATTGGTGCAAGTTGCGATTGCAGAATTCTCGTTGAGAAATTCCAACAGGTTACGATGAAAATTTGCAGCAACACAAAATCGTTTTTAGAGATGAATTTCTTTATAGATCAATCTTAGATGGAAGCCAAGATGATCTATGAAGTGTATTAGAAATTTCATTCAAAAAAGATTGCAAATAGACGGGTTAAGGCAACAATATGCGGCTGAAATTTTCTGCAGCACAGATTTTTAAGTATAACAGATTAGACGTAAAAGATCAGTGGTTTATATTGAGAATTTTTTTTTATGAAACCAAAGGGAATCTGCTATTAGGAAATGTCAAAGATGTCATAAAAATTTCGTAGAGATTTGGATAGAAAAAACACAGTAGCAAGATCAAACAGACGGTGCTATACGGTTGGAATTTTGCAATGTATCTTTCATCGTAGAGATGAAAACTTTATAACGAAAAGTATATGCAGCAATATAGGAATAATTTTTTTTTGGGATTTTCAAATAAGGATAACTAAATTGCAGCAGCAGTAAGGTAGAAAACCAGAACCTATTGCAATTCACGGGGAGATCAAAGGATGATCCGTGGTGGTGGAGATGACGGTGGAATTTGACAACGATCTCTTAAGCAATTGTGGGAATTGCTTTGGGCAGTTGTGGTGGGTTGATGGATGGCTATGGAAGGGCAGCGAGATGCCAAGAATGCTGCTCTGATACCAGGTGTTAGAACCCTTGCAGATTCTAAACTTGGGGTTGATCTCTTTAGGGGATCGGCCTCCTTGGAACTCTATAGGGGTTCCTCCCTCCAAGTTGCTGCTCAAAGGCTGCGGAAAAGATTCATCTATTGCTTGTGAAAAGAGGAGGAATACATGGCTATTTATAGGGTTTCTAAACCCTAACTCCTAATAGGACTCCTACTCAAGACTCCTACTCAAGACTCCTTCTTCTAACTAACTCCTAATAGGACTCCTACTCAAGACTCCTACTCAAGACTCCTTCTTCTAACTAACTCCTAATAGACTTCTAATCAAGACTTCTATTTCTTTACAACTCCTAATTTATCTCTAAGAAACAATCTCCTAACCCTAGCCGGCCTCTTCACCTCTTTAATAGGGGTCGGCTTAGGTAGGTTTTACATGAATGTCCCTCTCAATTAGGACTCTCCTAGCTAGAGTCCTAACAGGTCTCAGGCGAATTTCATGGCTACTCCAACTCCTACCCAACCTAATTGGATTGTGGACTCGGGCGCCTTTCATCACATCACCTCTGATCTTCACAACTTATCCATCCATAACAACTATGACGGAAATGAAGATATCATCATCGGTGACGGTAAAAGAATTCCTATTACTCATTCTGGTTCCTCAACGCTTAGTTCACTTACCACAACTTTTACACTCGATGATGTTTTATGTGCACCTAACATTAAAAGAAACCTCTTTTCCGTTTCTCAATTCTGTAAAGAAAATAATACCTCAATTGAATTCTTTCCTAACTTTTTTCTTGTCAATGATTTGAGCACGGGGGCATCCTTGGTCTAGGGTCAGAACAAAGATAACATTTATGAGTGGCCATCCGCTTCGTAAATTACCCTTTCTACTGCTCACTCTTTAATCGCAGCTCTGGTCGATGTATGGCATCGTCGTCTTGGTCATCCCTCCCCTTTTATCCAGTAAAAATTACTTTCTCGTTATTCTCTTCCTACCTTGAAAATCAATAGCACTATCAATCATTGCGATGCTTGTCTTTGCAATAAAAGTCATAAACTGCCTTTTGGGACAACCTCCATTTCTTGCTCTAAACCATTTAAAATCATTTATACCGACGTGTGGGGCCTTGCCCCAATTCCTTCTTTTGACAAGTTTCGCTTTTATGTCATTTTTGTAGACTATTTTACTAAGTACACATGGTTATATCCTCTCCACCATAAGTCTGATGTTTCCACAGTATTTACCAACTTTCGAAAGTTGATCGAGAATTTTTTTCAATCTTCTATTAAAACAGTTTACTCTGATTGCGGAGGCGAATATCAAGCCCTCGCATCCTGTCTCTCTGCTTGTGGTATACAACATCTCAAGTCACCCCCATATACTCCCCAATTGGTTGGCTCTGCTGAACGCAAACATCGGCATATCGTTGAAACTGGTCTCTCCCTTTTACATCAAGCATCCATGCCACCACCTTTTTGGTCAGTAGCTTTTCAAATTGTAGTTTATCTTATTAATCGTATGCTCACTATAGTCTTACAATACCAGTCACCATTTGAAAATTTATTCCACAAGCTTCCAAACCTTCATAAACTCAAAGTTTTGGTTGTTTATGTTATCCATGGCTTCGTCCTTATGCGTCACATAAGCTAACACCACGATCTAAGCCTTGCACTTTTATCGGCTACTCTCTTGAACATAATGCTTTTCAATGCTATGAACCCCAAACTAAAAAAGTCTTTATATCACGTCATGTTATTTTTGAGGAGTCTATCTTTTCTTTTCAAAATAATCCTACCATACAAGCTACTCCGATAAATATACATCACTGGAATATCCCTCCGATCTCATCACACAAACCTCTAATGACAACATCCAGTCCTTACCCTCAAGATCCGCATACTACTATTACTCCAGTTCAACAACTTCTCACTCCCTCTATTTCTCCACTCCATTCCTCACAAGTTTCCCTTATTAATGAAGCAATACCCTCGGCAACATTGCCACTGGCCTTTACCTTCTCCTAGACCTAGTAACATTGTCGTGCCGATGGTTGGCCCGGTCCATGACAGTGACTCGCCCTCGGCTATACCACCAACACAATCTACCACTTCTATCCCCCTAGACATCCAATGACAACATGCTCCAAAAGTGGTATTGTCAAACCACGTCAAGTTCTTGACTTACATGCTATAACAAGTTCCTCCACTAAGGCCAGTGAACTCACTACAATAACTCAAGCTCAAAAATCTTCTCACTGGCGTAAAGCCATGTGTGACGAATATGATGCTCTCCTCCATAACTTTACATGGTCCTTAGTACCCTTTCATCACACACAAAATATCATCGGGTGTAAATAGGTCTTTCGAATTAAGCGGAACCCAGACGAATCCGTTGCCAGATATAAAGTACGTCTAGTCGCCAAAGGGTTTCATCAACGACCTGGTGTCGACTTCACAGAGACATTTAGTCCCGTTGTTAAACCTACAACAATCCGTCTTATCCTGAGTTTGGCCATCTCAAAGGGCTGGCACATACGACAATTGGATGTTAACAATGCCTTTTTACAAGGGACACTTACTGAAGATGTCTTTATGCAGCAACTTCCTGGTTTCGTTCATCCTCAATATCCGAGGCATGTCTGCAAACTTCAAAAAGCTAAAGTTATTTCAATAAAGTTTCTTCACTTCTTCTTCATTAAAGCTTCTACAATAATTGTTCTTATCTTCTATTATTTTCATTATAGTATTAGAGCAGTGAGAAAAGCGAAGTTTCGCTCTTGCCTTTGGCCAGCGACCAACGTCGTTGAGAAAAGCGAAGCTTCACCCTTATCTTCGGCCAGCGACCAACGCCGCTGCAGCCACATTCCTAAGAGGCTCCACGGCCAATCCTCATCTTCCTCACCACGGTAGCCTTCGCTGATTTGCCAAAAGTCGGTGGACTTAAGGAGAACGAATGGCGGACTTAAGGAGAACGAAGGGAATGCATGTGCCCTCACAGCAACAACAATCGCAATAATAGCAACGATCTGCTCTTGCTCTACTCACGAAGTCTCTCGCTTGTAAACCATTCTTTGCATCGATCAAGATTAGTATCCTTATCAGGAGCACCATCTTGCGGGGACAAGATAGAAGATAAGATTTCCTCAACTATATGAGGAAATCTCTCTATTCTGTTAAGAAAAATCCTCTATTCTATTGAGAGAAATCTTTTCTCCTAAATTGTATAAATAAGAGAGGAAACATGTTAATATATCATATCGAAGCTTTTTCATTTTTTCAATAAAGCTTATTCTCTTCTTCAATAAAGCTTCTTCAATAATTGTTCTTATCTTCTATTACTAGACGACAACAAATTTATGCAATTTCTTCAAGATTGATCATGGAAATTTCCATAGTAACTTTCAGTGATGAGATACATATTCTCTTTCTTAAACATAGGATGAAGAAATATAATATGCCATCTTAGCTTCAACAAAACAAAGACGGAGAAGATGGCATAATCCCAAGGAGAAGTCCACATAGCAGTGAATTCAAAAGCCTAACATCCTTTACCGGGGCAGAAAAAGCCTAACATCCTTTGGAGTAAAGCTAGAAGACGATCAGAGGTTATCACGGAAGGGGAAGGTGTGAAGCAGAGAACAGATATAAATCAAAGTAAATGCATGCCTCTTTCGAGTGTTTTGACTGTCAAAGGCTGCCATAAGTGCAAGCTGTAGAATCTTTTTCTGGACCTCCTCGAAGCTACACAGCACATTTGCCTTGAATTCCTGACACGGGTAAAGATGCTTCTGTGGAACTCGAGTGCAGTGAGTTATGAGTCATATGCACAGAACAACAAAATAAGGTGGCTCTCTCAGCACGTTCGACTGAGGAGCTACCTATATATCTTCTTTAACTTGTAGAAGGCCAGCTATAGAGAAGAAATCAAAGGTTTATGCTGTAAACAAGTTGTAAATGTTTCTTGATGGTGTTTGAATGATACATCACATCGCATTGGTGGAGAGGAGGAAAAGACGACAGGAGAAACTAAAGTACAAAAATTAAGATCCCATTTGATGCCGAAGCTTGTGTAAGCCATGAGTACTTCCATCTCCTCAGGCAACGCTGTTGAGTCCCATACATCCTGACCACAGAGTCTTCAACAATCTCTTCTGCAAACATCATTTCAACAGGTATTTGGTCTATACATATGTATGTTTTTTTATATATACTGGAATAAATAAGATCTGCGTATGGGAGGCAGGCATGGGAGTGAGCGATAGTGATACCCTTTTGGGCTTTTGGTGGAGGAGTTCAGGTGGGATCTTGTACAGGTCCTCATCCACAGCCTTGGGAGCTCTTCTAGGCCTTCTTGGGGTGATTTGGAGTGTCAAATCACTGGCCCTTTCTTGCTTCATCTGCTGTTCTTTCCCAAGGTGCTTCTCTCCTCCTCCATGACCACCCTTCTTGACCTAAAACCGCATGGTAAGACTTGGTTGAAAGCTGAAAAGATTAGGGTGATGAGTGCGTACCTTTCTGTTGTGGTGGTGATGGTAAGCTGGTCTCACTTGTGTTGACACTTTAAAGAGATCGCCATCCTCGCCAAAGTAATGCCGTCCGATCAACCCAGCCTGCACCGCTGACTCGAAGTACTGGGTGATGGGGAGCTCGTCGCAGTGATCCCAACACCCAAACGCTGGAAATTGGTGACTCTTCGTCATGCTCTGTAACCAGAACTAAACACAAACATCAGACCAAGCTTCAGTCTGCAACAAAAAACCTCTCGCATTATAACTTACCGGTAGCAGCAAAACTGCGAGCAGTGATGAAGGAAATGTGGAAGCAATAGTGGTTATATAAGAGAGAGAGAGATGAATGGAGAAGTAATAGTAGTAGGAGTAGGGGAGAGGTCTTTATGAGAAGGACAAGCCAAGAAGTGATTTGGCTTCTTTATTAGGGGAGGTAGGAAGGTCACTGATTGCCACCAAAGACGGCCGGTTCTCTTGCTCGACTGCCTTTTCCCAAGGCCAACAGTCATGGATCTTTTGCAAACTCCGAGAGAGAGAGAGAGAGAGAGTAGGACGACTCGAGCATCGGTGGCCACGGTGTTGACGTTTTGGCCATCTGCTCGGTTCTCCAGTTAGGTCAAGAGGGGCCACCCATTGGCGAACCATTCTTTACCTCGGTCGCCATGCACGGTCACGTGAAACCTCGACGCTCCCTTTGAATTGATGAGGTCGACGCAGTCAGTCTCTCACTGACTCACAGCATGTATAAATAATAATGGAGAGAGAGAGAGAGAGACTTAAGATCAATAGGCTACTGTAGTTTTGCCATACAAACTTAGATTTGGTACAACTTCAATGGTGATGATGGCTGCAAGGAAGACTCAGCTATCTATTTATAGTTTTTCTGTTCTTGGATTTGGGACCTAATGCATGCATGGATCTTATCTAAATGTGTGTAAGAATTTATTTACACACAAAGTTAAGAATAGATTTATGTATATGCACTTAGAATAATTTAATTTTAATAATAATATAAAAAATAATCATCTAACTCGACACGTGATAGTCATGCCACCAATACGTCATGTCAGTATAATCAAAATAAAAAAATAGATTTTTTTTTGTTATGATGAATATTTTTCTATTTATTTATTTATTTATTTATTTTTATTTTATTTTTTTAGAAAGATTATCTTTGTCTCTGTTTATATCTTAGATCGAAACAAATTATTATAATTCGTTCACAATTAAAAGATCAAATTCTCTCTGCCTCCTAAATGGAAAGTCTAACTTAGGAATCATATCCATCACCAAATTAATAAATCCACTTATATGTATATGTTGGGCTGATAGTAGTTCAAGATAGAAAATTATTCTCAATCATCTAAATAGTATTTTCATCTATCAAATCTACAATAGATTCTTATTTTTTTATTATAATTACTTAAGAAGATTTTAGATATTATATATAATTAATTATTCTCTTGTGATTGTTGTTTGTGCTTTGCGCAATAGATTCTGAGATTTATATATTCATTATTCTTATAGTAGATTTTTTTTGATTTGCAATTTGATTTTTATTCTTGAAGAAATTTTCATATAAATTTTGATATTATATTTTATTATGATACTATTTAATTTTACTGTGTATCACGGTATGCTTGTATTTACTGGTATCGAGGAAGACTTTGAGTCCGTTGACTTTTATTTGACACCTTACCTCGCCGACTCGACAACTGATACTAAGCAGACGCATGCAATCCCATACTCGACACGATTCATGACAACAACTGCAGACTTGAGCTGTTTGCGTCTTCGTTGCTGTCTACTAAATGAAAGGGCAACACGAAGGAGGCGCTGCTGATGCTGCTGTGCTCTCGATCGGTGTGCCTTTCAGGAAATCGCCGTGGTCGGAGAAGAACTCCACGTTCTCCAACATCTTCTCATGCTCCAACTGTCAAATGGTCGGAAGCAATTCATCGAACACCACAGAAACACACACACACATACATAATGGGATGGAATTACGGGTTTCTCCTACCTCAACAATACAAGAGGACGACGTAATGCTAATATCTTCATATCAACCACGATTTTAAGGAAAACAATGTACAGACATTTGTGTTCTATTTGATTTCATGACAATACAAGTTTTTGGTTACGGAAGCAATGATACAATAATTCATTATTTTATTGGTTTAGATATTGTTTTTAAATTCAATATGCATCATTTGGAATAATCTCTATTTTTTTGAAAGTAAGGCATGTACAAGTTCCAAAATTAAATGTTAAAACTTATAAATGTATTGGTGATAGGGAATATCCCCATACCAAATGTAGAGCGACACCTGACAGCCACCAAGAAGTTGACGTGGAATGACACAACATGTGTTCGATGGGGAGAAATGTCGTTCTGATAGATGGCGCACGACCAACTCCACGTTGTCTGAACCGACATGTCGACGTTGCGCAGCAGAAGTTCACACAGATCATCGTGCCAAATAGGACAACGATTTGTGCACCTTCAGGTCGGCTCCGTAGGTATAAAAGTCGGCCCCCTAACTCAGAGAAGAGGATTGAATTCTTTACACTACAAAGAAAATCACTCGCTAACATAAATATCAAAGTGCTCGAGTCAAGAATTCTCCCTCCCAATGTCGACCTGTCGAGTAGGAACACGACATTGGTGAGATGGCTCAAGACCCCTCCTAGGATCCCTAAGAGCCAACCCCCCGACACGATCTCGTTTCTCCGGCCTCCTTCCCTCAAGAATCCAATCTTGTGCTTTCAAGATAGGACTAAGCCGTATCAATTTGTACGTCACGACATAAAGGTACATAACAATTGGATAAATGTTGGAGCTTATAGATATATTGGATCTTTTCCTAATAGCTTAGGCTCTTAGGATTACTGGTCACTCAATTAAAAATTTATCAACTATAATTTAGAATCATTATTGAACTTGTCATAGGAGAAATCAATAATAAGGGCATAAAATTTTATGTTACATTCAAATATATGTTTTGGTATGCCTTACGATTTAAGATGCGAAAACTACTGCTGTTTGGATTCGACTCCTCCATGGCTTCAACTAAAAAAAAAAAAAAAAAAAAACCTGGTCACCTTCCTCCAGTTTTGGACCTATAGGTCCATCCAATTCATGTGTTCCTTCTGTGTACCCATAGCTGCATAGTCATGTGTTCTTTCTGTTAGGGCTGACAGCCCATAGTTGGCTTGAACAGCCCACCTTATCTCTTAAAATAACTCTAATATATATTAGGGGGTATATGGTGGTTATAAAAATAGGCATAAATAGGGTAGCAGGGTAGATCCTTACAATAGCAAAAATAGGAGAAAAAGATAGAAATCTAAGGAGAAAAAAAGAGAAGAAAATAAAGACAACATAGAGAGACTGTTCTCAATCATCCAGTAATGTTCTCATATCAAGTTAGATCAAATTTACAGTAGATTCTTACTGTGATTACTTGGGGAGAAATAGGAAGGATTTAGAATTTAGTGCACAGTGATGTGTCTCATGTGATTGTTACTAGGTTTTGGGCAAAAGATTGAGATTTGTATATTCATTATTTTTATAGTGGATTATCTCCGGTTTGCCCCGTGGTTTTTACTTTCACATTGGAGGAGTTTTTCATGTATATATTGGTGTTCTATTTGATTATAATTCTATTTAATTTCAGTACGTGTTATAGTCTGCTAGTATTTATTCATATACAAAAGTTATTTCTCTTTATATCCTATCACCTTCAACCTCACGAAGGTATTTCTTAAACGATTGATATGAACAATCCAAGTACATTGACAGAACTCACGGAATGTCGTTACAAAGATTCTTAAGCAACCGATGAGAAGACGAGGAACGATTAAGTATGTTGATGGACTCCATAGAGTCAGATTTCGTCACAAAGTTGGAAAGACAAACTTGCTTTGCCAAGCGAAAACCATCCAAAATAACACAACATTCAGTATACATGCAATCGTGACTCTTATCACTACCGGCAAAGTAGAATTCATAACATGCAAAAGAACTTGTATAAAAAAAAGGACTCGTTACAAAGGATGCACCATCCTCAAAAAAGTATATAACCTTAAACTATAGAAAAGACTAAAAGGAAACACGGTTATTGAATCTATAATTATTTTTATTCTTCCAAAGGAACCCTAATTAGATGAAGTATTGATAGTGGCCACAAGCAAAGAAGAGGAAACTTTATGTGTCGCTGCCTTTTTAAAGCCAAACACCATTCCGCCAACTGGGCATCACTTGAAAAGTTACCACAAGATGGCGTTGAGTAAGAATCCAAAATGATTTGACAAACTCACAATTGAAGAATATGGGAGATGAGTTCTCTTGGAGATGACAAATGTGACAAACATCAATTTAACAATGGAGAAATATAGATAAAATCAGCAATGTAGAAAGGTGATTGATTCTAAAATAGTTTTCATAAGAAAATTTTAATTTTTAGAAGAATATTAAGATTCCAAACTACTTTCTAGCCATCTCATCTGTCCTCTTGGTAGGTGGTCTCCTCTTTTAGGTATCTATAAATGCCTTTTGGAGGATGCTAAAAGAGTGGAGACTCCAAACTGAAGTACCATCATAAAATCAACAGAGAAATATTTTAGTGACAAGGTCCGGGTGAAAAAAATTATTAAGCAAGGGTAAGTTTCAAGAATTATCATAGATCAAGTCAGAGACAATAGAAATGAGAGAAATCATAATAGTTTGATTTGTCTATAATTTGATTTTGGATATTAGAAGCTTGTTATAGGAAAGAAATGTGCAAAGATAATTGAGAAAAGCTAAAGGGGCTTACCAGAAGTTTGAGTAGTAAAATGTATGCTTTGTTTGTTCTTATAGATGATTGACATTTTGATGATATTCTAATCTTCAGGCTACCAATAGACCACCATGTTGGATTGGCTTCATCATGCATGTGTGTTTCTAGAAGAGAGAGAGAGAGAGTGTGTATAAAGTGATTCTAATCAAAGATGAGAGATGATTGGACCCACATTTCTTGTGGGCACCACGACAAGTGGAAATCCTATTCCACTTCAACAACTCGTCTGCTGAAATAAAGTCTGATTTGTTGTTGACTTGAAGGAGACTATCGAACGAAGGCGAGAGGGAATATAAATCAGGAAGAGGAAGAGGAAGAGAATGAATGGGACGAAAGCTCACTATGGGCTGAAAGCCCAACAATCCTTGCCTTTATAGGATTGGCATGAGGAAGAGGAAGATCAACTGGATCGGCTTGGAAGAGAATGAATGGGACGAAACATTGCTGGAGGTAAGAAATGGTGACGTCGAGGCTTCGACATCCATCCAAGAAAGAGATGGAGAAGGCATTAGGTTTTGATGAGGCACCAAAGGAGACAAAGAGGAAGAAGCGGTGTTAACTACAGAGAAAATTATGGTTGACTGACTCGTGATGTTAGCGATGGAGAGGAGAGGGATCTCCAAATAGTGAGATCGGTTCTTCTCGTGGGTAGACAACGAAGGGGTGTAGTGGATTTCTCGAGAAAGCAGAGCTGACGAGATGTCGAAATCCACAACAGTTGGCTCCATTTTTTCTGTAGATTGTTTAGTGAGGACAGTAGAAAGAGACGGTGTTGTTGGCAGCATTTGATTTCTTTAGAGTATATCAGGAAACTTGGCATGATCTGAGGACCTATCTGTTGCTGTCATGATCGGCAATAGGAGCAACCATAGTTTTGGACAATGGAAGATCACCATTCTCGATGGTTGGCAATGGAATGGAGGAAGAGTGGGAGGGGCCGATTTTAGAGACTCGTTGATGAATATTGTTAGTCTAAAAAATCGATTGCCAATGAGAAGTACAATAAAAATCTAACCTAATCGTGACTATAAAACTCGACATAGAATAAGAATCATCCACATCGAGCATGAAAAGATCATCGTGGGATGAGCTTCTGACTCGATCTATCCTACGCTTAAGTTATATAGATAAATTATAAGATTCTGATTGTCTACACTCTAATGTTATTTATGGATATTGGTATTGAATTCTGTATCTTAATTCTCAATTAACCTTCATGGTGGGTGGAATTATCCCAATTGTCGACCCACCTTTGCCACACAAAGGTTGCAGGCAGGAGTAGTATTCCAAGCCAATCAATTCGGCGTAGGCAACCATCGAAATCATACCATGTCATGTCAACTCTCACCTCCTTTTATGAGCTAAAAGCACGCCTTGATTTCGATGCCGGTCGTGCAATACATCCAATGAATCCATTTCTAAGATAAATAAATGCATAAAGCAAATAAAGTTCTAATCATGTTTTTTTTCTTCTTTTTTCGATAAACTAATTTTCTATCATTTGCAAAGCTCAATTCGATGGTCAACTCACGTATTAACTTATTTAATCTAAATATTATGAGACTAAACAACATATATATCCTATTATGTTTGATTGCATTATGGAATGGCATGTGGTGCGAAGACAACTGAGTGTGCTGCATCTGCATCTGCATCAGCTATCCCCATCAAAGAATGAACTCAGCTGCAACACCAACTTTTACATGTAAAAGCCACTAAAACTTTACTTTGCCGGCCATTACTTTGCAGGAGAGAGAGAGAGAGAGAGAGAGGTAAAAACTGCTGCAAGGAAGAAGAGATTACTTAGCTTGGAAGCCACACTGATATTTCCGGCCGTGTCTTTTCATGCTTTCTCAGGTGTCGGCGCTGCGAGCTTGCTGCCTGCCTCGCCCACCGTTTAAGATGGGTGATTGCAGTGTAGAATGGTTATGACTCGTTCAAGAATCACCATTCCTTTGAAAACTCTGGAACACTTGTGACTTTTGCATGCGGCAACAAATAAATATTTTTGATTTTTTTTGTGCTGTTCGACCATAGTCTCATCATAAACCGCCAAGTATTGGGAGAATTTGCAACTCACTGTCAGATAGCTGTAGTGTGAGACATGACCAGAGACATGACCAGAGACAGGTCCTCAGTGTGAATCCTCGAAGGACACTGATCGTGAAGATGACTGAGGTGCATGCATGTGTGGGACTTCAGAAAGGTTTTCAGTAACCTTGTTTCGGGTCACAGCTTTAGCCTCCCATCATTTCTTACACATTAGTGAAGTCAAAAGGTTATGATCTGCTTCTGCTGCTGCTGCTGTAGCTAATAATGGGGCCACCTAAAGCTCAACACGGTTGGCAGCAGAAGCAATGGTGCCATGAATCATGCCGAGAATATACCCCCAGAAGCCCTGCATCTGATTGCCAAATTATGAGACGTAACGCCAAATCCTCCTCCTTAGATCACCTAGCAGACCATGTGGCTGCAGACACTCCACAGCAGCAGCATCTGCCCATCTCCACCTCCCTCCATTCCTTTCTGCGTAGATCTATTATTCGGTGGCGTCTTGCTGTCTGTTTGACAGCTCCCAGGCTTAATTCCGAAGCCTTCGGCACCGCCACGCGTGGCCAAATCCAGCCACTTGGATCATCATCATCATCCTTCCCAGGGAGGATGTGCTCTCTTCCTTTACCGAAGCATGCCGAGAGGACAGGTATTATTCCCAGGTGGATCCCCTTCCCCCACCTCGTCCATGTGTTTCCAAGGCGGCACCGGCAGAAGCCAACTGTAAAGATTGGATAGACTCAGAGAAGCGAAAAAGGGCAGAAGGAAGGTGATATGCTTGCCCATTTCATCACGATAGGCTTAGGCAGAAGGAAAAGTGACAGAGAACAACAGGATTGAGAGCTACCTAATGTTGAACAGGTGATGTGTGTGTTGGAAAGTTAGATGGTCAGCTGTTTCTCATGCAGCATGCGTTCACGCTTTCATATTTGCTTGGAAAGAAGGCTATCCATCGACTTCACTTGCGACACGTGGCTCTGTGAACGCGGACGAAGCCACCCCCTTTATATATAGTGCCCGATCTCGCCGATTCCCATTTGTTCGGTCCCCTTCCCTCTTCTGCTTTCGTTTGAGCCTTCGCTGTCACTCTCACGCGTCGATCTTAAACAAGGATGGCGATTGATGCGTGGCGCCGTGGCCGGATCGTAGGCCGGGGAGCCTCCGCCACCGTCTCCGTCGCCGCTTCGCTTTCGTCCGGCGAGATCTTCGCGGTCAAGTCCGCGGAGCTTTCCTCCTCCGGGGACCTGCAGAGGGAGCAGAGGATCCTGTCTTCGCTCGATTCGCCCTATGTCGTCTCTTATTTTGGCTTCGAGGTTGGCCTCTGCTACGATCTCTTCATGGAGTACGCTCCTGGGGGCTCCATGTCTGACGAGATCAAGAAGCGGGGCGGTCGGCTGGACGAGCTCAACATCCGGTCCTACACGTGTGACCTCCTCCGGGGGCTGGCATACCTCCACTCGAACGGCGTCGTTCACTGTGATCTGAAGAGCCAAAACGTCTTGATTTGCTCAGGCGGGCGGGCGAAGATCGCGGACTTCGGGTGCGCGCGGCGGGCGGACGTGGAGGACAAGGATGGCGGAGGACGCGTCCAACCGAGGGGCACGCCCATGTTCATGGCGCCGGAGGTCGCGCGGGGTGAGGAGCAGAGTGCCTCGGCGGACGTCTGGGCCCTGGGATGCACCGTCATCGAGATGGCCACAGGGCAGCCGCCGTGGCCGCACGCCTCGGACCCCGTCTCCGCCCTCCACCGAATCGCGTTCTCGGCGGCCGTGCCAGAGTTCCCCTGCTGGCTCTCGGAAGACGGAAATGACTTCTTGAGCAGGTGCCTGAGGAGGGATCCCAGGGAGCGGTGGTCAGCAGAGCAACTCCTCCGGCACCCATTCGTTGCGTCTTGGACCTCGAATCCCCTAGATTACCGCTGGGTTTCTCCCAAGAGCACGCTTGATCAGGGCTTCTGGTCGGCGCTCTCGGAGGAGGAGGAAGAAGACGAGGAGTCGCTCGAACAACCAGCGGAGGACGCGTCCGAGAGAATGAAGAGCTTGCTTGGCATTGCGCCCGACTGGACGTGGGGCGAGGACTGGGTGACGGTACGAAGCGACGGCAGGGATCGCAGCGTCGACGAGGTCACCCGCGGCAGCGAGGCTTTCACGGACGTGAGCGTCACGAGCAATAGCGAGGAATTCGTGTTCAGCACGAATCACACAGAGGGATCAAGTGATCGCGCTATTCTTAAAGCGAATTGTAATTTTAATGATACAAGCCATGTTGAAATAGGAGAGGGAATAAAAGACCAGCTTGCTTTGATATGTGAATGTGTTCGAATGTGCATCTGATCTGATCTAGTGGAGCCGCATGTGCGTGCCATCGAATGGCCCAACTGTCAAAAATAGATACCATGCGTGAAGTCTCCGTGGGCGGCGAGATAGCACCTTGCGATTACAGTGGTGGAAGTCTACGATTAAGATCAATGTTTAAGATATGGATATAATAAAGATTAGCTATGGAGGGCCATGATGCACATTCCTAAGTCTCAAGCCACTAGGAAATAAACAAGTACGGGTAACCTACCACGCCTACGACGATGCTATGCTCACATTGAGAGAGAGATGTGGAAATTGCGGTTGACGTTCCTAATTTGGTCGTATTGGGTGTCACCTACCGGCCAGAGGAAGGTGGCGAGCAATTGGACCAACAGTACGTGGGATCGAGCGCAAATCTTAAAGCAACCCAGCTGGGCTTGCAATGAACGAGGTCTCAGATCGCTTTGAATGAAAACAATAGAAATCAAAAAATTGCGTTTGCCGGGAGTCGAACCCGGGTCTATTGCTTGGAAGGCAATTATCCTAACCGTTGGACTACAAACGCTTATTTGACCTATCCTCCACTAAATTAAATATACATAATTATTTTTATTACGGTTAATTCACTGCTTGTATATGTGACCCGAAACAGATGCTGTATCTCCTCCCTTTATGTTCTTGAGAGAAAATAACCTGCAGTAGATGACAGGGAACAAGAAACCAATATGACTGTATTTGAATTATCTCTTTTCTAAATTTATAGGTTTATTTGAATTATATTTGTGTCACAAAATAGCAGGTGAAAGACTGGTTAAAAGGCTCGAGTCAAGTGTCTGAATCAGTATACGGTCAACTCGTTGGATGCTACTTTTCCGCTCCTCTCGATTTTATCTTTCGCCCTTTTTGACCACCGATTCCCAGTGTTGACCAACTTTAACCGACTCCAATATCCCACCGATAATAGCAGGACCAGAAAATAACGCAATTAAACATTAATTGTGGTAAGCTTCGTCCACAGCGAGAGGAGCGAGGGTATAACTTGACGCTGTGGTAAAGGAAGAGGTCCGGGGCTCATCCGTTGGAGTCAGTCGTCTCTCTTCCCAACTGAAAACCAACCACAGACGCGTCGAGCCTTTCCCACGTGCGGCCGAGCGCCACTCGGGTTGCCCTCCGCTGCATGGCGGCGACTGTGGCACATATCACGCGCAAAGCACGTGCGCATCTCATCCCCGCTTCCTTTTAATCGCACTCCCCCCTCACCCCTCCGTCCCCGTCTGGAAAGCAAAGAATCCTTCGACGAGCCCGCCGGGTTTCCGTTCTCTGGTTCTCCGGCGAATCGAATTGGACCGGGAAGGAATCGAGTCGACTGGCTTCGGTTCGTGATCGAATGGAGAAGGAGAACCCGTCGAGCAATCGGTACATGGGACGAAACGACAGCGACACCTCTGGCGCCTTCAGCGACTGCAACAGTGACCGCTCCGGCGAGTTCACCTCCTCCGGATCGCCCACCACGTCGTCTTCCTCCATCGGCGCCGGCGGGGGACTCCACCGGCTCCTTGTCTCCTACGCCGTTGATTACTCCCACGAGGTGGTGCGCCGGCTCATCTCCGACCTCGAGTCTCCCTCCGCCACCGTCGAGTCCCAGCGCCGAGCAGCCATGGAGCTCCGCCTCCTAGCGAAGCACAACCCGGAGAACCGGCTGCGTGTCGCCGCCGCCGGAGCGGTCGGCCCCCTCGTCGCGCTGGTCTCTCACCCGGATCCCCAGCTCCAGGAGCACGGCGTCACCGCCGTGCTGAACCTCTCCCTCTGCGACGAGAACAAGACCCTGATCGCCGCTGCCGGCGCCATCCGCCCCCTCGTCCGCGCCCTCAGCACCGGCACCCCCGTCGCTCGCGAGAACGCCGCCTGCGCCCTCCTCCGGCTCTCCCAGCTCGACGACCTCCGCACAGCCATCGGCCGCTCCGGCGCCATCCCTCCCTTGGTGGCCCTCCTCGAGTCCGGCGGGCCCCGCGCGAAGAAGGACGCCGCCACCGCCCTCTTCGCCCTCCTCGCCTCACGCGAGAACAAGGCCCGGGCCGTCGAGGCCGGCATCGTGCGGTCGCTCCTGGACCTGATGGCCGACCCGGATTCCGGCATGGTGGACAAGGCCGCCTACGTGCTGAACGCGGTGGTGGAGGTGGCGGAGGGCCGGGCAGCGGCGGTGGAGGAGGACGGCATCCCGGTGCTAGTGGAGATGGTGGAGGCGGGCACGTCGCGGCAGAAGGATATTGCCGTCCGATCCCTCCTCCAGATCTGCAAGGAGAGCGCCATCTACCGCAAGATGGCCGCCCACGAGGGCGCTATTCCCCCGCTCGTCGCGCTTTCCCAGTCCGCCACCAAGAAGTCCAAGGAGAAGGTAACCTCACCGTTTCCGGTGATCCCATTCCCCCCGTCCTTGTCGATTGTTTTGTTTTCTCGTTTGCTTAAAATGGAATTAACAATTCGAAATAAAACCAGGCGGAGGCGTTGATCGAACTGCTACGGCAACCGAGGCGGACGGCAGGCGACTCACGCCGCTAATGGACGCGTGGCGCGATTCCAACGCCGGTGGGCCTGATGTAAATACCTGACCCCGATCTTCCGCAGCTTTCCAAAGCGATGAAGAGAAACAAAAGAGCAATTTTTTATTTATATTGTTTATGGATTAGGAGATGCATAATGAACAAAATATTGATGGACTCTAAGCAGCAATGTGTAATCATGCGATGGATGCTCGTTCTTGTGGTCAACCAAATGTAATATGTATGTGTACCTTAAATTGTATACGTTTCGTTCTTGCAAGCTGCACTCCTATGTGTGTCGTCAATGACTTCATTTTATTGATAGAATAATTATATATATTTTTAATTAATAATAAATATAATTTTTTTATTAAATTATTTAATGATTTAAAAGATATTTTTATCCATAGAATCCATGATAATATATTATCATAAATTTTATGATTTAAAATTATAATAACATAATATTAAAAGAAATATGATAATTTTATTTTTCCTCAATAGTATGTTTCAGCAATGAGACTGTTCGAGATTTGTTCCATCTTTACCACGTCCAAGGAAGAATTTGCAGGTAGTCAGTCTTGTCTACTAGAAGATCTTGTGTTCCTTTCTCGGGAGCTTCTCATTTGATGGAATCGTCAACTCCAAGACTGGGCTGACAGTTGATGATGTCAAGAAAGACCAACTAACTAATAGGCGTTTGACTTTAGACCGACCTTTAAACCCAATCCAAACTCTCCACCGTAGTTGACTTCAGCAGGAGCGGTTGACCCCCGCTACAAGATAAGAGGCTGAAAGAAAATTTGATTTATATTTTAGATGCACAAAAAAATGTACGCATAATGTGGTCAAAATGTCAGACCTAAGACCAGAAGGAAGAAAAGAAGCTTCCTCAGGAGTCATCAGAAATCCAAGACAGCAGTCAAAATATCCATCCATCCACAAAACCCTACCAACTAATATCGACCACATCATCTGTCAACATACGATTAATAGGTAATTTCCTATAAACAGTTATCGAATTCATTCGAGGTAGCAAAGCCTCGACATTTGGTTGACTTTTGACTTTTCTTTTTTTTTTGGGTGGAACATGGAGGCATCAACAAGTTTTAAACCCTAATGACAACCTTCTAGAGAAGGGAACACACATTAAAAAACTATTAACATTCAGCAGAATGGATGCTACCGTATCAGTCACCACTCGCCGTTGTTATTATTTGCTCAGACGCTTGTGAACAACCTTATGCTTATATGATTATGTACGAAATGTGCATGGAGAAATATTTTACGGCACAGTCTGACTCGAGAAGGAAGGAAGATGATATCACGTGACCTGCACGTGGCTGAGTTGAGTCGGAAGATGTCCTCTCCCGCGACGGCCGCGACCAGACAGACTCAGCCCTGCAACGTGTCATCGGGCAAACTGACGCGCAAGCCGAGTTGGTGGGCCCCCACTTGGGCAGGCGATTACTTGAATTTTTATTGTTCACCAATAGGAGTCTACATACAGATTATAAAATATACTAATTATATAGTTTTTTAATCAATAATAATATAAAATATTTATCTAAATCATTTCATATTGTAAGAGATATGTTGAGATCATGATCATCGTTGTTGATAGAATCATGATCATATATTATAATAAATTTTATGATTTAAAATTATTATAATATATCATCTAGATATTATGAGGATCATGATAATTTTATCGGGGTTTATTTTTCAATAATATTCTTTCTAATATATCGTCTCAAGATAGCACTCCTATCAAAGGTATTGATCATAAATTACTAACGAGACAAAAACTTGATAAGAGTATCTACAAATTGATCGGGGGATGAAACATAAGAAACATTTAACTTACTATTTTGAATTTTGTCATGAATAATGTGAAAATCAATAATTATGTACTTCATTTGAGAATGAAATACAAGATTAGCACATAGATATGATGCTATAATATTATCATAACATATAAATAAAGCGTCACAGAATATAATTAGTACATATAACAATGATTGGATTCAACAAAGCTTAATAGTTATAGAGGCAACCACTCGATATTCAACCTTTATAAAAGATCTCATAATAAAGTATTATTTTTTAAAACTTCAAGGGATTAAATTATGATCATGAAATATAACATAAGCACTAGTATATATCATATTATTCTTATTATATTCCCAATCGAGATATAAAAAGACAAAAAATAAAGGAGAATCTTTTTCGGATAAATAAGTTATAATTAATAGTGCCCTTTAATTATGAAAGAAGATGTTTATTTACTACATATGTAATATTTGGATCGGTGAATGTTAAATATTATAAATTGTCAATAACTTGATGATACTGAGTAGTGTCACTATGATTAGTACTATTATATAAGGTAAGAGGAACACTTGTAGAGATTGACATAATAATAATATTACCTTAAAACATTTTGGTATGATTAAGAAGATCATGAATAAATTTTTATTAAGAAAGAAATAGACTATTTGACATGTGGATGGCCTAAACACCAAGAAAAAAAGTTAGAGGGACCTAAGATTCTTGATAGAAAACTTATTTCCAAGTCGTTCATAAATTGATTAATTATTACTTATTTATTACTGATAATAATTAAATCATCCATATAAATAAGTTAAAACATGATTATACCCTAATGAGAATAAATGAATAATTTTTTGGGAAATCTAGGGGTGATACCATATGTGCAATAAAAGAACATAAAATAAAATTCTTAAATCCAAAGATGTGTTCGTCGTTGTATCAAGACCACATATGAGATAGTTGTATTACATACGGATATCGTATATCCATGAATCCCTACAGATCTGTATGAGAGGATAAAAGAGGTCAAGCGTCCTCCTCTCTAGTGGTGATCCACATAGTAGGGCTATAGCGACACTCCTCAAATCTTCAAACCTGCTATCTGAGGAGAAGAAAGAAATAAGAGAATAAGAAGTGACAATCAAGAAAACCTCTAGCCTATGAGTCTTTGGTTCCCTCTTATTTATAGAGGCTCATTGTTAACCCTAATGGATCCTGCCCTATTGTATATTGGATTTTCATCTAACTACCAAAGTCTCTTAGATTAGTGGATCTCAATCCAATATCTCTCATTGGTTCTTATTTGATCACATCTATATGATCCAATAATTTAGGGGCTAATTGGATATCCAACAAAATAGGCGGTCTGACGGATATCTCATATCTAAATCTTTATTCGTTGTAACGCTGTGTGTGACCATCTAAGCTCAATATCGAGCTGACCATGAGTCATACCTATCAGAACTCCTTCATAATAATTCACTCGACTCATCGATTGCGGACATACTATGACACCACGCCACAGTCCCCAAATGATACAGAGGAATCCAATCCTTTGGACATATCTATCCTCGATTACCGTGTACCTATAATCCCTCATCCATCTAATACCTCTGAGACTGTATACCGAGCATGATACTACCAAACCTATATAGTTTCTACTCGAGTCTCGCTCTAATTAGATTTTCTCAGATAACTATTTCTCTATTAATCTGAATGATCCTGGTTAGAGATTTGTCTAAGCAAAAACACATGTGATATTCTTCTCATGGCACCGAGAGCGGATGATCCTTTATCGACACTCAATAGCCCTCGTAAGGTTGGATACTACTTTTGATGACCGATTGTGCTAGGTCTAGAACCTCCAAACCCCGTAAGTAT
The DNA here is from genome assembly GCA_900464855.2 of Musa schizocarpa. Lineage (NCBI taxonomy): Eukaryota > Viridiplantae > Streptophyta > Magnoliopsida > Zingiberales > Musaceae > Musa > Musa schizocarpa. The sequence goes on along the minus strand of LS990917.1, from coordinate 34,647,322 downwards.
GGTATCAAAGAGTGGAGTACTCATACAGGACATCCTTGATGCCTCAAGTCTAAGGACCAGATACACCACTATGACTACAGAATCACTGTCTGACAATAAAACATCATCAACCATCCAGCAATCTATGAGCAGATCAATCAGTGAACTTAGTCTCCAATTAACACCTGCACTATATCCCTAGTGTCCCTACACGAGCAGCTATGAGACCAATTGCATCTATCATATGGATAGGTATACATCACACCAATATGTCCAGTTATCTCGATATCCCTCTCGAGTAACCTATGACCGAAATTATTTAGGATTTATGTTTAAAGATGAATTGGTCTCATTGTCGTGATCCCATCATGATCTAATTCTCATTGCATAGATCCATGGACATCACAATATATTCATGCAACAGATAATATAAAGTGATAAAATATTAAATAATAATAATAAGCAAAAAGATTGTGTGTCAAGTCACACGTGCCATCATTTACGTGATTGGCTTATAGGGCACTTATAACTAGCAATCTCTTACTTGACCTAAAGTCAATCACCTTTGTGTCTGATCCCCATCAGACCCCTATGACGCTCATGGACAATATGAGACAATGGCTTTGTTAGTGGATCTGCGATGTTATTTTCGGATGAAACTCTTTCCACTACTACATCTCCTCGGGTCATGATATCTTTGATCAGGTGGAACCTCCTCAGAACGTGCTTAGACTTCCGATGAGACATGGGTTCTTTCGCTTGAGCAATCGCTTCGTTGTTATCGTAATATAAGGGAATCAACTTATCGCTATCCTACACGACTCTCAAATCTGTGATAAACTTCTTCATCCAGACTCCATCATTTGCTACCTCTGCTACAACAATGTACTATGTCTCTGTGGACGAGTCAGCAGTAGTATCTTGCTTGAAACTCTTCCAGCATACTGCTTATCCATTCAGGGTATATAGATATCCCGAATTTGACTTACTATCATCGAAATCAGATTGAAAACTCAAGTTCGTGTAGCCTTCAACTTTAAGGCTATTACCTCCATATATTAGTAAAATATCCTTAGTGCTTTTCAAGTATTTAAGGATGTACTTTACTGCTTTCCAGTGCTCCAAGCTTGGATCCGCCTGATACCTACTCATGACACTCAAAGCATACGCTATATCAAGCCTAGTACATAGCATGACATACATGATAGACCCTATCCCTGAGGCATAGGGTATCCTATCCATGTTCATCATTTCTTCAGGAGTCTTTGGGGACATACTCTCAGAAAGTGATATTTCATATCTCATCGGCATGAGACCTCTCTTGGAATTTCTCATGGCAAACATTTTGACAATAGTGTATATTTACCTAGGCTGGGACAAGCCAAGCATTCTCTTAGATCTATCTCTATAGACCTGAATCCCCAAGATATATGATGTTTTCTCTTAAGTCATTTATGGAAAAGTGTCTAAATAACAAAGCCTTTACTGTGGATAGCATTCTTACATCATTCCTAATAATTAGGATGTCATCCACATATAACACCAAGAAGATGATAGCGCTCCCACTTACCTTCCTGTATACATAAGGCTTATCTTCATTCTTAATGAAGTCATAAGATCTGATTGCCTCATCAAATCTTATATTCCAACTTCGGGAAGCTTGCTTTAGTCCATAAATGGACCTAAGCAACATACACACCTTATTTGGACAGTCCTTGGATATGAATCCATCATATTGTATCATATACACCTCCTCCTCGAGGTTGTCATTAAGGAACATGGTTTTCATGTCCATCTATCAGATCTCATAATCATAGTGTGCTACAATAACTAATAGTATTCGGATGGATTTTAGTATGGTTATGGGTGAGAAGGTTTCGTCATTGTCCACACATTGCCTTTGATGATACCCCTTAGCCACTAACCTTGCTTTATAGGTCTCTAACTTTCTATACACTCTAATATTTTTCTTGAAGATTCACTTGCAACCAATGGTTATAATACTCTCAAGTGCATCAACTAAGTTTTAAACTTTGTTGGAGCACATAGAATGCATCTCAAAATTTATAGCTTCTTGCCATTTCCCAGAGTCTATGTTGGGAAATCTTAGGGGCAATATCACATGCACAGTAGAAGAACATAAAAATAAAATCCTCAATTTTTCAAAGATGTGTTCATCGTCATGCAAAGATTGGTGCACAAAAATCACGAAACTTAAACCTGCGTATATGAAATATTATATTACCTAGGGAGATCGTATATCCTTGAATCCCTACAGATCATTAAGAGAGGGTGAAGGAAGTCAAGCATCCTCCTCTCTAGTGGTGATCCATATAACAGGGTTGCGACGATGCTCCTCAAAACTCCAGGCCTACTATCCGAGAAGGAGAATAGGGGAGGCAACCCAAAAAGGCTATGGCCTATGAACCATTAGTTCCCTCTTATTTATAGAGGTTCCCCGTCAACTTAACCCTAATGGATTCTACCATATTGAGTATTGGATCTCCATTAAACTATCCAAGCATTTTAGATTATTGGATCTCTATCCAATAATCTCTCATTTGCTTTTATTAGAACTCATCTATAGGAACCAATAATTTAGGGGCTTATTGGATATCCGATAAGATAGGGGCTCTAGCGGATATGTCGAACCTCTACTCATCGCAACACCTACCATATGTGTGTGACCCTCTAGGCCTAATATCGAGTTGATCGTGAGTCATGCCTATCAGAACTACTTCTGGTTCAATGAATTATTATCTCTATAATAATTAACTTGACTCATCGATTGCGGATGTACTAGGCCACAATGTCACAGTCTCCAAACGATACAGGGGAATCTAATATATTGGACTTGTTTGTTTCAGTTACCATATACCTATAGTCTCTCATCCATCTAATATTTTAGAGATTGTATACCGGGCATGGTGTTGTCAGACCCATACGGTTTTTGCTCGAGTATCACTCTAATCGGATTCTTCTAGAGAACTCTTTCTCTCTCAATCCGAATGACCCTGGATAGGGATTTGTTTGAGAAAGAACACATGAGATATTTCTTTCATAACACCGAGAGTGGATGATCCTCTATCGATACTCAATAGTCCTTGTAAGATTGACTACCACTCCTAATGACCAACTGTGCTAGATCTGGAACCTCTAGACCTATACGTCTAGTATCAAAGAATGAAGTATTTATACAAGATATCCTTGGTACCTCAAGTTTAAGGACTAAATACACCATTGGGACTATAGAATCACCATATGACAATAAGGCATCATCAACCATCTAGCATTCCGTAAGCAGATCAATCGGTGAACTCATTCTCCAATGAGCACCTGTACTATATCCCTAGTGTCCTCACACAAGTAGCTATGAGACCAACTGCATCCATCATATAGATGGGTATACAGCACACCAGTTTATCCAGTTATCTCGATTTCCCTCTCGAGTAACATATGACCGAGATTATTTAGGATTTGTGTTTAAAGGCGAATTGATCTCATTATCGTGATCTCATCACGATCTAATTCTCATTACACAGATCTATGGACATCACAATATATTCAAGCAACAAGTAATATAAAGTGATAAAATACCAAATAATAATAATAAGCAATAAGACTACATGTCAAGTCACACGTATCATTACTTATATGATTGGCTTGTATGACACCTATGACTAGTAATCTCCAACTTAACCTAAAACTAATCACCTATATGTCTGATCCTCATCTGACCCTTGTGACGCTCAAAGACAATCAGAGATAACAACTCTGTCTATGGATCTGCGATGTTATCTTCGGATGAAACTCTTTCCATTATTATATCTCCTTAAGCCACGATCTCTCTAATAAGTTGGAACCTTCTCAGAACATTTCTAATGAGACTCGGGTTCCCTTATCTGAGCAATTGCCCCGTAGTTATTACAATATAAGGGAATCAGTTCCTTGTTACTTGACACGACTCCTAGATCTATGATGAACTTTTTCATTTAGACTCCCTAATTTGCTGCCTTTGTTGTAGTAGTGTGCTTCGCCTTTGTGGTCGAGTCAGCAGTAGTATCTTGTTTGGAACTCTTCTAGCATACTGCTCCTCTATTCAAGGTGTATACATACCCTAAATTCGACTTGCTATCATCGACATTATACTAAAAACTTGAGTCCGTGTAGCCTTCAACCTTGAGGCTACTACCTCCATATACTAGTAAAAGATCTATAATCCTTCTCAAGTACTTAAGGATATACTTTACTGCTTTTTAGTGTTCCAAGCCTAGATCTGCCTAATATCTACTCGTGAAACTCAGAGTATGCGCTATATCAGGCCTGGTACATAGCATGATATACATAATAGACCCTATCGTTAAGACATAGGGTATCCTATCCATGTTCGCCCTTTCTTCATGAGCCTTTGGGGATATACTCATAGAAAGCGATATCTCATATCTCATCGGTATGAGACCTCGCTTAGAATTTTTCATGCAAAATCTTTTGACAATGGTGTCTATATACTTGGATTGAGACAATCTAAGCATTCTCTTGAATTTATTTCTATAGATCTAAATCCCCAAGATATAGGATGCTTCCCTTAAGTCATTCATGGAAAAGTGTATAGATAACCAAGTCTTTAATATGGATAGCATTCCTACATCTTTCCCAATGATTATGATGTTATCCGCATATAATATTAAGATGGTGATAGCGCTCCCACTTACCTTTCTATATATACAAAGCTCATCTTCGTTCTTAACAAAGTCATAAGGTCTGATTGCCTCATTAAATATTATGTTCTGATTTCGGGAAGCTTGTTTTAGTTCATAAATGGAACCAAGCAATCTACATACCTTATTTAGACAGTCCTTGGATGACACACACATACACACTAAGATGGACGATACACACAGCAAGAGTGCAATCATACTAGCACTAAAGTACTGGATCCCATCAGAACTCTAAAGTTAAGCGTGCTTCGGCAAGAGTACTATTAGGATGAGAGACCCCATAGGAAGTCCGTGTGTTGCACTCCTTTTGGCGCCCGAGCGATGAAAACCACCACCGTAGACCTCTAAGGCAATGGTTTTTGAGCTCGAAATTCTCTATGACCGATTCGCAATCAGCCACGTGGGGCTCAGAGAGAGGTTTCGCGATTCCGAGATCGTTCGAGAAAGTTAAGATGGTTTTAGCACTCGGGGTCGGGTCGGCGATGTGCATGATTGACACAAGGGTCTCCGCCCATCCCATCGTCGGCTGCGACATTCACATAGGCGACAAACGACACACATAGCATGGGTGTGATCATACCAGCACTAAAGCAATGGATCCTATCAAAACTCCAAAGTGAAGCGTGCTTGGGCGAGAGTAGTACTTGGATGAGTGACCACTTGGGTGTTGGGAAATCCTTGGGGCGACATCATATGCGCAGCGGAAGAACAATAAAAACAAAATCCCCGATTCCCAAAGAGATGTTCGTCGTCGTGCGAAGATTAGTACGAAAAATCCGCGAAACATGAAACTGCGTATAGAGTAGATTGTGTTACCTAGGGAGATCGTATATCCCTGTTTCCTTGCAAATCCTTAGGAGAGGGTGAAGGAGGTCAAGCGTCCTCCTCTCTAGCGGTGATCCACACAGCAGGGTTGCGACGACGCTCCTCAAAACTCCAGACCTACTCTGAGGTGGAGATGGAGAGGAGAATAGGAAAAGGCAAAACAAAAGCTCTCTGGCCCATGGGGCTCTGAATCCCTCCTATTTATAGATGTCCCTTGTCAAACCCTAATGGGTCCTCCCCTAGTGGGTATTGGATCTGCATCCAATAAGATAAGGGCTCCGTCGGATATCTCATATCCGAACCTCTATTCATCGCAATGCCTACCATATGTGTGTGACCCTCTAGGGCCCAATATCGAAAGCTGGCCGTGAGTCATACTGTCAGAACTCCTTCTAACTCGGTGAATTATTATCTCTGTAATAATTTACTCGACTCATCGACTACTTGGACGTGCTAGGCCACTACTGCCAGTAGTCCCCCAAACGACTCTGAGGGAATCCAATCCATTAGACCCGTGCGTCCTCGATTCACAGGTGTACCTATAGTCCCTCATCCATCTAATATACCGTAGACCGTATATCGAGCATGGTGTTGTCGGACCCACACGGTTTCTTCTCGAAGTCTCGCTCTAATCGGATTCTCCCGGGAGAACTTTTCTCTCAACCCCGAATGACCTCGGCCGGGGATTTGTGCGAGCAAGAACACATGGGATATTCCTCTCATGGCCTTAGAGTGGATGATCCTCTATCGACACTCAATAGCCCCTCATAAGGTCGACTACCACTCCCAATGACCGGTTGTACTAGATTTGGGACAGCCAAACCTATAAGTGCGGTATCAAAGAGTGGAGCACTCATTCAGGACATCCTTTATGTCTCAAGTCTAAGGACCGAGATACACCACTAGGACTACGAAATCCGGTTCCGACAATAAGGCATCATCAACCATCCAACATTCCGTAAAGCGGATCAATCGATGAACTCATTCTCCAATGAGCACTCTTTGTATCCCTAGTGTCCCTACACAAGCAGCTATGAGACCAACTGCATCCATCATATGGATGGTATATACAACACACCAAGTATGTCCGGTTATCACGATATCCCTCTCGGTAACCTATGACCGGGATTATTTAGGATATGTGTTTAAAGGTGAATCGATCTCACTATCGTGATATCATCATGATCCGATTCCCATTGCACAAATCCAAGGACATCACAATATATGTATGCATTTATGCAATAGTTATAAAGTGATATATGCCAAAATATAATAAGCAAAAAGATTCTATATTAAGTCACACGTGCTATCACTCACGTGATTGGCTTACTGGGCACCTATGACTAGCATCTGCAATGTTATCTTCGGATGTAACTCTTTCCACTACTACATCTCCTCGGGTCACAATCTCTCTGATAAGGTGGAACCTCCTCAGAACATGCTTAGATTTCTGATGAGACCTAGGTTCCTTTGCCTGAGCAATCGCCCCGTTATTGTCGCAATATAGGGAGATCGGCTCTTCGCTACCCGACACGACTCCCAAATCCGTGATGAACTTCTTCACCCAAACTTCCTCCTTTGCTACATCTAATGCAGCAATGTACTCCGCCTCTATGGTCGAGTCAGCAGTGGTATCTTGCTTGGAACTCTTCCAGCACACTGCTCCTCTATTCAGGGTGTACACATACCCTGAATTCGACTTGCTATCATCGACATCAGATTGAAAACTTGAGTCAGTGTAGCCTTCAACCTTAAGGCTATTACCTCCATATACTAGTAAAAGATCCTTAGTCCTTCTCAAGTACTTAAGGATACACTTTACTGCTTTCCAATGCTCCAAGCCTGGATCCGCCTGATATCTGCTCGTGACACTCAGAGCATGCGCTATATCAGGCCTAGTACATAGCATGGCATACATGATAGACCCTATTGCTAAGGCATAAGGTATCATATCCATGTTCGTCCTTTCTTCTGGAGTCTTTGGGGACATACTCATAGAAAGCGATATCCCATGTCTCATCGGTATGAGACCTCTCTTGAAATTTTCCATGCCAAACCTTTTGATAATGGTTTCTATGTACCTGGACTGGGACAAGCCAAGCATCCTCTTGGATCTATCTCTATAGATTCTAATCCCCAAAATATAGGATGCTTCTCCTAAGTTCTTCATGGAGAAGTGTCTAGATAACCAAGCCTTTACTGGGGATAGCATTCCTACGTTATTCCCAATGATCATGATGTCATCCACATATAACACCAAAAAGGTGATAGTGCTCCCACTTACCTTTCTGTATACACAAGGCTCATCTTCGTTCTTAACGAAGTCATAAGATCTGATTGCCTCATCAAATCTTATATTCCAACTTCGGGAAGCTTGCTTTAATCCATAAATGGATCTAAGCAACCTACACACCTTATCTGGACAGTTCTTGGACACGTATCCCTCAAGTTGCATCATATACACCTCCTCCTCGAGGTTCCCATTGAGGAATGCAATTTTCACATCCATCTGCCAGATCTCATAATCATAGTGTGCTGCAATAACCAATAGAATTCTGATGGATTTTAGCATTGCTACGAGTGAGAAGGTTTCGTCATAGTCAACACCTTGCCTTTGATGATACCCCTTAGCCACTAGCCTTGCTTTATAGGTCTCTACCTTTCCATCTACTCTGATCTTTTTCTTAAAGATCCACTTGCAACCGATGGGTACAATACCTTCGGGCGCATCAACTAGGTTCCAAACCTTATTGGAGTACATAGAATACATCTCAGAATTCATGGCTTCTTGCCACTTCCCGGAGTCTATACTCATAATAGCCTCCTCGTAGGTTTGAGGATCAATATCCTCTGCATCCTCTCCTCTAATATGTCCCATATATCTCTCAGGAGGATGGGATACTCTATCGGACCTACGTAAAGTTGAAACTTGTGTATTAGGTACCTGAACAGACTCGGGCTGTAGAGTGGTGCTTGAGCTTGGTTCTCCAACCTCGCTCAATTATATCATTCTCCCACTTTCTCCGCCAAGAATGTGTTCCTTCTCAAGGAACACTGCTCTCTTAGCTACAAAGACTTTTTGGTCCTCGAGATGATAGAAATAATACCCACAAGTTTCCTTGGGGTATCCCACAAATTTGCATCGCTCTGTTCTTGATTCTAACTTATCGGGGTTGTGTCTTTTAACATGTGCAGAGCAGCCCCAAATCTTGACAACCTTAAGATCAGGCTTCTTCCCTTTCCATATCTCATATGGTATAGACACTACCGACTTAGTTGGAACTCTGTTCAGAAGGTAAGCTGCGGTTTCTAGGGCATATCCCTAGAATGAGATGGGTAGGTCAGCGAAACTCATCATGGACCGTACCATATCTAATAATATACGATTTCTCCTTTCAGAAACACCATTGAGCTGAGGTGTATAAGGAGGTGTCTATTGGGATAATATCCCATGGTCCTTGAGGAACTGAGTGAACTCTGTACTTAAGTACTCACCTCCTCGATCTGATCGAAGAGTTTTGATACTCTTTCCAGTCTCGTTTTCCACCTCATTCTTATACTCTCTGAATTTCTCAAAGGTCTCGGACTTGTACTTCATTAAGTACACATATCCATACCTTGAAAAATCATCAGTAAATGTAATGAAGTAGGAGTAACCTCCAATGGCATGAGTTGACATGGGTCCACATACATCACTATGTATGAGTTCCAACAACTCAGTGGCTCTCTCTCCAGTTCCACTAAATGGAGAGTTGGTTAGTTTTACACGAATGCAAGGCTCACAAGTTGCATATGACACATTGTCGAATGGATCTAGATATCCATCATTTAGTAACTTTTGAATCATTATTTCATGGATGTGACCTAGCCTACAATGCCACAGGTATGCACTGTTCAACTCATCTCATTTCCTTTTGGACACATTTACATTCATGATATGTGGAGTGGTGTCTAATATAAATAAACCATTATGCAATGTTCCTTTCATGATGATCTTATCATCTAATAATATCAAACAATCATTGTTCTAAAAAACAAATTTATATCCACTAACTGTTAAACATGAAATGGAGATAATATTTTTGATAATAGAAGGAACAAAATAACATGCATCTAATGCAATAAAAGCTCCACTAGGCAGATGTAGGGCGACCTTGCCAACAGCTACTACAATAACTTTTGCTCCATTACCCATCTTGAGGTCCATCTCGCCTCTCTCTAGTCTCCTAGGCCTTGCTAGAACCTGCAACGAATTGCATATATGATAAGCACTACCGGTATCCAATACCCATATGTTATCATAAGAGTTTGACAAATGGAGACTGATCATGAATGTACCTGAAGCTTCATCAAGCTTTTGTTTCGCCCTTTCTGCAAGGTACTCTTTGCAATTTCTCTTCCATTGTCCATCTTTACCACAGTGGAAGCACTGGCCTTTGTCTTTTGCTGGGTCTTTCTTAGCAACCTTTGCTTTACCTGGTTTTACCTTGCCCTTTCCCTTCTTAAGGGGCCTTTCTGTTTTCCTTTTCCTTTTGGTCTCACCAGTGTAGAGAACTGGCTTCTCTTTCTCGATAATACTCTCTGCCTCTCTCAACATATTGAGAAGCTATGGGAGAGTCACTTCAAGCTTGTTCATATTAAAATTCATTATGAACTGTGAAAAGGAATCTGGTAGGGACTAAAGCACAATGTCCACACACAAGTTATCTTCTAGGACCATTCCTAGACCTGTGAGTTTCTCTATCCACTCAATCATCTTTAGGACATGGTTCTGAACCGATGTCCCCTCAGTCATCCTAGCGCGGAAGAGGCTCTTAGATATCTCATATCGCTGAGTCCTTCCCTGTTCCTCAAACAATTTGCGGACATGTAGGAGAATGGATCTGACATCCATCTTTTCATGTTGTCTCTGTAACTCAGGAGTCATAGAGCCCAACATATAGCACTGAACAAGAGTGGAGTCATCAATGTACTTCACGTAGCAAGCGATCTCATCCTCGTTTGCCCCTTCTTCGGGTGCAGGCATCACTGTATCAAGGACGTACATGATTTTCTCCACTGTGAGAACAATTCTCAAGTTACAGAGCTAATCCGTATAATTTGGACTAGTGAGGCGATTGACATCAAGTATGCCACGTAAGAGATTTGAAAGCGACATTTTCTGAAAATAAAGATGCAACAGAAATGAATAACATGCAGATTTTGCAAGAAATAAACAATCAAGATATGGACTTCTATCTTAATATGCTCCCACTATTTTACTAATGAGTCACGCGACACCCTCAGCACGTGAAACGAAAGTCTCCGGTAGACTTCTAGTGGGGATCAGGATCCAATCAGCGTCTTAGTGTAACCTCGAGGGACTCGACCAATCACACTAAGCCTTAAAGGTAGGCAACTCTTGTCGATCATAATTCCTTGTGATTTCCATCCTGTTCGGCCTCCGAGTCACCATGGCCTCGAGGGACTCGACCAACCATGATGCTCGGTTAAGTCAACACCTTCGTTACAAGATGAGTCTGATTTGATGATATACCCTCGAGGGACTCGACCAAGTATACCATGCCCTCAGGTCACCGGTGACATCTCTATGTCATAAGCAAGATAGCGAATCGCGATATAGGTGAGTCTCGAGGGACTCGACCAACTCAACCTACACTGGGAATCGGTTCCTACTTATAACGATAGAAGGCCACGTGGGTCAATCTAATTGCCTCACGTTTACCGACTTAATATTATCGAGAGATTTTTCTATAATATGGTCTCCTAATATGACATGTCACACATATACATATTTATTATATATCTACATCGCATGCAAATATATATACATATCTAGTATGTGTATAAGCAATTAAACCAGATGATCATGGACCACAACCTAATATGATTAGGCCCGAGCCAGTAGGCCTAATCACTCACATCAAGATCTATGTGTGCAATGGTGCATCTCCATGCCCTGTGATCGTCCATTTCGTCCTTGTCGGTTCCGTCGACATCTTCATGCATCACGATCGTCCGTCTCGTGGGTCCCGCTATCGCATTCACGCTCCCGCTGTGCCTCCTCATGTGATTACAACTTAATCATAGACACGTAGGCCCGATAATAAACGAGAAATATAATGAAGGTTCGCAGACTTCAATAATAATAATCACAGGTACACACATCACACGGTCCATGATCATCCGTCCACACATCATACATCACATGTATAAATAATCATCATCATGTAGGACTACTAGATAATAATAAAAAATAATAATCAACTAAACCTTTTAATTAATTAATATTTTCTGAAATCAGGGACATTATAGGAAATTTTTAAATTCATAGGGGTATTTTCATAATTTGGACAAAAGACATAAATTGGAATTTCCTCAAATTCCGAGGGGCAAAACTATCTTTTGCCCAGAAAACCCTAATGCCCTTTCCCCTTTTCGCTGCTGCCGTCGTCGCCACCCTGTCGGCGGCGGCCTGTGCGGCGAGGCGAGGGCACTGCCCTCGCCTACAGGCGGCACGCCCGCTGGCAGCGCTGCTGCTGCGGGTGGGCGCCCCCTTCGGGCGCCGCCGCCTCCGCAGGCGGTGCTGTCCCGCCGGGTGACCGATCCTTCGGGGGAGTTTCGCCCGCGGGAGCAGCGGTGGCGGGCGCCGCTGCCCTGCGGCGCCTCTGCTCGTGGGCCGCCTGCCTACGGCTGCGCTGCACGCACGCAGATCAAGGGCACCAACTATTGCTGCCCTTCCTTGTTTTTGCGTCAATAATTTTGACGTCAAAATTCTTCCTAAACACAACACACGCAGTTCAAAACCAATCATTCGCACGAGCAACCTGGCTCTGATACCACTATTGGGAAATCCTTGGGGCGACATCATATGCACAGCGGAAGAACAAGAAAAACAAAATCCTCGATTCCCAAAGAGATGTTCGGCGCGTCGTGCGAAGATTGGTACGAAAAATCCGCGATACATGAAACTGCGTATAGAGTAGATTGTGTTTCCTAGGGAGATCGTATATCCCTGTTTCCTTACAGATCCTTAGGAGAGGGTGAAGGAGGTCAAGCGTCCTCCTCTCTAGCGGTGATCCACACAGCAGGGTTGCGATGACGCTCCTCAAAACTCCAGACCTACTCTGAGGTGGAGATGGAGAGGAGAATAGGAAAAGGCAAAACAAAAGCTCTTTGGCCCATGGAGCTCTGAATCCCTCCTATTTATAGAGGTCCCCTGTCAAACTCTAATGGGTCCTCCCCTAGTGGGTATTAGATCTGCATCCAATAAGACAAGGGCTTCGTCGGATATCTCATATCCGAACCTCTATTCATCGCAATGCCTACCATATGTGTGTGACCCTCTAGGCTCAATATCGGTGGCCGTGAGTCATACCTCACCGGAACTCCTTCTAACTTTCGGTGAATTATTATCTCGTAATAATTCACTTTCGACTCATCGACTACGGACGTACTAGGCCACTACTGTAGTAGTCCCAGACGATCTGGGGGAATCCAATCCATTGGACCTATCTGTCCTCGCCATTTCGTGTACCTATAGTCCCTTATCAATCTAATATACCGAGACCCAGTATATATCGAGCATGGTGTTGTCGGACCCCTACGGTTTCTTCTCGAGTCTCGCTCTAATCGGATTCTCGGGAGAACTCTTTTCTCTCTCACCCAGAATGACCTACGGCCGGGATTTGTTTGAGCAAGAACACATAGGATATTCCTCTCATGACGCCAGAGAGTGGATGATCCTCTATCGACACTCAATAGCCCTCATAAAGGTCGACTACCACTCCCAATGACCGGTTGTACTAGATGGGGACAGCCAAACCTATAAGTCTAGTATCAAAGAGTGGAGCACTCATATGGGACATCCTTGGTGTCTCAAGTCTAAGGACCGGATACACCACTAGGACTACTGGAATCATTTGTCGACAATAAGGCATCATCAATCGTCCGGCATTCCGTGGCGGATCAATCTGCGTGAACTCATTCTCCAATAAGCACTGCATCTTTGTATCCCTAGTGTCCCTACACAAGCAGCTATGAGACCAGCTGCATCCATCATATGGGCCGGGTATCTCTGACACACCGAGTCTATCTGGTTATCACGATATCCCTCTCAAGTAACCTATGACCGAGATTATTTAGAATATGTGTTTAAAGGTGAATCGATCTCACTATCGTGATCTCATCACGTTCCGATTCCCATTGCACAAATCCAAGGACATCAAAATATATGTATACATTTATGCAATAGTTATAAAGTGATATATGCCAAAATATAATAAGCAAAAAGATTCTATATTAAGTCACACGTGCCATCACTCACGTAATTGGCTTGTTGGGCACCTATGACTAGCATTGGGAAGTCCTTGTGTTGCACTCTTTTTTATGCACGAGCGATGAAAACCTATGCAGTAGACCTCCGAGGCGATGGTTTTCGAGCTCAGAATTCTCCGTGATTGCTTCACAGTCAGCCACGTGGGGCTCAGAGAGAGGCTTAGAGAGAGGTTTCTGGATTGGTGTCGTAATAGCAATTCGAGATTGTTTGAGAAAGTTACGATGACGGTGGTTTTAACATGACGGGGTCGGGTCGGCGGCGCACGCGACCCACGCAAGGGGTTCCACCCATCCCATCGTCAATTGCGACGCGCACATAGGCGACGGACGATGCTCGCTGTATCGGTGCGCTCATACCAGCACTAAAGTACCAGATCCCATCAGAACTTCGAAGTTAAGTATGCTTGGGCGAGAGTTGTACTATGATGTATAACTCCTTGGGAAGTCCTCGTATTGCACTCCTTTTTGGGCTCGAGCGATGAAAACCTCCATCGTAGACCTCCGAGGTGATGGTTTTTGGGCCTAGAATTCTCCGTGATAGCTTCATAGTCAGCCATGTGGGGCTCGGAGAGAGGTTTCCAGATTGTGGTCGCAATAGCAATTTCAAGATCGTTCGAGAAATTTACGATGGATTTAGCGCCACGGGGTTGGGCCAGGTACGCGAGTGACTCACGCAAGGGGCTCCACCCATCCCATTAGCGGTTGCGATGCGTGCATAGGCGACAGACGACGCACGTTGCACGGGTGCGATCATACCAACACTAAAGCACCAGATCCCATCATAACTCCGAAGTTAAGCATGCTTAGGCGAGAGTAGTACTAGGATGGTTGACCCCTTGGGAAATTCTCACATTGCACTCCTTTTTGCGCCCGAGCGATGAAAATCTCCATCATAGACCTCCGAGGCAACGATTTTCGGGCTCGAAATTCTCGGTGACCGCCTTGTAGTCAACCACATGGGGCTCAGTGAGAGGTTTTTGGATTGGGGTCGCAATAGCGATTTCGAGATCATTCGAGAGAGTTACGATGGTTTAGTGCTATAGGGTTCGGCCAGCGACACGCTCGACCCACACAAGGGCCTTCGCCCATCCCATTGCTGGCTGCGACTTGCGCATAGGCGACTGACGATGCAAGCTGCATGGGTGTGATCATACCATCACTAAAGCATTGAATCCCATAAAAACTCTAAAGTTGAGCATGCTTGGGCGAGAGTAGCACTAGGATAGGTGACCCCCTAGGAAGTTCTTGTGTTGCACTCCTTTTTATGCTCGAGCGACGAAAACCTCCGTAGTAGACCTCTGAGGCGATGGTTTTCGGGCCTAGAATTTTTCGTGATCGCTTCATAATCAGCCATATGGGGTTCAGAGAGAGGTTTCCAGATTGGGGTCGCAATAGTAATTCCGATATTGTTCGAGAAAGTTACGATGGTTTTAGTGTAATGGGGTTAGGCCGACGACGTGCGCGACCTATGCAAGGGGCTCTGCCCATCCCATCGCCGGCCTGTCACGAACGATCGTCGCGCACTCGCAACAACTCTGTTCAACGAATCGTTCGTCGCTCACACCTACATGTATAGTTGCTTGACAGCATGTTTTGTCTTGGTTTTAGGTCATTTTGCTTGTAAAAATATAAGTTTGAACAAGCTGTAGCGTTACAAAGCGACCGCTCACCGAACCGAGCAAAACAACCCCAAAATAGCTCTATTTTCGTGTGCCACGAGCTGATTTCTGGAATCCGCCTCTGCTCACCAAAACATCAGCCATCTCAGCCCCTTGGAACCCCTCGGGTGGCATAGGGCTGGATGGGGCTTCGGTATAGTACCGGGTGTTGAACACTCCTTCGCAAGTTCTCACGTTGCCTTGACGGGAACTTGTTGTCGTGCCCGGCACTTGGTGAGCAGCTGTTTGTGGGCTTGCAGCTGTTTATTTAACCTTCTAAAGCCCTTGTTTTCCCCCTCTCTCTCTTTTCTTTTGTGCACGTAAGGTGCTCGCTGAATTGCTTGTAAAGCATCCCCTTTTCGCGAGCCTTCGGGACTTGTCCGTCACTCGTTCTTTCGAACTAATCAACTTTCTCTTTTACAGGTCCTTTGGGACTTGCGAGAGGTTGCAAGTGGGCTGATCTTTGCGGAGCAATATCGCAAGGGCGAAGCACGACTTAGGCAATGCAAGCTAAGTTCGCGTCTTGGCCACAAGGGTGCCTTATGCCTTAGGCAATTCCAGCTAAGGCCGTGATATTGTAGTATCAGAGCGGGCAAGCACTTCGAGCGAGCAGCGAAGGAACTTCGCAACTTCGCCATGGCAAAGTATCGTGGCGAATCAAGCAAGATGGGGCAAGCCGGACCCTTGCCCCAAGCAGTCGTAGGTGGGCTGCATATGCACACTCGCTCTCATGCTGTTGGAGCCGCTCAAGAGGAGCGCGACAACGAACATGATGAGCGAGAAGTTGGCTACTCTCCGCGAGCGGAGGAAGCACAATCTGGAGCATTAATTGGGAAAAAGAGTCACAAGGAAAGACTCACAACGGCGGAAACCCGCCTGGATGTTCTTGAAGCGAGCGTGGAGGAACTCTACCATGGCTAACAAAGGCTTGTCGGGGTAGAGAGCTCACAAGAGGAAGCAAAGTTCAGGATCGACAAGGTCGAGGCCCTAGTTGACCGACTGTCAGATGACACCAAAGACTCCGTGCAACACCTGTAGGAAGTTGTGGCGGAACTCACTTTAAGGGTGACTATGCTTACTAGAGCACTAAATGCGGGAGGAAGCAACACCCGCATTGTACCACCATAAAATTTGAGGGCACCCGAGCCTCATAGATATGGAGGGGCCAAAGATGCCAAAGAGCTCGAGAACTTTCTGTTCGACATGGAACAATACTTTCGAGCTAGAGGCCCGATTCTGAAGATACCAAAGTTTCTATAGCAACAATGTATCCGAACAGAGATGCGAAACTTTGGTGGCGAACCTATTGGGAGGAGATCCAACAAGGTCAGTGTCGGGTTGACACATTGGAGGACTTGAAGTGGGAGTTGATAACTTAGTTCCTACCGGAGAACACAGAGTTCGTCGCAAGAAGGAAGTTGAGACAACTCCGCTAGAGTACCACCATTCGAGACTATGTGAAACAATTTTCTGCACTAATGCTGGATATACAGGACATGTCTGAGAAGGACAAGTTGTTCAGTTTACTCGATGGTTTGAAGCCATGGGCTCAACAGGAACTAAATCGAAGGAATGTCACCGATGTGGTCGGGGCAATTGCTGCTGCAGAAAGGCTCACCGACTTTGTTTCCTCTGAAGGCCTAGGGAGAAGGAAACAATCTTCAGGCAATCGCCATCCAAAACATTCTCGAGGGAAGGAGCTTGGGGGCGAACAAAAGAAGAAGAGTTCCCACAAAGGGCCAAACCCGAAAGGAAAGGCCTCAAAACTTGGAGGATGCTTCTTGTGTAGAGAACCGTACATGGTGAGGGAGTGCCCACAAAAACAGGCACTCAATTCTTTGGCGGCTTCCATCGGATAAGGGCAAAGATGTTGCACTTAGTTCGAGCAGTTCTGAATCCAGCAGCGATGACGAGGAGTCACAAGGACCCCGGATGGGAGCAATGCGTTTGTTGAACGCCATGTAGGGTCATGTGGGGGAGAACATGAAGACAAAGCTACAAAAAGCAGGAAGTAGTGAGTTGATATATGTGGACATCAAGCTAAATGGCCAAACGACCCATTCAATGGTAGACACGAGCGCTACCCACAACTTCATAGCCGATCGAGAAGCACAGTGACTTGGATTGATCTTGGAGAAGAGCCCAAGCCGAATGAAGGCGGTGAACTCGGAGGCCAGGCGAATCTCCGGGTTGGCGAAGGGAGTTCCCATCAAAATCGGGACATGGAGTGGGAACACCAACATGATGGCAGTGCCACTAGATGACTTCCAAGTGATTCTTGGAATGGAGTTTATGCACGCGGCGAAGTTGGTGCCAATGTCGTTCTTGAACTCTCTGTGTATGATGGGAGGTGACGACCCCTGTGTGGTTCTTGTCTCTCATAGAGGAACCAAGGAGCCCTAACACATATCGACATTACAACTAAAGAAAGGGGTGCAAAAAGGTGAATTAACATTTATGACTGCTATGAAGCTAGAGCCAATCGACGAGAAGGCCATTTAAGAACCTGCTGTGGTGGCGAACATCCTGAAAGAGTTCAATGACGTTATGCCACCTGAGTTGCCGAAGACTCTTCCACCACGCAGAGGCGTGGATCACAACATTGAGCTGGAGCCAGGAGTGAAACCTCCAGCGAGACCACCCTATCGCATGTCCCCGTTAGAGTTGGCAAAACTCAGAGAGCAGTTAGGTGAACTATTAAGCAGTGGTCTCATCCGTAGCTCTAAAGCACCTTTTGGAGCTCCAGTTCTCTTCTAGAAGAAACAAGATGGGAGCCTCCGACTATGTGTCAATTACCGAGCCCTTAACAAAGTGACAGTGAAGAATAAGTATCCCATCCCACTCATCGCGGACTTATTCGACCAGTTGGGCAAAGCTAAGTATTTCTCGAAACTCGACCTTCGGTCGGGGTATTGACAGGTGCGCATTGCTGAAGGCGACGAAGCGAAGACTACCTGTGTGACTAGGTATGGAGAGTTTGAGTTCTTGGTGATGCCTTTCGGCTTAACCAATGCTTCAGCCACGTTATGTACTCTCATGAACCAACTATTCGAGGAGTATTTAGACAAGTTCGTGGTCATCTACTTAGACGATATCATTGTATACAGCCAAACGCTCGAGGAGCATATTCAGCACCTTCGGACAATTTTCAAGGTTCTCAAGGAGAACACTTTGTTTGTAAAAAGGGAGAAATGCTACTTCGCCCAAACGGAGATCTTATTCTTGGGGCATCGAATCAGGGATTGTTCCATTCGCATGGACAAATCAAAAGTGCAAGCGGTTGTGGAATGGCGAACTCCAAAGAAGGTGCCAGAGTTGAGATCCTTCCTTGGTTTCGTCAACTATTATTAATGCTTCATAGCGGGGTACTCGAAGCGTGCAACTCCACTGACGAAGCTACTGAAGAAGGAGCAGCCTTGGAAGTGGTCTAACAAATGTGAAATAGCATTCCAAGATCTGAAGGCTATTGTTATGGAAGAACCAGTGATCAAATTGCCAGACTATGGGGAGCCTTTTGAAGTCCATACAGATGCTTCGGACTTCACTATTGGGGGAGTACTCATGCAGAGGGTCATCCGGTGGCCTACGAGAGTGCAAGCTCAATGAGACTGAGCGACGATATCCAGTGCATGAGAAGGAGATGACAGCGGTGATCCACTGTCTACGAGTTTGGCAACACTACCTTCTCGGATCGCGATTTGTGCTGAGGACAGACAATATCGCGCTGAGCTATTTCCAAACACAGAAGAAACTTTTCCCAAAACAAGCATGATGGCAGGACTTCTTGGTTGAATTTGATATGGCAATGGAGTATAAGCCTAAGAAGGCAAATGTCATGGCTGATGCATTGAGTCAGAAAGTGGAGCGCGTGAATGTCGTACAATTGGAGGGCGGAGGCCAAGTAAGTCAATTGCACTCTAACTTCCTTTCCAGGATCAGGGATAGACTGTATAGTGAGCCACAAGTAGTTATCCTAATGCAGCTCATCAAAGAAGGCAAGGCACAACGATTTTGGGTCCAGGAGGGACTCGTTTACATAAAAGAGAATATAGTTTATGTTCCCTGAGTAGACAATTTGAGGCGTGAACTCTTAAGAGAGAGTGTCACGATTCTCTTTGGGCTGGACACCCAGGCATTCATAAAATGTTGGCTCTCGTGGAGAGGGCCTTCTACTAGCCGAAGATGGGGACTGATATGGAGGAATATGTTCGAACATGCCTTACTTGCCAACAAGACAAGGTGGAGCAACGGAAGCCGGTGGGACTTTTGGAGCTGTTGCCCATACCAAAAAGGTCGTGGGAGAGCATTTCCTTGGATTTCATATAAAGCTTGTCACTTGTAGGGAGACTCGGATCGATACTCGTGGTGGTCGATCAGTTTTCAAAATATACAACTTTCATTGCTGCTCACCTACACTGTTCAGCAGAAGAGGCGGCCAAGCTGATGATGAAGGATGTGGTGAAGTATTGGGGAGTCCCGCACAATATCATTAGTGATCGAGACGCTCGGTTCCTGGGACGATTCTGGACCGAGCTATTCAAATTGTTGGGGTCAAAGTTATATTTCTCCACAAGCCTCCACCCCCAGACGGATGGCTAGACTGAAAGGATAAACTCGCTCGTGGAACAATATCTTCGGCACTACGTGAGTGCCAACCAACAAGATTGGGTGAAGTTGTTGGACGTTGCCCAATTCTCCTACAACTTGCAGCGGAGCTCTGCGTCCAATAAGAGTCCCTTCGAGATTATTACAGGACAACAGCCGTCAACTCCTCACACCATGGTAATTGGGTATACTAGGAGTAGTCCGCCAGCTTACCACTTTGCAAAGGAGTGGCATCGAAATGCAGATATTGCGCGGGCTTACTTGGAGAAGGCGGCAAGGAGAATGAAGAAGTGGGCAGACTTGAGAAGGCGATCGCAAGAGTTCAAGGTCAGCGATTTGGTGTTGGTAAAGCTCCAACCAACATCACTCCAATTCTTTAGGAACAAAATCCATAAAGGATTGGTGCGCAAGTATAAAGAGCCCTTCCCAATTATTAGTAGGGTAGGCAACGTCTCCTACAAGTTGCAACTGCTGACGTAGTTCAAAATTCACAACGTTCTTCACGCCAGCAACCTAAAAGCCTACCACTCGGATCCGCAAGATGCTTCCCGAAGTGTTCCAACTTGGCTACCTCCCACCACTACCTCCTACGAGAAGCGAGTTGAAACCATTATGGCGGACTGTAAGATAAAGCTGCCCAATGGAGCTGAGCAGACATAGTACTTGGTGAAGTGGCGAAAGCTTCCCCGAACTGAAGCTAGTTGGGAGCCTGAAGACGCCCTACGATATGAAGAAGCAATCATCAACAACTACCAACAAGCGTCGACGAGGGCGTCGATAGTTTAAGTGGGGGAGAATGTCACGA
Organism: Musa schizocarpa; assembly: GCA_900464855.2. Classification (NCBI taxonomy): domain Eukaryota; kingdom Viridiplantae; phylum Streptophyta; class Magnoliopsida; order Zingiberales; family Musaceae; genus Musa; species Musa schizocarpa. The sequence goes on along the minus strand of LS990917.1, from coordinate 34,626,395 downwards.
ACGTTCGTCGCACACTCGTAACAACTCCGTTCAATGAATCGTTCGTCACTCACACCTACATGTATAGCTGCTTGATAGCATGTTTTGTCTTGGTTTTGGATCATTTTGCTTGTAAAAATGTAAGTTTGAATAAGCTGCAGCGTTATAAAGCGACTGCTCACCGAACCAAGCAAAACAGCCCCAAAACAGCTCCGTTTTCATGTGCCGCGGGCTGATTTCTGGAATCCGCCTCCGCTCACCAAAACATCAGCTATCTCAACCCCTTGGAACCCCCCGGGTGGCACAGGGCTGGATGGAGCTTCGGTATAGTACCGGGCGTTGAATACTCCTTCACAAGTTCGCACGTTGCCTTAACGGGAACTTATTGTCATGCTCGAGACTCGGTGAGTAGTTGTTTATGGGCTTGCAACTGTTCGTTCAACCTTCTAAAGCCCTTGTTTTCCCCCTCTCTCTCTTTTCTCTTATGCACACAAGGTGCTCGCTGAATTGCTTGTAAAGCTTCCCCTTTTCGCGAGACTTCGGGACTTGTCTGTCGCTCGTTCTTTTGAACTAATCAACTTTCTCTTTTACAGGTCCTTCGGGACCTGCAGGAGGTTGCAAGTGGGCTGATCTTTGTGGAGCAATATCGCAAGGGCGAAGCGTGACTTAGGCAACGTAAGCTAAGTTCACGTCTTGGCCGCAAGGGTGCCTCACGCCTTAGGCAATTCCAACTAAGACCGTGATAGGCCGCGATGTGCGCATAGGCAACAAACGACACACGCAACATGGGTGCGATCATACTAGCACTAAAGCACCAGATCTCATCAAAACTCCAAAGTTAAGTGTGCTTGGGCGAGAGTAATACTAGGATGTGTGACCCCCTAGGAAGTCCTCGTGTTGCACTCCTTTTTGCACCCTAGCGACGAAAACCTCCGCCGTTGACCTCTGAGGCGATGATTTTCAGGCCCGAAATTCTTCGTGATCACTTCGCAGTCAGCCACACGGTGCTTGGATAAGGTTTCCGGAATGGGGTCGCAATAGCGATTCCGAGATCATTCGAGAAATTTATGATGGTTTTAACATGATGGGGTCGGGCCAGCAACGCGCACGACCCATGCAAGGGGCTCCGCCCATCCCATCAGCGGCCATGACGCGTGCATAGGAGACGAATAATGTACACTACACAAGTGTAATTATACCAGCACTAAAGCACCAGATCCCATCAGAACTCTAAAGTTAAGTGTGCTCAGGTGAGAGTAGTATTAGGATGGTTGACCCCCTGGGAATTTCTCATGTTGCACTCCTTTTTGTGCTCAAGCGATGAAAATATTCGCTGTAGACCTCCGAGGCAACGGTTTTCACCCAGAATTCTCATGATGGTTTTAGCACCATGGGGTCCGGCTGGCGACGTGCACAACCCATACAAGGGGCTTCACCCATCCCATCACCGGCTGTGACGCGCACATAGGTGACGAACGACGCAAGCTGCATGGGTGCGATCATACCATCACTAAAGCATTGGATCTCATAAGAACTCCAAAGTTAAGCATGCTTGGGCGAGAGTAACACTAGGATGGGTGACCCCCTAGGAAGTCCTCGTGTTACACTTCTTTTTGCGCCCGAATGATAAAAACCTCCTACGATGGTTTTAGCACGATGGGGTCGGGTCGGCGATGCATGCGACCCACGCAAGGGGCTTCACCCATCCCATTGCCGGTCGCGACGCGCCCATAGGCGACGGACGACGCACGCAGCACCAACACCATATCCCATTAGAACTCCGAAGTTAAGCGTGCTTAGGCAAGAGTAGTACTAGGATGTGTGACATCCTGGGATGTCCTCGTGTTGCACTCCTTTTTGCACCCGAGCGATGAAAACCTTCGTCATAGACCTCCGAGGTGATGGTTTTCGGGCCCGGAATTCTCCGTGATCGCTTCGTAGTCAGCTACGTGGGGCTCGGAGAGAGGTTTTCGGATTGGAGTTACAATAGCAATTATGGGGTCATTCGAGAAAGTTACGATGGTTTTAGTGCGATGGGGTCGGGCCAGCGATGTGCGCGACCCACGCAAGGGGCTCCGCCCTTCCCATCGCCGGCTGCGATATGCACATAAGCGATGGACGATGCACATAACACAGGTGCGCTTATACTAGCACTAAAGCATTAAAGTGATGGAAGTTTTCGTGTTGCACTCTTTTTTGTGCTCGAGCTACGAAAACCTCCATCGTAGACCACCGAGGTGATGGTTTTCTGGTCTTAAATTCTCCATGATCACTTCGCAGTCAATCATGTGAGGCTCTGAGAGAGGTTTTCGGATTGGGGTCGTGATATCGATTCCGAAACCGTTCAAAAAAATTATGATACTTTTAGTACGGGGTCGGGCAAGCGACACGCGTGATCTACGCAAGGGGCTTCGCCCATCTCATCACTGGCCGCGAAATACACTTAGGCGACTGACGACGCACGCAGCATGGGTCAAATGAGCCATTGATATATCTCTGTATGCAAGGTCAAAGAAATTGGTTGTGGGATGGACGGTCGGATGAACCATTGACCTTATCTTCCACATGAACTCCTCTTTCTTTCTTCTTGCTTGCAGCCACGAAAGTCTGGATGTTTTGGTGTCGGACTATTGGACTCAGCAAAGAGCTCTTCTTCAATGGCTGAGTGTTCACTAATTGGCAAGCTAATTCACTGACAGAAAAACCTTCATTTCAAATTACTATATGAATCATACAGTCAAAGTCTAATCCTCATTTCTAATTATTGTTGCTATTATAACGTCTGAGACTAGCCTATTAAGTTCTTAATGGAGATTGGATCAAGTCAGATATATGTATATACATATATATTAAGTTCTTAATATGCATATACATATGTATATATTATATATAGCCAACATAATGTTAAAGAGAGATGTCATCCTTTCTGAGATCACATCCATTTATTATTTGGTAGTGATATATAATAGCTTAGCCTTCACACCTTCTTTAAGAGACTAATCCAACAAGTCTACTGTTCTTGAAAGCCCAACCACTACTATATTTAATCCACTGTCTCACAAGAGGACATGGTCCTAAAACTTGATTGGTCCACAGAGAAAACCCCATCCTATTAAAGATGATGAACCACACATATATATATTTGAGAAATCATTTTCTGTGGTTCCAGAATTGCAGTTCTATTAAATGGATAAGAAAATTAGGATCCCATATTAACAGCCTCTTTTTGATGCAAATTTGAGTGGAGTGGAGGAAACAACTCTGTCACACAATTTAACTACAAGTGATGACTGCCAAATTGATCTTCCTGCCTTTTTTATTTTATTTTATTTTTTTGAATAATAATTTGAATTGTTAATCTAAGTTAAATTAGTCATATATATCACCACTAATTGGATGTCAAATCTTACTTCTGGACGTTTGAGCTAACACGTGTCAGGTTCTTTTACACTTTCCACCCTCGGTTTTATATATTTAAATTAATGTGATTATTCATAACGTTTGACGTACTTACTATATGCAAACATATGCATTTACACCCGTCGTCTTTTTTAGTTTGTTTTCGAGGTCCAATATCTTCGGGCGACTTCTTGACGCTTGCGCGGTGGATTGAATCGCAAGTTTCCTCAAGACCCCAATTTGGGCACCATAAAAATTAGGGCTTTCTTTCTTCGTTACTCCACCGCACCGCTTGTCAAGCGAAATCGATCCCGTACTCTGTCTGCCTCACGTTTTCTTGCCCCCCTCTTCTTCGTCGGTTCCTTCCCTCCGCCACAGGATCCCTCACCTACCAATCTCCACTCCCCTCCTCTCCCCTCGCCTCCGCTCCCCTCTCCGGGCGGCTCCAATCGTCACATGGCTCTTCCCTTATGCGATCGAGTTGATCCCATCGTTTCCAGCTGCTTCCTCGCGATTCTCTCCTCCCAGCCGTCTATAGCCCTCGAATCCCGCTGTTGTTTTGGTGTTCTCGTCGCTTCGATTCGGAACCGTCGCTAACAGGCCCCGATTCTGACGTTTTAGAGCTTTCGCCATGGGGAAGAGTAAGCGTTTCTGTCCATTCTCGGTGTTGTATGTTGATCTGCGAAAAGATTGAATCTCTGATTTAGATTGGGAAGTTTGTTCGAATAGGAATTGTTTGAATCGAGTATAGGTTATACGAGGATTTACAATTTTGGTTTTGATGGAGATCTTGATCTTGCAGATCACCGGCGCAAGGCAGGTGGTGATCAGTTTGACAGCAGTGATGCCGACAGCGTGAGTTCCGTTTCGACCGGCTTGTCGGAGCTAACGCTAGGTAATGAGACCGAATACGTGAACTCTCAGGAGTTCGAGCTGGAGAAGTATATTGATGCTCTCTTCGAAAAGAGGTACCTATATATCCTCTCTTTCATTAAGTCTTCCATGGTCAACAACTTTCTTGATTTCCTTCCTTTTTTCAGTTATACTTCTTTCTTCTTTTACTTTTTCTTTCTTACTGCTGTTGGAATATCATTTCCTTGATGCAAATTTATATTGATGACGGTAACCTTGACTACGTTCTTTTAGTATAGATTACTTTTGTAATTTGTATAGTTACTACGTTTGCTATTAGCACATCAAAGGAGAGAAAGTTTTCTTGATAGTTCACGGTTCAGTTTAGGCTAATGTTTCCTATACCACACGCCATCCATTCTTAATATGGTGGCCTATGCATTTGGAGTTCATTGACAAAACATATAATTAATACTTGGTTATGGTTTCAAGCAAACTCTTAGAATAGATCTCTGAGGGAATATTTATAGGTGACTGTCTTTTTAAAAAATGGTTACTGGTATGCAAATGAAAAATGAACTATTCTATTTGATCTGATTTAGATATTAGAGAAGTTATGGTGAATGATTAATTTTGATCCAAAAATAAGGTGAGTCCTGAACAATGATGGTAATGAAATGCATTTTAATGGTTTAAGAACATTGGTATTTACTCTTTTGTGCTGCTCTGTTTGCACAAACCAAAAAATAGCTTTATGTCATATCAAGAATAATTGTGTGGAAAGTGGCTAGTCGTGTTTGGTATATTTATTGTATTCAATATTGCTGACTATGTAGAAATTTACAAAGAACCTTCTGCTGCTTATAAAAATCTGGACATGTTCTACTGATAGTCTATTGATCTCTCAAAATTCTTAGGGCAAAAGTGGAAGTGTCTGATTCCTTGAATTAGGTTGAAACTACTTTGCCTTGGTTTTTGCTGTGTGAAGTTTCTGAAGAGAGGAACCTCTACAAATTGTTTTTCTTGCTTGGACCTGGAACATTTATATGCTTCTAGAATGAAGTTGCATTTTTGAATTTATTTTATTCATATATTCAAAGATGTATTTTAGTTGTTGTGTAGTATTTTATGTTTCTACTCGGTAGCACTTTCATTATGCTGATAGGCAGTTTTACTTTAATGCTGAGATTTTCTAAGTAGAGTTAAACTGATATGGCTTCCCTGTTTCGTGACAAAGGGGATCAACAAGAGAGAAGGCTTTGTCTGGGCTTGTCGATGCTTTTGAAGGGCATGTTCTTCATATATTTGTTGAAAACAAGTGAGTTCTTTTTCTGAGGCTTTATTGTGATGCTAATTTAACTATAGTATAGCTGACAATTATTTGGCCAGATACTTGCTTTATCAGGTTCCTAGTTACCTGATATTTACAAGTTTAAGTCCATGTCTCATCTATCTCCGTTATCACTCAAATACAGCAACAATAATAACGACAACAACAAAGCCTTAAGTCCCAACTATTTTGGATCGGCTACATGAATCTTTTTCTGCCATTGGGTCCGTTATTACTCGAATCTGCATAACAAATTCTATAGCTAGTGCGAACTTTATGGACTGAACTTATAATGCACTTGTGATGCTTTGATCTATAATAATGTCGACTTCATCTACTCAATATTTTAAATTGGTTATCTGAAGTCAATGTTGATACCTCTGAGTTGTCTAATACATCTTTATGGCTTTCTTACGGTTGTTGCAGATATATTACATTATTAAGTCAGTATATTAATTCAATCAAGAGGGGTTCTACAAAGGAGGCTTGTTTAGCTTCTCGTGCCATTGGTACTATTTAGTCCTTCACAAACTATGCATTTGACATTTGTCTAGCTTCTGGTTATGTAACTTGTGTTTTCGTTTGAAGGATTGCTTGCCATTTCCATTGGTGCTGGAAATAGTGCCCATGAGTTGATGGAGGAATCAGTATCACAGTTGTCTCAGGCACTTATAACTGGGTCTGATGCACTCAAGAAATCATCTGTATGATCTAGTTTGAAGTTTTTAAATTGTAGCTGTCTCTCCGGTTCTTTTCTAATTAACATACTTCCTGTTTTCTGAATCTATCATCTTCTATTGTAGGTATTGGATTGCCTAGCTGTTGTAACTTTTATAGGTGCAAACGATTTGTCTGAAACTGAATTGTCACTGAAAACCATGTGGCAAGTGATATATCCAAAATCAGGTCCTAATGTATGTGAGCTTGTTGTTGATTAAGAAAATTATTTGAGTTGAACGCATTCTTTTACTAAATTCATATTATTATTCTACGAACCTGGTATGCTGTGTATAAAGATTCACAATATTTCTTTCTTCTATGTTCAGGTTGCGCCAGTCAAAAAACTTCCGCCCGCTGTACTGGCAGCGGCGGTATCTGCATGGTCATTTCTTTTCACAACCATCAGCAGTTGGAGAATCAACCCTGATAAGTGGAAGGAGTATGTGGAAGTCTAGTTTGTTGTTCTTACTTTTACTAGTTGGAGTTTAGAACATATTTTGTCAATCTGTCCAGGCCAATTATGTTCCTTTCCACTCTGCTAGAAGATAATGACCGTTCTGTTCGCATTGCTGCTGGGGAAGCAATAGCAATTTTCTTTGAGTTAGGAATATTGGACCAGAATGATCATGTTGAAATTGATGGAGTTGACCATGAAGATTCAAAACGTGGAGTGTTTGGATATATGCAATCCATGAAGGCGAAGATATTGAATAAAGCAAATGAACTCTCTGTTGAAGCTGGAGGTAAAGGAGCTGACAAAAAAAATCTCAATGATCAGCGGGACTTATTTCAGAAAATCTTAGATTATGTTCAGGTACACTCTCTGCATTGATGCAATATGTCTTTAGTTCACTATATCAACGGATCTATTTTTTTGAAACTAGTATCTTCATTGCAGACCGGTGAATGTCCAGAAATATCATTGAAGATATTGAACAAGCATAGCTTCCTCAGGGCCTCAACATGGACCCAAATAATACAAGTACTTGCTTTTCCTCATGTTGTGAGTTTTACTAGTACAAAGATGTAATTCCTGATATTGATTGTTTACTTGCTGGACAGCTGAACTTTTTGAAGCGTTTTCTTGGGAAAGGTTTTCTGAAGCATGCCCAGGTTACAAGTCTAGCCTGTTTAAACTCATAGCCAAGATAGTTGATAACCGTTTTATTTGTAACTTATCTGTCTTTGATTTTTATTCAAACATTTTTTGTTAATGCAGGATAATGAATTGCTTCATGATATTTTTGATTTTGCACCAGATAAGTCAAGAAATCTATCAAGAATAGAAAAGGTGAGTTGCTCTCGTGAGCACTTATGATCCTCTTTCCAGTGAATTGTGTTTCCTATTATGTAAACCTGCATATTTTTTCTATTTTTTGTTAAAATGTCTTAAGTTTGCCTTTCCTTTTTTTTTATTTGGATGTCTATATAATTTTCAAAATCTTGCATTATGTAGTTGGAAAAATGAGAAGTTCCAGCATGATATTTTCTTGCTGAAGCTGCATGTCGAAAAATCTCTGACTTTGGTTCTGAAGTCAATAATACTATAATTGGAATGGGGCTTTTGACACTGAAATTTTGATCACCTGTGTCATATCACATGACATGATTTTCACTTTGATTGACTTGCACCTGCAGTGAACTGTTATTTATGTCATTCTTTGTACATACATCACAATATGAAAATGTTAAAAGTGATGAATCCCGAGTACTGCTGATTGTATGTGATATATATTTTTCGCTTTCTCATGTTTTGGATGGCAATACTCATGGACATAGGTTATATAATTTTGACAGCTCTATGCTATTTGCAAATTAATCAGTATGTGTGTAAGAATGTGTTCCATTAACTCGTCAGATTTTGCTTGTGCAGAAGATCTCTAGGTCAGAAGGTGAAAAAGGAAGGACCCAGAAGATGAACAAGGATCGTAAGTTGGCTCGGGTACGATTTGCTGTGATATTCAAGCCTTTCTTCTTTGCGAAAATTTGCAGAACTTATGATTCATCGGTTTGCCTCAAATTTTGTTAAAAGTTATGCTTCATTCTTGCAAATCGATGCTTATCCTTAACCATGCAATATGTGCAGGAAAGGAAACAATGCCAGTTTCTCCCTCAAGAGGAGTAGCGAGGTCGCAATTTGAAGTCTCCTCACTGCTGCAGACTTATTTGATTTCTATCTTTTATCATTGTTTGAAAACAGACTGTAGTGAGTCGCTGCACCGGTATTGGTTGTCAGACGTATACTCAATTCAAAGGAACTTGTTTTCCGTTAGTGCCATGTGATCTTTTACTCGGTCACATTTCGGCTTTCGTCTCCAGAGTTGTTTCTCAATCATTAATTGTGACTCGAGCAAGCCACTTAAAATGAGCTTTTGTGCATCTTCATGATGACTTATGTGGAAAGTTTGCTTCTTATGACTCGGATTTTAATATCGCAAAACCTGTGCTTTCAGTTAATACGGTTTGTTGTTCTCTAATGAAATAGATCTTAATTTTTAGCAGTTCAGCAGGATGACGTTCGCTTGTGCTACTTTTTTTGTTGGTTGAATGACTGTTACTGTTCGTTGTTGATGTAAGATTCTGTCTCTGGCTTTAAGCGACTTTACACACGGACGGCAGCGCTATGAACTCGTGTGATGGCTCTAAGAAAGACGGACCAAAACACTTTAGAGATGAGCACGGCATTGACATCAACTAACGGCACTGTATTATCCCTTGGTGGCGGAAAGAAAGGAATCAGAACATTCTTTACATGATGATAAGCATGCTATTGACCTCAAATATGCCCACGGAGTCTTGGCCTGAAGCAGTGGCTTATGTCATCTGCATCCTAAACCGGTGCACCGGAGAATATGTTGGTAATAGATTCCATTTTGAGAGATTGTTCTTTAGAGTTGAAAGGTTCTATCGGTCCTTTCTCAAGGCTATTCTTTAGTGAAAGGTTCTCTTTGGGCGAGATATAACCAGACAAAATTAGAAGGCAAAAAAAAGCTAATAAAAACCTTCATTATCTATCAGAGCCAGGTTTCGATCCTGGGACCTGTGGGTTATGGGCCCACCACGCTTCCGCTGCGCCACTCTGATTCTTGCAATAAGATTACGTATATTATTATATAATGAATTATCTGAGTCTGTTTAAAGTTCGCTTACTACCGGAAGTGGAGAGCTCCGTGCTTGTGCTCCTCCATCGGCATGACGTCGTTGTCGCCAAAACAGACGATCGGAGGCTTACAGGTATGGGGTTCGAATTTAATTTTAATGTAATTATGCATCATCTTGTATATAGGCTGGAGCGGAGAATGCGGGCGCGGGTGCGGGTGAGTTTGATTTGTCCCACGGTGACGGTGGTGGTGCTTCGGCTGAGGAGACGGACAGCCTCGCGTGGGTCGACGGCGAGGCACCGTCGGCGGCCGCGCTTGGGACTGACTTCACTAACCCCTTGTTCTCAAGGCCTTTAAATTAAAACCAAGAAATCTCATTAAAGTATGTTAAATGACAGGAATCACCACCAAAAACATAAGATCCTAAGCCTTTCTCTGATCCTGACAGCACAACTCTGACTCTTCTTGTGTAGAAGATGTTCCATAGCAATCATTCGATATTTTGGGATTTACATGAGGCTACCCAATACATTCGCAACATGTATTTTATTATTTGAAGCTAAGTTAAATTGTTATTTTATTATTTGCTATCAGATTACAGTGAGAAGGAATCGCTTTTAGCAATATTAAAAGAATAAACTTGCAAATAAGTACAATTAAAAGGTATATTATGCAAATACAAAAAAAAATATTTATATTCTGCACGTCAAAATTTTGAAACCGGACTCCGTTTCCTCTGTTCACTTCGCGCTTCCCAAGCACGCTTCTGGATGCTTCCCAAAACGGGACTCCATTTCCTCCGTTTACTCCACCTTGCTTCCCGGAGGACCAACGTAAAGCCCATCGGCGTACGATGGCAACAGACTTCGATCTCTTATCCCCGAAAGTTTCCTTTCGCCACCACATACTCGTCCCGGAGAAGAACTACGAGGAGGAGATGGTCGGCTCCCCCCTTCTTCTTTCTTCGTCTCCTCGCCCTCGTACTCCTATTCGGAGGCCTCGGTAACGACGCTATTCTTCTCACGCTGTTGCATCGCCTCTTTCTTTATGTTTGTTCGAGAATTCGTTAGTTTGCGCTTCCCCTGCCTGTCTCTGAGCTTTTTCCTTCACCGATGTTGCGGCTATAGACATCTCAATCTAGACGGTCGTCGTTCCAAACGCGACCATGGAAGGTGATCGGCGTGGTATTCCAAATATCGGAACCTCACCCTGTAGAGAGAGATAGGGAAGAGAGATTTATTGGCGGTGAAGGGGATTCCTCGATACGTCATATCCGTACCCCTTTCTGCTCCTCGGCTTGGATGAGTCTTATCTCAATCGGAGGTTAGTCATAGTAAGGGTAGGAACCTCGGTTTGAGACGGACTCGACCTCGGAGGCTCGGAGTGTCTCCATCCAACACTTCAATATTTGTCTTATAATATGTTACTAATTTGAGTGTTTTTTTCTTCTTGTAGATCTTTTGCTGTAACTGAGTCATCTGATATGCAGTTCCTTTTTTACTGAAAAATGGCTAAATAATGTTCAATTGGATATTGAAAGATGACCAAATGATAGGTTTTTTCTGAATCCTCATTTCTCAAAGTGACATAGACAACATCATTAGTCCTATTTCCTTTCGTTTGATTGATTCAGATGCTTCTGCAGGTGCTCTGGGGGATCACTTTAAACTGTGGAATCCGTCTTGATGGCTACATCTATTGAAACCAATGTAAGCTTTGCATTTATGCTTGAGTTTGGAACCATATTTTTTATGGATTTACAACTGACATTCTTTTAATGTCTTATATAAGCTGGAAAATGAGAAATATTTGTCTCCGTAACGAGCTTGAAATTGTATCCAAAGGATGGTTCACCTTCTAGTTGTCATTAGCCTAATTACTACTTATTGTCATCGTGTCCTTTAGGGTAGTCCCAATCATTTGTAAGTGTCTCATGCTCCAAAGATCCAAATACTCAATCAAGTGGACAAATCCATTCTAAGGCATTTTAGATTGGCTGCAAAGGTGAAATAGACAGTATGGGCATAAAAGGATCTAGTTGTTTGAACTAGGTGCAAACAATTAGCTTAGATAACACTTAAAACAATTTATGTACCAAATCCACTTACCAAGGGTTGAAGGTTCGAAGCCTCATCCGATATACTCTTTTCGAAACCTCATCTGACATATTCTTGAAAGTGCTAGCTAGTTTAGCTAGTACTTAAAATCCTAAGTTCAAGATTCACATTCGATAATGTCAATACTTAAAAAGTCTCTATACTCATCTAATTGTGTAAGACTTGGCTTTTAGACTTCTAGAATGGATAGAATCTAATTTTACATGAAAAGATTGATCGAGCCGATTATGGATCGATCAATCTGAAATATGATTGGTTGTTGAGATCTGGAAACACTCCGTTTCATAGGAAATCTATTGTATTTGATTATACTCAGTCCAATTGTTTGTTGGATTGCGTTTTATCAAGCTTGCAATGCTTGGTTGGCTTTTTATATTCAACCTAATTTATTTGGCTTCAACCAATTACCATCGTATCATGTTGATTCCAACTTATTCTAGTGGTTTCTAGCTTTGATTCAGCTAATCGAACAGTTCTGACTCAGTTACAACAGATCTCTAATCAGTTTCAATGAGTTCTAAAAGGATTTGACCAGTTTTGGTTGATTTGAACATCCCAAAAAGCCAATTTCATCTTTTCAGGCCAGTTTCAGATCTCTTCCTCGACCATGTTTAGATTCCCTTCTCGATCATGTGATCTCAAGGTTGTAGCCACGTATTGATCTGCCCTTAATGTTTTATGTCCAAATTGATGTTTCCTTTTTCTTGATGGAAAAATGATGGTGGTGGTTTTTGAAATTTAGCCTCTTTGTGGTTCAAGTTCAGCTACAGAAACCCCTACTTTTTAAATGCACCTACTACCATAAGAACCGTTGATTGTTGAAAGGATAATGAATGTAAAAGAATGATTGAATCTAAAATGTAATCTTGTTTTGTTCTGGTGAGACTGAAGGACATTAAGGAATGGTAAAGTCACGTTTAGTGGTTCGTTAAGAATGAGCGAATCTAAAAAATAATCTGTATTTGCCGTTGAAAAACATATTGGAAAACCTATATCAGAGCCAGGTTTCGATCCTGGGACCTGTGGGTTATGGGCCCACCACGCTTCCGCTGCGCCACTCTGATGAAGCTTGATGGTTAAAGAATGAATAAACCTAAATAAATTCTTTTGTTTAATGTTGAATGAAATAACAAGAGAAAATATCGGAGCTAGGTTTCGATTCTGGGACCTGTGAGTTATGGGCCCACCACGCTTCCGCTGCGCCACTCTGATGAAGCTTAAAGGTTAAAGAATGAATAATTCTAAATAAATTCTTTTGTTTAATGTTGAATGAAATAAAAGGCAAAAATATCAGAGCCAGGTTTCGATCCTGGGACCTGTGGGTTATGGGCCCACCACGCTTCCGCTGCGCCACTCTGATTCTGGTAGTAATTCTTGCGAGCCCATAACTTTAGTCAAGTTGATATTGCCTCAACCCAACCAAAATAATTCATCCGTTTGGTTGGCTATTGAGCTTAGTGCGGAAAATTTTGGACTTGTTTGAGTTAATTCAAAAAAGAACAATTTCTTGTATTTATTTTTTTTATATAATAAATAATTTAATATTTTCATATATATAGGCAAAGAGTTATCGAACCATAATAAATCTTATGTTAACATCTTCGTATATTTTTCATTGTTGATCTTTGGATTTTTAACTTGTTCAAATATATTATCTTGAAAACAAGACAATTGTTTTAATTGTTCAATTTCATTATCTGTCTTTGAATTTTTCCTTGTGTGAATAATTTTTTATTATTGGTAATGCAGGAAAATGAACTGCTTGATGATATTCTCGATTTTGCAAGAGATGGGGTAAAAAGTCTCTCACGAACAGAAAAGGTGAGTTTCTATTTAATTTTCATAGTCACTTTGATTGTCTCTCAAGTGAATTATGTTTCATATTATGATGCTCAACCTACAAGGTATTGGTACAAGGTTATGCATGTTTTAGATTGAAAGCTTTCTAATTATGAGACCCGCCATATTTTAGATTAATGTGAAAAGATCATTGGTATGTTAAATAACCATACAAATAAGTGTACTGCATTGCCCTCACACGGAATTTATTGCATGCGTTTGTTACTATTGAGAGGATAGCAAAGGAAAAAAAAAAAAAAATTGAGATCAAACCATAAAATGAAAAAAATTGGAAGCTTTTCTCTATATCAAAGCCAAAATTTGATCCTGGAACTGACGGTTATTGCCCACCACGTTTTAGCTGCGCCACTCTGACTCTTGTGACTAATTTATATAAATTATTTTTAAACAAATAATTTTATATGAGATTGACAGATGCCAAAAGTTTCTGCATCGGTTGTGTGTGTATCTTCTTACGATGAGCATGAAATATTAATGTGTTTCTAATCACCAGTTTGAGCGACGAACTAAGCATCACTTTGCATTACATCTCTTTTGTGATTCTTGTACGTGCTGTGCTCGATGTTTATTTGGCGAACCAGTAGAAACTGGACCATGTAAAAATCCTTCTTTTTTTTTCATGTTTTATTGAATTGTCATTTTGCTTTTCGCGAGGTGATTGTCACTAAGCCCTGAGGCTCTTCTTAGCGTCGACCATAAAAATTAAAAATATTGGAAGCATTTTTCTCTCTCCAATATCAGAGCCAGGTTTCGATCCTGGGACCTGTGGGTTATGGGCCCACCACGCTTCCGCTGCGCCACTCTGATTCTTGTGAGAATTAGAGTAAATTATTTATTTATGTAGAGAGCGAAGAACTCCAATATTGCTAGTCTGAATGACAATGATCGATGCCAAAGTTTCTGCACCAGTTGTATTCATATCTTCCTATGATGAGCATCCAATATTAATGTGTTCTTATGCACCAGTTTGAGCTAGAAACCAAGCATTGCTTTGCATTACATCTCTCTTTGTGATTCTTGTAGGTGCTGTACTCGAAGTTTATTTGGTGAACCAGTAGAAACTCTTTTCCCATATTTTTATTGATGTCATTTTGCTTTTCTGGAGGTGATTGTCACCAAGTCCTGAGGCTCTTAGTGTCATGGTTCACCATATCTTCAACTTATTCATGTTAAGCATGAATCTTATGATTACAATGTAGATTCTTTATGATTTGATTAATAGTAAATAAATCTTATTAATACGGACTAGAACCAGAGATACTTATATTGAATTTTGCATTTGATTGGATTGATATTCATGGACTCGCAAGATATTTGACAGCAGTGTGTATTAATTTCCATTATGTGCATTATCTCCTGCAGTCATATCTGCAGTTGGATGGAGCAGCCCAAGGTTTCGTATGTACAAAGTTCATGTTCATGATAGCTTGTCATTCTCGATTGACAATTTGTTTTGCATTGTCTTCCTTTTTTGTTTTCTTCACAGTGAAATCTATGGAAAACTAGAGGTGCACCTTCCTCAGATCACACAACCTATATGTTCATGAGCAACATTCACACACCCTCTAGTGTATAATAATATTTGCACTTGATAAGTTATCGTTTATCATCGATCAATAATAGGACTATGGAGGAATTACTCTCGGGTGGGCTCATAAGATTTCTCCTATAGGGTTTGATCCAAAATATATATATGAGGATTAAGGATTGAGGATAACTCTGAGGATTAAAAATATTTATTAGCAATCATACTAGTCGTGGCTGACGAGTCAGCACGGCCTGATCCACGGGTCAATGTCGGGAGTCTTCTGTCGACTGAGCTGGATGCCGAGGTCGACCGAGCCCTTACGACGGGGTGCTGATCAGCGTTCCTTGGTGTGCTGATCCGGGCGCTATGTATGCCGAGCTACGTCTCTCCTTCTTTGGGGTGGTTGGTAGCTCGTCTTCGTGAGGTGGCCGTGCTCTCGGGAAGGAGTGTTGGTTGCCGTTAGTCGGGATCCGGACCGATTGGCTGCTCTCCTTCGTGCACTGGATGGCGATTCCTAAGTGGTTGATAGCTCATCTTCGTGAGGTGGCCGCATTTTCCTACAAAAAGGCCCTCGACGGGATCACCCGACAAGGCCCCTCCGACGAAAAGTCAATGGAGTGATCAATTGATTTTTCTCTCCCCTGACCAGATGCTGGCTAGAGGTCTTTGTATTACTGTACGTGGGTCGATTGTACGTAGGTTGGTGTGGTGGACGTGCCGAGTAGTGCCTTAGTACGGATTCTAACTTGGTATGTCTTGGGGCCGGCGACATCTCGAGGTTCCCGAGGCCGAGTAATGCCTTAGTACGGATTCTGACCTAACGTGTCTTGGGGGCCAAAATATGTCATATCACTTCTCCCTCCCCCACCAAGGCATGTCGTAGGGTCCTTAAAGGGCCGAGCGGCATGCTTGGGTCGGAGTGAGGCTGATCGCTCATGAGAGGAAGTTGGATTAACTCGTCTTGGGGCGATTTAAAGGGGCGACGCCCCATGCTTCGGGCAGCATTGACTCTATCGATGGGGGGGGGGGTTGATGAGGCAAAACCGACGTGTCGACACCGATGTGACGAAACCGACGAGGCGAAACCGACGTGTCATAGGTCGGATAACAGGTTTGGCACGGCCCGGAGTTATGGTTGCCGAGATGAGACTGGGGCGTGGCTTAAGCGTTGGATTGGCCGAGGTATGCTGAGGCATGGCTCGGGCATTGGATTGGTCGAGATGCATGGCTCAGGTGTTGGATGGCCGATGTGCATGGCTCAGACGCTGGATTTGGTTGAAATGTGACTCGGGCGTTAGATGGCCAATGTGCGTGGCTCAGACGCTAGATTTGGCCGAGATGCGACTTGGGCGTTGGATGGTCGAGGTGCATGGCTCGGACACTGGATTTGGTCGTGATGCGACTCGGGTGTTAGATGGCTGAGGTGTGTGGCTCGGACGCTAGATTTGGCCGAGATGCGACTCAAACGTTGGATGGTTGAGGTGCATGGCTCGGACATTGGATTTGGCTGAGATGTGTGGCTCAGGCATTGGATGGCTGATGTGCGTGGCTCGGACGCTGGATTTGGCCGAGATGCGACTCGGGTGTTGGGTGGCCGAGGTGCGTGGCTCGGACATTGGATTTAGCCGAGATGCGACTCAGGCATTGGATGGCCGAGGTGCGTGGCTCAGACACTAGATTTGGCCGAGATGCATGGCTCGAATGCTAGATTTGGCCGAGATGTGACTCGGGCGTTGGATGGCTGAGGTGCGTGGCTCGGATGTTGGATTTGGCCGAAATGCGACTCGGGTGTTGGATGGCCGAGGTGCGTGGCTCAGACACTAGATTTGGTCGAGATGCGACTCATCATCGTGCTAGGATAGCACGAGCAGGGTGGCCATGGAAGGCCTAGGTTACACGCTGACAAGGAAGTTTTGCTCAAACTCCCCGGCGAGTTGGTTGAAGGATGAGACCGAGGATTGGCATAGCCGGTCGAACCATGCTCGTGCCAGCCCCCTTAGAGTGGTTGGAAATGCCTGGCACATCAATGCATTGGAGGTGCCAGAGAGGGCCATCTGAGCCCGGAATGCGGAGACGTGCTCCGTGGGATCGAAGCTGTCGTCGTATGTCTCCAATGTCGGCAGCCTAAAGTTTAGAGGTACCAACTTGTCCTGTACTTCCTAAGTGAAAGTAGACCTGCCCAAGCCGCCTTCGCTGGACTCGCCCCATGATTTTTGAAACTCACGCTAGAGCGCGTCCATACGTTGGTTGACCCGAGACAATTAGACCCTAAGCGAGTCGTCCGCCAAGTCGGATGATACGATGTCAGGCTCGAAGTGGGGTAGTGTGACTCGGCAAGGTGCGGGTATGCTCTACTCGGGTGAACCTCTAGAGTCCATTGTTTGGTCTTGGGCTTCTCCCATCCCGACCTGCTCCCTACTCGGCCTCTGTTGGGTCGGGTCAATCGAGGGAGTTGCTAGCTACACGATCTGTGGAATGAGTGGGACGAGCATCTGCATCATCCATGTCATTGCTTGTACTTGCTTGGTCAGGCTGAGGAAGCCTCGGGCGACATGGCTGAGGGTCCCGTGGTAAGTCCGGGTCGTTGAACGGGTGCTAGTAACGATTTGGCATCAAAGTCGGGATCCCCCCATCGCGAAGGACGAGGAGGGGCTGATCTTCGGGCCCAATAGAAGGGTGACCGACCTGTAGTTCTCCCTCGGGAAGAGCTCCCGCGAGATGCTCTTGTGACATGGCCCTCCTTCTAGCGCCAAAATGTTAGTGAACAAATGTGTCGTGACTGACGAGTTAGCACGACCTGGTCTAAGGGTTAATGTCGGGAGTCTTCTACTGGTTGAGCTGGATGTCGAGGTCGACCAAGCCCTCATGATGGGGTGCTGATCAGCATTCCTTGGTGTGTTGATCCGGGTGTTATGTATGCCGAACTGCGTCTCTCCTTCTCCGGGGTGGTTGGCAGCTCGTCTTCGTGAGGTGGCCGTGCCCTTGGGAAGGAGTGCTGGTTGGCATTGGTCGGGATCTGAACCGATTGGCTACTCTCATTCGTGCACTGGATGGTGGTTCCCAGGTAGTTGGCAACTTGTCTTCGTAAGGTGGCTACGTTTTCCTAAAAAAAGGCCCTCGTCGGGATCACCCGACGAGGCCCCTCCGATGAGCAAGTCAGTGGAGTGATCAATTGATTTTTCTCCCCCTCGGCCAGATGCTAGCTAGAGGTCTTTATATTACTATACGTGGGTCGGTCGTACGCAGGTTGGCATGGTGGACGTGCCGAATAGTGCCTTAGTACGGATTTTGACTTGGCGTGTCTTAGGGGCGTCTTGGGGTTCCCGAGGCCGAGCAGTGCCTTAGTACGGATTCTGACCTGGTATGTCTTGGGTGCCAAAATATGCTGTATCGCTAATTAAACACAAGTCTCTTCGTGTTATTAAAAAGAAAAAAACTCCCGGAAGTAGTCTTTGATAGAATGAAGAGTAAAATTGTAAAGGTAAAGAAGAATGCACATATTAATTAGTGTCATATAATGTCTATTTATATATGGTAAAAGAGAGAATTTTTCTCAACTGAGCAGTGAGATTTTCTTCCTCGTGCAGTTGAGAAAATCTCATTTTCTATGCAGTTGAGGAAATATCTTTGTTATCATGCTCCCCCCAAGATCGAATTCCTATCAAGGATACCGATCTTGGACCGATGTAACAAATATAGTTTGCGGGCTAGAGACTTTGTGAGTGAGTCTGCTAGTTGATCAGTTGTATGAACATGAGAGACACGAAGTTGACATCTGACAACTTCATCTCGTACGAAGTGAAAGTCGATGGCAATATGTTTCATGCGTGAGTGGAACACTAGATTGACGCATAGGTAGGTAGCTCCAATATTATCACAATAGATTATAGGAGTAAGGGTAGAGCTGATTTTTAGTTCTTTGAGGAGATTTATAACCCAATTGAGTTCAGCAGCAGCGGTAGCGATGACACGATATTAAGCTTCAGTTGTAGACCAAGCAACTATCTTTTACTTCTTAGAACTCCAACTGATTAGATTAGACCCAAGAAAGATGACATACCTTGACATGGAGGTTCTATCATCAAAGTTTCCCACCCAATCAACATCAGCAAAGGCATAGAGATGAAGTGGAGTGTGTTTGCGGAGAAAGAGACCATGATTGAGGGTCCCTTTAAGATACCGTAAAATTCGTTTAACCATAGACCAATGCATAGCAGAAGGCTGATGCATATATTGAGATAGTTTATTGATTGCAAATGAGATATCTGGACGAGTAAGAGCCAAATACTGTAAAGAGCCAAGTACTTGACGGTATTGAGTTGAGTCTATAGGATGGTTGTCATCACATAATTTGAGTGATTTACTAGTAGAGAGAAGAGTTGCAACCTCTTTTGCATCATGTATATTTGTCTTTAATAATAAGTCTTGAATATACTTTCTTTGTGATAGGAGGAGACCTGATGATATAAATGTTGCTTCCATTCCCACAAAGTAGCTTAAGGGTCCTAAATCTTTGAGGGAGAATCGATCAGCCAATTGATTTAAAAATATCTGAATCTCCAAGGGGTCATTGCCTGTGATAATAATATCATCTACATATACTAGAGGATATATTGTATTCCCATTTTATTGTCGTAGGAATAAAGAGGTATCAGACTTGGAGTTGATAAAACCAATTGATATCAGAAATGATCCAAGTTCAGTATACCAAGCTCTTTGAGCATGACGGAGTCCATAAATGGCTTTTCATAGTTTACAAACATGTCTCAGATACTAATGATGAATGAAGCCAGGGGGTTACTGCATAAAGACATCTTTAATTAGAACCCCTTGTAAAAAAGGTATTATTAATGTCGAGTGCGTAAGTGCCAGCCCCTAGAGATGACCAAACTTAGAATAAGCTGAATTGTTATAGGTTTAACTATGGGGTTGAATGTCTTTGTGAAGTCAACTCTAGGTCATTGATGAAACCCTTTGGCAACTAAACGAGCTTTGTATCTAGCAACGGACCCATTTGGGTTTCGCTTAATTCGAAAGAATCATTTACACCCGATGACATTTTGTGTAGGATGAAAAGGCACAAGAGTCCATGTAGAGTTATGGAGTAGGGCATCATATTCTTCACACATGGCTTTACACTAGTGTGGAGATTTTTGAGCTTAAGTAATTGTGGTAGGTTCACTAGTCTCAGGAAAAGATTGTATGAGAGCATGTAGGTCGAGAACCTGACGTGGTTTAAAGATACCACTTTTTGAGCATATTGTCATTGGATGTCTAGGAGTTGTAGGCTGTGGTATTGGTATGAGTGGTGGAGAGGCATTGACATAGGTTAGGTTGGGCTAAGATACATCAGTGGCACTAGGTAAAGAATGTTGTTGTGTTTATGAGGATATGACACCAGTAGTGAGTGAGATTTGTGAAGAAGGAATATGAGAAGTAATAGAGAGAGTGAGGAGCTGTTGAATCGGGAGAACAAAAGAGTGTGGATCTTTAGGAAAGGGATTAGAAGGTGAGGTGAGAGGTTCATTTGAGGGGATCGATGGTATACTCCAGTGATGTATATTTGTTAGAGTAACTTGTATGGTAGGAGACTCATGGTTTTGAAATGGAAAAGTAGACTCCACAAAGATAATATAGCGGGAAACAAAGACTTTTTGAGTTTTCGGATCGTAGTATCGAAAGACATTATGTTCAAGAGAATATCCTATGAAAATGCAAGGCTTAGATCTTGGTGTGATCTTGTGTGGTGTATAGGGACATAGCCATGGATAACATAAACAACCAAATATTCTGAGTTTGTGGAGATTAGGGGATTTGAAAAATAGTTTTTCAAATGATAATTAATATTGGAGGACTAGAGTGAGCATACAATTAATAAGGTAGACCACAATTTGAAAAGCTGCAAACTAAAAAAGTTACTAGCATAGAGGCTTGATATAGAAGTGTGAGACCAATTTCTACGATATGTTGATGTTTGCCTTCAGCAGAGCCAACCAGTTAAGGAGTGTGTGAGGGTGACTTAAGGTGTTGGATGCCACAGGTTGAGAGGTAGAATGTGAGGGCTTGATATTCACCTCCACCATCAGAGTAGACTATTTTAATGGTAAACTGAAAGAAGTTTTCGACCAGCTTTTTAAAGTTGGTGAAGATTGGTGAAACTTTTGATTTATGACGGAGAGGGTATATCCATGTGTACTTAGTAAAATGGTCTACAAAAATGATATAAAATCCAAACTTATCAAAGGAAGTGATGGGAGCAAGGCCCCAAACATCAGTATAAATAATTTCAAATGGTGTAGAACATGATATGAAGGAAGTGCCAAAAGGAAGTCTATGACTTTAATTACTAAGATAAGCATCACAATGAGTGATAATACTTTTAGTTTTAAGAGTAGAAAGAGAATAATGAGAAAGTAATTTATTTTGGATAGAGAGTGAGGGATGAACGAAACAACAATGCCACACATCAATTGGAGCTGCAACTGAGGAGTAGATAATGTGTTATTTTATTTATGGAACTGATGGTCATTTATAAACATTGTCTTTACTTTGACCTTGGACCAAGGATGCCCCTATGCTCAAATCATTGATAAGAAAAGAGTTAGAAAAGAATTCAATGGAGGTATTATTTTATTTGTAAAATTGAGAAATGGAAATAAGATTTCCTTTAATATGAGGTGCACACAAAACATCATCGAGCGTAAAAATTATGATATGTAAATTAAGCATTGTGGAACCAGTATGAGTAATAAGAATTCCTTTACTATCACCACCGATGATGATGTCTTTATTTCCACTGTAGTTATTGTGGATGGATAAGTTCTACATATTAGAGGTGATGTGATGGGATGTGCCAGAGTCCACGATCCAATTTTGAGCACTAGTGTTTGGATTAGTCGTGAGATTTGCTTAAGAACAATATGATTGAGCAGGAAGTCTAGGTCGAGATCGACGGACCTTTGTAGAGTGACCGACTTTGTTATATAGTTGGCACATAACTCTTTGTTGGTGGTGAGAGCGCTAAGATTGTTGAGGAGTGAAGTAGCCACCTTGGGTGTTGTGATTGGAATATTGATGATGTTAAGGAGGTATGGTTTGTTTGGAGCTCATAGGTTCAAGAGGCATCTTGGTCAAACCTTTGTTGATAGTCTTGTTATACAAATTGTCCCTCCTCATAGATTTTTGACTAACTTGAGCTATGATGGATAGTCCTGACAATTTGTCTTCATGCTTTAGATATATCTCAAAGTCAGTCAGTTTATCGTAGAGTTCTTCGAAAGACACTGGTAAGTCCTGTGCCCGTATTACTGTTGTCAATTCCTTGTACTCATCGCCTAGACCGTTGAGGATATGAACAGTAATTTCTTCATCACTGAGAGAATGACCTATCAATGCCAAGTTATCGATGATAATCTTTATGTTGTGTAGATAATATGCAACAATACTTCCCTCTTGTTTAGTTTTCATGAGACTGGATAGGAGACTAAGCATACGAGTGCGTGAACTATTCGCCAAGGTGATTTGCAACTTGCACTAGGTTTCAGCAACACTGTCATATGAAGATATGAGTGGGGCGAGGGATCTAGCAACGGAGACTTGAATTGCTTTGAGGATGAGACGATCCTAGCATAACCATAATTTATGGTCTGGATTTGGTACTGGACTGGGTGCTCCTAAGATATTTAGTATTGCTGGTGGACAACAAAGGGAGCCATTGACATAGCCTAGAAGATCATAGCCAAATAAGAGATTAGAGAATTGAGCACGCCAAGATGCATAGTTGCCACCTTTGAATAATTTGAAAAGGATTAGGGTTGCTACATTGATAGAAATAAGGCTTTATATGGGAAAGTACTATGGTTCCTTGTACGAACAATAACTAGAGCATCAGAGGTACATGATAAGGACATATGAAAGATATGTACCAATATGTGGGAGTAGGTAAAAGTTTGTAACGACAACAATGATAAGGGAAGAAGAAGTGGTGGTGCAGATCAGTGTCACCTAAAATAGGTTATTGGCAAATGAGGTCTTTGTTGAAGGAGGAGGTTAGCTCTATGCAAGACAGTTGCAGATCTTTGTGCAACATATCAGTAGTTAGGAATATGGGTAGTAGAGTGCGTACTGCATCATTGAAGATCACTATTGGACATTGCGTAGCAGCGATGCAGCAAGTGGCGTGGAAAGGTTCCAAATGCTGCTTGTCGGGGCTAAGGTGGAGTAGGATGCAGTGGTTGCCCCGATCACTGATCAGAGGCAGCGGGAGAGAACTGCAAAGGTTGTCTGGTAATAGCAGAAAGGGATGGTAGGCTTGCACCTAGACAAGGTCCTCTCCAGGACCAAGACGTGACCCGGTAGGAGCATGTCCGTAGGAAGATCAAAACATTGTCATAGGATGTCACCAAAAGCTGGATGTTGCCGGAGTTGAGGACAATGGTGGCGGAGGCATTGGCAGGGCCCACGCTCCACACTTCGTTTCCACCCTCCTCCTTGAGAGAGAGGCGGCCGTCGCTAGTCAACTGCAACGTAGAAAGGTTCCAAATGTTGCTTGTCGAGGACAACGATTGGTGGACCATACGACGACTTTAGGAGTCAGTGGTGTAGAATCCGACGGCGAAGTCGCCGAAGGGAGAGAGCCAAGAGCTGGTCAATGGTGCCCAGCAAGAGGGTTCTGGCGACCAGGTCCACAAAGAGGGCTGCCCGATGGTCCAGCACGCGAAAGCTTAGCAAGTCTAGAGCAGAGGTTCAGTGACGGGGTGCTGGCAACGATGGAAGGTGAGAGGTGAGAGATGGGTGACTACGATGGCTTGAGTTCGTGCACGCAGCGACGATCCACGCGGTGTTATGCGTGGCGAGGTTGTACGTATACGCGAAGAAGAGCGCCGGATCATTAATTCCCAGTGTGCAGATTGTTTAGGGTACAAGTGTCCCCTTCGATCTCCTCAAGTCCACCGATTGATAGCAGATCAGTGAAGACTACCACGGTAAGGAAGATAAGGAATGACCATGAAACCTCGCTTGGGAATATGGCTATAGTGGCAATGGTCATTGGAGGCAGGGGCAAAGCCTCGCTTTTCTCACTGCTCTGATACCATAATAAAATAATTAAAAAAATAATAAAATTATAAAGATAAAATAAAAATATATCTTAATTAATATCATACAATGTCTATTTATACATGATGTCTATTTCTTCTTCGTACAGTTGAAAAAAATCTCATCTAAAAATATCTCTATTATCATTATACAGGATTTGATACACCGGAAACTGTGATCATAGCGTCTGCTACGACATAACTTGCATAAAACTGGAGAGAGAAGAGTCCAGAAATCTTGACTGGTAGCTTTCCTGCACAGCACACAGATATGGTGGATTTTCCGGATTTGATACACAGGAAACTGTGATAATGAGTATCTGCTATGACATAACTTGCATAGAACTGGAGACAGAAGAGTCCAGAAATCTTGACTGGTAGCTTTCCTGCACAGCACACAGATATGGTGGATTTTCCTACATTTGGAATGGTGGCTGTGCTCGGCAATGGTCAGTAGTGCATCCAAAGTATCTCCGACTCAGCTGTGGCTTCTTAGAAGAATTATTGTCGTCATTCAAGAGAGGGAGGAAGAGAAGGATGAGAAAAGAAATGGATGAATAGGCAAAGAGAGACAGAGATGTGGAGCCCCAAAATCTGAAGCATATTAAATATTGATTGACACAGGGCGGCCTTTATCTAACCAGAAGTAAAAGCTTGTGAATTTTTTGTTTTTATTATCAAATATTGAAACGTAATGGTTAAAACTACATTTCTGAGAGACATGACTGGAGTCAATACACAAATCCCTGAATGTGGATAGTGGAATTTTGATCCTACACCCTTTTATTATTAACAAGAGATATTATGAGGTAAAATAACTCAACATTTATGAATGTTTCATGAATTAAAAAGCTCATTTTGTCTAATAAGAACATAATAACATTTTCTTATTAACCGATTAATACGGAGAAAGCAAGTGAGCCTTATATCGTTCCTAATAATATATCATACGCTATTAGACGAGTCTTGGTACAATAATAAGATTATTCGCTTGTAGTAACATTCGGGTTACGAAAAGATTTCTCAATTTGTAAGGGCATAATTATGTATTTGATGAAGCCCCCCATGCATTAAGTTTATTCTTTTAGCCATAAGATCCCCTAAGATTAATTGATTTACCTTAGTTTCCCTCGTTCTCGAATCCTTCATTACAGAACCACTAAATCTCTCCTTAAAGATGACCAAAAGAGTGAATGGGTTTTGCAGCTCGTAAAATGAAGCTGGACTCGGTGGATTTGATTAAAGAGTCCTCTTGGAATAATGAACCAATGATTAAGTTTGGTCACTGAATGCTGCCTCCAATAAAAACAATTTTGGGGGTCACCCAACATATCACATCCAAAGGTAGTGTATCAACACAAAAGTCATGTATTGAATTAGGCGATTGCCCTCATTTACATCATCTGTGGTTTTGGACCAATCTTTCCATCAGTTAACAGTCAAAACTGATGAAATAAGTCAAGAATACATGAGATTTGGTCAATTTGAACCATCAACACGCTTCTCATAATTGCTAGTCAAGTACTGATGATCCCTTTGCTCTGCGGAAATGACCCAAAAATTCAAAACATTTTAGGGGACAAAAAAGAAAAAAAAAAAAAGGAAGATTGTATATGGATGTCACTGCTGAGATTTTGAAGCTATGTTCAGGTCGATCCCAAGGTTCATGCCATTGTATGCAATGGGTGCATACATCCACAAGTCATCAGAGCTCAGAAGCTGCAGAAACAAATGTCCCATCCCAGGTGAGATGCAATAGTAATATCAGTGCAAAATCGTGTGTGAGATGCAGTTCTGACCTTAATTTGAAGCTGCAAGAACTTCACATATTGAACTGCTTCCTCGAGCATTGTGCTGATGTCAACCTTCCAAAGCAATGCGATACTTATCAGCCACATAATGTTACTACTCATCATCATTCTCTATGGTAAGAGAGAAAGAGCAGTTTAAGATGAGATGCTTGCTTGCTTACCTTTGTTCCATTCGGGACCAAAGTCTGCAGAATTCGCAACCTCTCGTTGATTCTTTCTCTCCTCTTCTGCAGAACATACTTAACTCAGATCATGTCTCACGATCGAAGATTTAAGAGCATCAAAGGCGATGTTGAGTCTGAATAGGAATCCTACCCTTGCATAGAGACTCTGGGGATCGGTAGCTGAGCCACGACCAGCTCTCGTCTTGCCATTTGAATTCAGAGCTGCAGCAGCTCCCTTCAGCTCCTGAGATCCGTTCGAGTCGTCCTCCGAGGTGTAGCAACAGGAGCTCTGAGGATTCATGTCGCCATTGCTCTCTTCCTCGTTGCAGCTACCACCACTCTTCTGAGCCTTCTTGGACTGCGCATTCTTCCCCTTCTTAGGCATCTGAAACATTGCATTCATCAGAATGGTATCGGCATTCATCTCGGCAACATTGCAGATGATACCGTATACTCACAGGTGCCGATGCCCGGGCCTTCTTTTTGGGGCTCTGGAGTTGGGTGTCATCCTCTTCCGTGTTGGCAGCCACCTCGATGACGCCACCATGCAACCTTCTCTTGATGGCTTGCGAGGCATGCGCAGGAGGAGGAGGAGGAGGAGGAGGTGGAGGAGGCTTCGCCAAGGAATCCACGACTTCGTCACTGCTGGCTTCCTCGGTCACGCAGACCGCTGCGCCAAACTGATGATGAGCACCGACGGGGAAGGACGGGGTGTCGATCCGCTCGCCGCCGATGCTAAAACTCATCGGGGTAGAGCTAACGCCGATCGCAGGAACCATGTGGGGATCGCTAAAGTAGTAATAGTCGGTGGTGCTGCTTCTGCTACAGTTGCCTTGCGGCCAACAGTACGGATCGGGGTAAGACGTAGCAGCACAGTAGTAAGAATCGGCATTATGGTCGGACCAAAGCATCTGTTGCTGTTGATCATGGTCGCCTGCGAAGCTCTGAGACCCCCCCAACAGCTGCGCCATGACTTCGGACTCCTCCACCGACATCGCCGGATCGAAGCAGCTCCAGCTTGCCTCCGAAACCAATCCCTGAGGCTCCATCGCGAGGGAGGAACAGTTACAGAGGTGGAAGAGGACGCAGACACATTTAGCAAAGCATAGGGAGCATTGCATTTATACGATTGGTTGCAGAGAATGCTGTCTGTCAAGGAATTGACTTCACTCGCTAATTTAATTGGAGATTGCGACAGGTTCGATCGCCGATCAGGCAATACAGCTAAGATGGATGCAATGATCGATCAAAGGCTTAGAAATCGACAGTGGAAGAAGGGGGGTGGGTGGTAGCACGAGGAGTGTATATTATCTGGCAATGGGGAGGACGTGGGCACTGTTTTATTAGGATGAACTGTAGAAGGAGAAATTTGTGCTCACGGGAATAAAGAAAGGGGAGAGGAAGACAGATTGAGGTGGGCATGTCGTGGGGAGCACAAGAAGAAGAAGAAGAAGAAAAAGAAGAAGAAGAAAAAGACATTCTCCAAGAAGAAGCTTCCGTGGCCGTGGAGGATGGACGAAAGCATCCAAGATTACGATTCTCCTTGTCGTATGGGGGAGCTCTATTGTAGTTGTTGATGTCGAATTGTAGCTCCAACTTTTATGCCGTTCAGGTCGTGCCTCTTCTATGTAGGATCACCAGTGCAAATATCATGTTGTTTGTTTCTCTGGAACTGTTGCACGAGCATGTTGTTCTTTCCTTCTTGTCTACACTGTTTCTCGGCTTTCATTTTGATTCTCTCAAATCAAATTAATGAAGCTAGTAGTTATCTCATCAAATCAGATCGTACTAAATAGTATCAAGTATTTGATATAGGAGAAAATATATATCTTTAATTGAGATAAAATGTACTACTCCGAATCATAACAAATGATATCCTAATTATAAAGGAAGAGATTTTATAGTAAGTACTTGGAGTCATATTGTCTTAAGTGGAGCAACTGCATAAGTAATCATGAAATCAACTCGATCCCAGTCTCTATCACCCTTTAGAAAACACTTCCTATCTCTATCACCCTTTAGAAAACACTTACCTATAATAACTTCTCATGTAGTTGAGATTGGCACTTATGTGGAGGGATCAATTATGAAGATCTTTGCCATAAGAAAAGCCAAAGCTTCCATGGGAGCTTCAATGAACAAAGATATTAAGATTGTATAGAGACCAGAGGCCACTCCTTATGGCCTTTGCTATCAAACAAGGCTGATCTCAGTAGGACATCACTTGACTCTTGGAAGGGAGCAAGGAGCTGTGTTTGAGAGTTGTTGCTTAGTTGGGCATTACTACATTACCCATGTCATATGACTAGGAAATCTTGATGTGTGTGTGTGTGTGTGTGTATACACTGATTAATACCTAGTCATGGCAAAAGAAAGACATGGCCCATGGGCAATAACTTACACTGTTGTCTCTCTTTCATTGAGATTGGGGTTGTCCTGAGGCAGCGATGAGGCAAATAGGGTTTGGCCATAAATGCATTGTTAATGTTTTTGGAGTTCTTTCATGATCTTTGTTTGACATTGTTTCTTTAGTGAGAGTATTCTTATGATAATAGGGTAGGAGGAATATTCTCATGTTTGAATTAACTCTTGACATGAGATCGTGCAAGAATGAGATGAATGAGAGAGAAATGCTTTTAAGCATAGGAAAGTGAGATGATCTCAATGTAAGCATGTATGTTTCGTGGTCTTATGGTATTAGAATGGTAGCATCATTGTTTGGTGACCTAAAGATCATTGTATGGGGAGGCTAAGAATAAATATCATCGGTGGGTGATATACTACTACTCTTAGTGGAATTCACATTGCCATTCATTCACTTTGGTGTCCTACCCACTGATATTATTATGCAATTATGTAACTGTTATGATATTATGTATAAAAAATTTATGCCATTTGGATGAGAATATTAAAATCAATGTGAGAAATTATTTGAATACATATATATATATATATATATATATATATATATATATATATATATATATATTCATTTGTAAATGATTAAGTGTAACTCCGATACATAAGGAAACATGCGAAAACATTATTTAAGATTGTATGAGCATGATCTAAGGATACTATGAATATGAATGCTACTGTTAGATGAGGAAACTTTAAAAAAAAAACTACTAGAAATTATAAATATGGATTGAAATATTCTCTGCTTGGCTAAAAATATTGAATCAAATAAAATTCAATGGCAAATAAAGAGAAAATTCTTATAGATGATTAGACCAGTGATAGGGGTAATATTTTACCTTGATCCCGGCTTGACATGTGGCACACCAAGAAACCAGAAGAGATCTCAACCCAACACTGTAATGAAGGCTGAACACTGTTGGCAAAACTTAATTCATAAGTGGCCAGCAAGTAGAATATCTATCAGCCATAAGAAATGAAGAATCTGGAAAAGCCTTGTAATAAACGATTGATGACTGTTGAAACTCTAAAACATGAGACCATCATTTCAGAACAAGAAAATGGCTTGAATAGTCTGATGCAGCATCTTCTACAACTGTGTAAATTGTCTGAACAGGCAAGTTTAGTATCTAAATGGCTGCTCTTATTGTTAAGCAGGTCTTGAAATGTGTGTTTGACTAGCCAAATTAATAGAATAATCTTGATAAGCATGTAATCTTAAAGGCATATAAAGGGGCATTCCTTGTGTAAACTGATGTCTACAACCCAAGGATGTAGAAAAGCCTGCAACAGGTATCAGAACTTCTTTAAGAGCCAAATTAATAGAATAATCTTGATAAGCATGTAATCTCAAAGGCATATAAAGGGACATTCCTTGTGTAAACTGATGTCTACAACCTAAGGATGTAGAAAAAGCCTACATCAGGTATCAGAACTTCTTTAAGAGTAACCAAGTTGCCTGATCCAGTTGTGGGATGTATGAGATTAATACTGCAATTAGTGTCCTCGAAACAAGGAGGAGATTTCAAGGATTTAAACTAATCGATTAACATAAAACTGTAGGGAATGTCTGACTTTGAGAATTTATCCTAAGTTGGTCAAATCTCTGACTTAGATTCCCTCCTTGGTTATAATATGAAGGGACTCTAACTGAACTAGAAATACCTCAGAGAAACAGGCCCAAGTCAAATAAAAAGGTATTACTTCTTTCACCATCACACCTTGACTAAGTGCAAGTCAAACAGGAAAAATGAATTTCAAGAAATCATCACCATCAAGGAGATGGTGATACCTGACTAAGTGCAAGTCAAACAGGAAAAATGAATTTCAAGAAATCATCACCATCAAGGAGATGATTTCCAAGGGAAGAGGCGAAGTCAAAGACCTCAGGGAAACAGGCCCAAGTCAAATAAAAAGGTATTACTTCTTTCACCATCTCCTTGATGGTGATGATTTCTTGAAATTCATTTTTCCTGTTTGACTTGCACTTAGTCAAGGTGTGATGGTGATGATTTCCAAGGGAATCTTCCTTGACATGCATCCATGAACAAGTTTTAAGTAAGAAAAGGAAGAGGCGACTTATCTCTCCTTCAAAGAGCACAAATTTTCTGTCAGATGCTAACTATATAAATGAACACTTGCACAGACCAGCTTATGCAGGGATGAATAAGAAGGATGGAGAAAGGGCTCCACACAATTGCACAAAATAACAAACAGATACGTTAATGTAGTCATGTATACAATGAGAAGTGCATCTTTATGTTTGTGTTCGTAAAGTTTTACACATGCGTGTACATCAACATTATATGCACAGAGAGGGCATAATATATCATACCTCAAGATGAATCGAAATCTCAATGATGTAAAACCAAATTTAGTGATCTAACATTTACAAATTGAAAATTACATAAACCAAATAGGGTTTGATTGTCTACAATTGAAAATGACTATGAATGAATGTGGTTGTTTGGAGCCTACATACATATATCTTCCAGGAAGAGAACCTCAAGGAGGCTCATTCAGAGAACTTTATGCCTTTAATTTCATGTTTTGCAACTATTGGAGGATATACATGTGTGATGAGCATAGAGATCATATAGAAATTAGTAGAAATTCATGTGTGATGAGCACATTGTTAAGATATAAACTAAGGTACATTGGCTGATACAATCACATATGTAACGTATGATCCTTGCATTATGGTAGGTAATTTTGAGTGTCAAGGTCAACACTATAAGATCCAAGATGCTATTTATCAAAGAAAAAAAAGACAGTTCGTTAGATGGGTTAAAATGAAGTATGTGCTATTTCCTTTTCCATGAAAATTTAAAAAAAATATCAATGTGGTTTTGTTAATCTGAACAAGATGATAATTTGATTTGTCATTATCATGTTACTGTAAAGCAAAAACAAAAAGGCTTGATGCTGTTCAAGGATCACTTGGTCCACATTGGCATTATGTTAAAAGATTCTCTTGTTCTGCTTTGGGCCCTAAAAGGGATCCAAGTAAGTCTATCTTGAACATCAATATGGAAAGTTCCTGAAGGACCTCTGCACTGGCCATGACTTAAACTTAAGGCAAAAACAATGATAAAACATTAATATCTTGGGTTGCAGAAAATGAAAATTGCAAAGGACAAAAAGCAAGTTAGCAGGATAAGATTGAAAATGTAGGCGGTGATTTTCTGCTAGAATATGAATAATGAGTTAGTATTTCATTGTAATCACTATGGTATGTACAATAAGTGAATAAATTATAGCTGATAAGAATAGGATAATTGCAATCAAGTGCATTCCCTTGGAAATAATTCTCAGTGGGTTAGGGTGACCAGTAGGTGCTTGCCTGCAACGTTCTGTTCTGAATTACATCTCATAACTCTTATTATGACAAACCCTATGATGTACTGGTGATGAATGCCTAATTCAGTTTGAGCAATGAAGACTAGTGATATGCATTGCATGAGCAGGTAAAGAAAACATGTACTGAACTTATAATCAACAAACCCTACAGAGGCTAAGAGCAAATGAAGTGAAACATTGTTGGTGTTATGCAGACCTGTAACTTGTGACAAAGGTCAATCTCAGTGTTCTTCCTTGAGCTGAGTAGCTCTCATAGGAGAATAGCTCTCTTGGAATGTCATGTCCATCTTCCTCCACCAATTTGCTTCTTGGGACTTCTTGTCCCACTTGAAGGTACAACTTGATCCATTTCAACCGGTGCAATCTGGTTCCACCATTTCAGTATATTCTTGTCTGTCACTCCCAATTTTGAAGTATGACACGACATTCCAAACCTAAGTTCTTTTGTACCATACAAGAATTTAATTGTATGAACACATGCTGAAGTAACTTGGAAGAATCAGTCCAAATGTTTATTGCAAAAAGACTTAAAAACATCTATTTGGGTCAACTAAATGCCTCTAAAATGTTAAAAAAATAAAAATTAAATAAGAAAATTTATTTTTTATATTAAAAGTGTTTTTTTTAATGATTAAACCTGAGCATGTGGCTTATCGAGCTATCATGTCCGACCAATGATCCATTTATCTGAGGTTGAGCCCGGTGGATGGCCCGATAACCAAGCAATGGGGGAGGGATTGACGAAGGTGTACTAACTTGTTCGTATCGCTCCATGAGTCGTACTCGCCACGGAGCTGGGGATTCCAATGGTTTGGTTGATGGCTGCTCCTTCCGCCCTCAACTTGCGCCAGGGAATATTGTACCGTCTCCACCGCTGAAATCGACACCGACCGCTGCT
Organism: Musa schizocarpa; assembly: GCA_900464855.2. Taxonomy (NCBI): domain Eukaryota; kingdom Viridiplantae; phylum Streptophyta; class Magnoliopsida; order Zingiberales; family Musaceae; genus Musa; species Musa schizocarpa. The sequence continues at coordinate 34,593,763 of LS990917.1, read as the reverse complement.
TTTGTGCTGCCCACTAGCAAAAGCAGAAAGAGAAAGCCGGATCACCACCATCGATCCAAACTCTTCTAGACCTCTAAAGAAGCTACGTTTCTTGCAGGCTTCAGCGCTTCCGTTTCCCTTTCCTTTTCGGATCCATCTCACGAGCAAAGCCCATCGGACGGTGGCGAAGGGGGAACCGGCCGCGGGGACACGTAGCCGCCCACCCCACGCCCCGGAACCTTGGAACCCCTTCTTTCCTTTTCCTTTCCTTTTCTCTCTTTTATATTCCAGCGGTAACGCTACCACCGTCACTCCATGGCAACCCCTAACTCTGGTGCGGGGTTACCCTAACTCCCGGTGATCCTTATATAACCCTCCTCCTCCTCTTCCTCTACCATTGCCATCGTCCCCTCTTCTCTTCACTGTGCTCCTCCATCGCTTGCTCTTCCTTCGCAAGTAGGAGTACATCAGTAGGAGAGGGAGGGTGGTGGATGAGATTGGCGACCCGAGGGGGGAGAAGGAGATGAGCTGCAACGGTTGCAGGGTGCTGCGCAAGGGATGCAGCGAGGCGTGCGTGCTGCGGCCGTGCCTCCAGTGGATCGACACGGCCGAGGCGCAGGGCCACGCCACCGTCTTCGTCGCCAAGTTCTTCGGCCGCGCCGGCCTCATGTCCTTCATCTCCGCCGTCCCCGATCACCAACGCCCCGGTTCGTACTGGTCTCCCTCCCGCTCCCCTCCCTCCTCTTCCTCCTCCTGGTTTTGCTTCATCTGACCGATTGATTGGCTGCAGCCCTGTTCCAGTCGCTGCTCTTCGAGGCGTGCGGGCGGACCATCAACCCCGTTGGCGGCGCCGTCGGGCTGCTCTGGACCGGCAACTGGCACCTCTGCCAGGCCGCCGTCGACACCGTCCTCCGCGGCGGTGCCCTCCGGCCCCTTCCCTCCGTAAAAGACGGCTTCCCGCTGGCCGCGGAGGCGAAACGGTGCAAAGCGGTGCCCTCCCCTCCCCCCGACGGCGCGTGCGACCTGGACCTGTGCTTGTCCCCTCTGTACCCGGCGGGATGGCAGAAGGCGCAGCGGCCCGCGACGCCATCAATGAACTCTGAGGGGTCGGTGACGACGACGACCAGCGGCGAGAGCTCCGCCGGAGTCGAGCCGAGGCTTCTCAACCTCTTCGTTTGAGCGGTTTCCTCTGGCGGTCACCCCGTCTACCGCCGACGGAAGTTTTGGCCCTCCGATCGAAATCTTTTTGTTACTTTTTCTTTCTTTTTGTAAGGGTGACCGGCATCGATTCCCTGCGTGGGAAGGTGAGAGCGCCGGCGGCGGTGACCACATCCGGGATCGAAGTGTATTATCAATCCCCATCCAATAATTATCTTCTAATATCCTCCATTTACGATTCATAGCAAAATAAATCAAATTAACAGTATGAATAATGTCCCGCGTAATCGAACGCTGCTGCGTGTCACCGCTTCACCCTCCACTTAAGTTACGATGCTGAGGAGGAGGCGGGCAAGGTATCAGCCAGCGTCATCCTCCTCCCTGGTTACGTGCAATTTGGGCGTCGCTTTACCTTAAAAACCAAAAAGGCTCTTCGTTCCTTTCGCCTCCTCTTTCTCCAAGAAAACAAAAGAATATAAGAAAGACGAGACGTCCCCGATCTCCGCCCCCGCACGTCGTACCGTGGGCCCCAGTCGGCGCGTCGCATCGCTGCGCACCGAACCCGCAAAGCAAGGGCTGCGTCGAACGACAGGGCGCCGCGCGTGTCAGCGTCGTCTTCGGCGCCTCCTCTCTCTCTCTCTCGCCGGCGAGTCGCGTCCAATCTCCAATCTAGTTTCTGATATCCGCCCTCCGTTTTCTATTCTCTACATCTAAGCCGTCCATAATACCTACAAAAGAAAGAGTGATGGTGGTGATCATGGTATGCATACACACCGGTTATGATCGTCGGATCAAGATCCAACGATGCAGATTATAACTTGGCTCCCTTGTAAGAATCATAACGTCTCATACATTTGTGATGAATCACTTCAGCGATTCGTCTTCCAATATTTCTTCAGATCACAAGCTAACAGTCCCATGCTGTATCCTCATCCAAAGTTGGAACCTTAAAACAAATCAATGGACAACATGATAATAAAGAACAAAAGATGCTTGAAACCAGGAAAGGTACCACCACCGATTAAGCACACAGATAAAGGACGTGTAGTATTATTATAATGCAAACATGTTGCCCTTGAATGAGTGATCACTTGGTGGGACTGAGAGGGGACACCAAAAAGGTTCATCCCTCTTTAACCCTTCTCTACCCTCTCCTCCCCCCTTTTCCTCAACTCCAGTTTCTTTATGACTTGCCATGCACTAAAGCATGCAACATGATGTGGTTGTGAGATAAAATAATCACAAGTCCAACTTGATTTGCATTGATTTGTTATTTTTTAGCACAGCCTGACTCAGATTCCACATTGCTGCTCTCAAGCACACCGGCCATTTAATCCAACATGGTGACAGCCATGGTGGATGTGTTTTTGGTCTCCTAACTCTTTTGGTGCAGACAGGGTCAGCTATTCTTTGATAGGAGAGAAGGTTGCTCTTTTGTTATAATAATTGATGCATGTAGAAATGAATGCATGTGATTGAGAAATTCTAGTTTAAGACTCAGCTTGCAGAAGAAAGGGGCTGTCACTGTCCTTCATAGTTGAGACTCATCTTTCTAAAAGTTCAAAGACAGACATCTTATCCAGATGTCTAATTTATTTATTAGCACATTATTTGCATTTTTAGTGTTTTAGCACACATTTGACATAACTTAATTGGGCATATTATTCCTTCAACATTTAGGGATTATCCCACTCATGAGTAGGAAACTTGGGTTAACAACTCAAGATGTAAGTGTAATCTGATAGCCTATGGACAGAAATCAAATGTTAAACCAACTCCAAGTCCAAAGGTTGAAGAGAAATTTCGACTTTAGGATTAACCAGTTCTAATCCACATCATGAATGATCCTTTTTTTTTCAACCAACAGCTCTCTTCAACCTTCAACAATGTTTGTGATTTCCTTTTTGTTGCATGAATGATTAGGATTCTAGAGTTCAATGGTAGCTCAAAATTTCAAATTCTAAAGTTGATGTTTACTAATTCCATGTGCCTTTACCAATCAATCAGTTTCTTCAGAGTTGAATCCAAAGAAATACCATTTCCTCATGAGTTTATCTTACTTTAATAGCTTTTGGCTCAACTGTATCCCAATTTTGTCAAGGCAAATTCAGTTTTCAATTAGAATTGATCAAAATATGTGGACTTTCCGACTCTATGTTTCCCCTCTTAGAAAAATAAATCAGTATGGTGAAAATTGCGGAAACCATATCCCTATCCTATCAATTTTTTATTAACAGGTGCAAACTCAAATATAATTTTGTAATTATATTTGTTTGACTCGAATATGGATTCGAATCAAATGTAAGACAAATATGGATTTGAAGCGCAAAAAAAAAAAAAACAAGGTGGATATAGATAAGAACATCACACTAACAAATAATCAAGTCAAAGGTGTCACAAGCATCGATCTTATTACTTAAGCATAAAAAATTCTGCAATAAATCCTTGAGGAAGAAAGGAAGAATGAGAAAAATAAGAGCATATAGACCAAGGCTTGGGACATTTATATAAAACATTCTTGGTGGTCATTTGCCCACTAGTTAGTTTATGCTTTGAATGATGTTGTGCATGTTCCACAGCAATAAGATTTTGGGAATTGGGTCCAATGGACACTGAGTTGCCAGTTCCAGAACTATATGATTGGTAGAGCCAAATGGAGGTCAACTTGACAAGAAGAATTGTTTGGTCTCCCCAAATCATAGCTTATACTGTCATTTATGTGACCATTTCTAGTTTACTTTGATCTCTCTTTTCTCACACAAAGAGAATACAAATAAAATATAGTGTAGAAAATTGATGCACCATGTCTCAAATCAATCTAAATATCACATCCCTATAAAAGACAGAAATGGAATCAGCATTTCGTCAAATAGGTGGTGTGCATCACCATGTCTCAAATCAATCTAAATATCACAACCCTATAAAAGACAGAAATGGAATCAGCATTTCGTCAAATAGGTGGTGTGCATCACATACCTGGTAGAGACATCTGCCGTCCAAAATATTTCATGTTGCATTCAGAATCCAAGTGGAAAAACCAGCGTCAGGCCCTACAAGCCGCACCTGTTGACTTCAGTGGCCAAAACATGATTTGTGGTATGCTAAATAATGTTCTGCAGCTTCACTTCAGCCCTCAGGAGAACAAAACACATGACCTGGACAGCCACTGCTGGTCCACCATGTATCAGGAACGGACAGAAAAGAACAAGAACTTGATCGGCGGCATCCATGAAATATGCGGAGAAGCATTCTTGTTGAGGGGCCAGTAGATTCCATGCAATATGCAAAACGTATTACTTCTACTCACGGTTGGTAAACGAAAGAGTAATGTCTTATTGAACGAAGAAACAATGATAGGTCATCAAACTTCTGTAATTGTTAATGTAGAAACAATCATCTCATTTTAGCCTTCTGAACACTAATTACTACTCATTATTAGATTTTTTCCTTCAAACAGAAACTGGTGAAAGACAAATTTAGAACACCCTTCAATTTTATTTCAGTATAATTACAATAGTCTTTAAGTGGTTGTATTATTTCTAACACAAATATAGTTACTTTTAACATTAATATTTTGGAAGAAAAAAAATACTGTAACTATTAGTTTTCAGAACTGCTTCCATACATGTATTATCATCAACGACTAAGAAGACTGCCCATATCATTTAATGAATAAATGGCAAACAGAATAAGAGAAAATCCAAATTGAGCATTCTATCTATAAATTCAATTTAACATATAAAAGCTAATGAGTCTTGCTATGAATGAATGCAGATAAAAGACTGTCAATAACGCATACTTGAAAGGTTTTGACAACTCATGATAACATAAATACCACCACCCAAGTCTTATGGCATGATATTTTATACACATTTACAAAATTGTATGATTTTAAATGAAATTCGAGTCCAACAAATGAACCAATATATGCACTTAAACGTATAGGAAGAAACATAGGAGCATCACATTGATCACCATAAAAATATTCCATGGAATTTAACTTGCTACATTGTTCCAATAAATTGAAAGTTTAATAGGTGAACTATAATCCAGCAGATCACATAACTAGAGTTCATAGAAAACACATTCTGAGACAATAAGAGCTCCATTCCGCAGGCTCAGTCTCTGTGAATGCAAACATCTTCAGCGGTACTGCATAATCCAAAAGCATTGCAGACATTGTCAAAAGAGTGCATCATTCCCCCAACTTCAAATCATTCAATACAAAAGATAGAAACTGAGAAATCAACCGGTAAGTCCTATTCAAGCAGCACATGATTAAAAAATGTCCGTTAAAATTTTAATTATAATCTGTAAAAGCATTACATACTAGGACTAAAATCTTAGGCTTATACTTGGCACATGACACCAAACCTCTGTTGACCATATAAACAATGAAATACAAAATGACTACATCACTGGCTATGAATGTGTTTTTATTTTCCAATGTCATTTGCAGAGCCCTCGAGCCAAGAACGAAAGGGATGTATTGCTTCTCATGTTAAAGAAAGGATTTAACATGATCCATCACTTTCTACAAGCAAGCAACTATTTATGATGGGCCCTCAAACCAACTAGCATTGATGTTCCTTCATAACTATAGAGCACTTGCAATACGACCAAGGCAACTAGCAGCACCCTAAAAGAGCATAACTTCAACTAATGGCATGATCTTTCAAGTGCTACACTTCGATCTTGTAATGTTTACAGGCTGTTTATGAAGTTGCACTGACAGTAAAAAGCACTTTTCTTTTCAGATTATTCACAGGGACATAGACCATACTAGTGAAGACAGTGCAAATTAGCATGGAAAGGGAAAGGACAAAATGCATCTTAGCAACCAGCACGAGAAGTTGAATATCTAAAAATGATGAAGGAAGGGTACGAACGTGATGGTAAACAAAGAGAAACATCAACAGTACCAAAATGGGAAATGCTAAAATCTACCGGATATTTGAAATATAATTGTTACCAGAATATTGTCGAGATCTATGACAAAATTAGATATGAAGATAAATAAAAAATCCCAGAATAATTTAATCATTGTGACATGGCAATTTCATTTTAAAGATTTTACAATGTAAAAATTATTTGAAAAGACCTATACAAATAAACTATTAAAAGATAACTTCCTCAAAGAATCAAATTTTATCCAATCCTTTCACAAACTCTTTTATGAAGTAGATTTAAAATGAGAAGATCTACGATTAAAGATCTATTTGAAATGACAAACATAATTAAGTTCCAGAAAAACAAATATCACATACGTAAATATTAATCTTATCAACCAAATGGAAAACTTCCTCCAATAAACCAAACATCCAGAAAAGCAATTTCATTAACCACTATTCTAAAACATTCAGGAAGGCAAAGGACAAAAGCGACATAACCTAATACAGGGTCTGAGGTACACCTTGGTTGTGAGTATAAGACTACCTTAATGAAGCCAATTTCTTTGGCATTACTGCGGAAACACTGTCTGCAACACATAAGCCCGTACTTCCTGATCAGTCCATGAGGGTTCCCACAAACCCGGCTGGAACAAACAAAAATGACGATTACATATCATCAGACGAGGCACAAAACAAAAGCTTGAACATTATAATTCAAGTTAATAGTGTCTCAAAATTGTAATTCAAACCTTTCAACCATCATACATCACTTAAAAGGTCAAGAAGCACAAAAACAGCTTAATACAAGTCCAAAACTACTGTAACTTGTCATGGTTCAGCTTAAATAATTCTATTAACTCTCTATACTATGCACTTATAATGTTAATTTTCATTTTCTATGTGACAACAGAAAAAAATATTCTTCCAGCAGCAAAATATTCTTTTTGGACAATAAGGATTGACATAAATCCCCCGTAAACACAACAAATTTGAATAGCACAACGCAGACACGAGAGGTTTGTAGGAAGGTGCATCGAGTAATGAATAAAAATCCCAACTTTGAAGCTACAGAAGAAAATAATATTAGAATCGTCTTCCAACTACAGAAAGCGAAAGGACTAAACCTATATATGCAAGTTCCGATGATCTCATCTTTGACTAACTCGGCTAAAGAAACTACATCATCTAAGTAAGAACAAACGGAGATCGCAAAATCTCAAGTCAATCGATGACAAACACCAAATTCGAAGAATGGTAGCAGAAGCAAGGGAAATCGCTCACCAAACTCGAGATCCGGGGCCGTAGTTCTTGGGATGCGAGTTCCAGACGTTCGAATGCCCCATCTCTCTCGTCACGCAACTCTCAAGCTCGATCGCGCCGAACCCCAAACTCTCACCGTCGCAGCCTCGAGGGAGAGTGTTCGGATTATATGGGTCCCAGAGAAACCCTAATCTTGACCGACCCCCAAGTGGGAGGAAGGGATCCACTGTCGGTTTGCCCCCATCTATCAATATCAGCCGTCCATCCGTGATCGGACGGGTGCAACACAATGGAATCACCACAATGCCTGTTTAAGAAGGCGAATGGAGCATTACGACGAACGGTTGAATATGACCACCCGGTGGAGTCGGTAGGGGTTAATTATATATTATCTTTTGTATTTAGACAGAATTGGTAACGTAGTTACTGTATTTAAAAATTTTATAATGAGTTATCTATAATTTTAAAAATAAAATAAATAATTTTATTTACTCTAACATCATCAGTTATATAATCTATGACATCGATAGACAAAAAGATAATCTTAATCATTCTTTCATTACCAATTATTTTATCGATAAAAAATAAAATAAATATTAAAATTATTTTTTTTATCATTTTCATGTCATTCGAACATGTGATGTCCCTTGTGTTTTCTACGTCACTAATAACGTTAGGGCAAATAAGATTATTTATTTCACTTTTAAAATTATAGAAATCTAATATAAATTTTTGAAGTACAAAAATCACGATACTAATAGGATCCAAATATAGGAGGAAATATATAATTAGCTCATAAAGAAATGATATTAGAACAACACGTAGCTTCTTGTGCTTCCCAGTTTCACATGTCATATGGAGGTCACTAGAAGAGAAGAGAGTGCAAAGTGCCGCAAGAAAAAGGTAGAAAGAAAAGAGAGAGAAAACTAGGGTTGATGTTTTTGTTAGACGATCAAGCATTTAAATTTCATCGATTTTGGCTCAAATCTTATATAAAGAATTTTCGTAAGAAGCTTTACAATCTTAACAGTATCAATGTATGATTTATTCTTTCTGAGATACTTTTCTAACATGCCCACTTAGTGTCTTAAATCTTTCCTTTGAAGAAATCTATCAATGATAATGATGATATGTTATTGTTGAACTAATATCTATATTCTTAATGTTATTATGATCCTCTAGTTATTCTTGAGAAAATTTATTATAAATATTTTATTATTATTGATAATAGTAGAGGTTTGAAGTGGATTATGATTTCGTGATTTTTCTCGCATTGAAGTTTTTACTTAAAAATTCGATGCCTCGTATTTTGATTGGTTCATTGTTCTATTATTTATGTTGCTATGATTAATATTTACTTTTGATAATAAGTTTATATTTTTTATGAGGAACATATTTTAATACACAGAGGAAAAAAAAATTATTTTACTGTGGTAGTTTTTCGATTTATATACGCAGAACAGATGAGGAATAAGAATTAACAAGTATCAAAACCAGCCGGAACTCAAAAGTCTTATGCTTGATAGGGGATCTAAGGCAAAGAGTTGCCACTTCACAGCTTCCCCAATGATACGGGTGTAGCTTCATACTGGTGTAACGATGCAAGGAAGATTAGATCGACTTAATGTCATGTCAATCTCATCATCACGTGAAAGATATCTGATCGATCGACTAAAAATTAACTTGAGGTTCATAGGAATTTTACAAGGTTCGATGCAAATGATCTAAGATCCTTATTACTCGACGCTAAGACGGACACAAAATATGAACTCAGTTGCTCCGAATCGGACAATCAGAACCTGCTTTTAACACTCGGTCAAATACAGATGGCATGTTTTGGTTTCTGAGACCCAATCTTTCTCTGGGTTTAGATCCAAGTATAACGTCCACGATCAATACAAGAACATGTAACATTCTGCCATTTTCCTTTGAACTCGAGCAAATAGTTCTGTCATCAGCATTAACAGACAATCACACTGCAATCCTTGTGATAATTCAAGTTTTGTCTTCATTTCGATTCTATGTGGATTGTTGGCATAGATCCTTTTGCTACATGACATTTTAAACACTACATATATCAGATTATTGGTCTTCCAAGATTTGTATAACCACTAAACTATAGCCATCTTCCTGTGTGTCTGAAAGCAGTTGCGATCACCCAATCGCAGTACACTCCTCAAAGCTGGTACATGTGTTGGATTCAACAGCCAAAGTCATAGGAGGCGAGTCCTTGTAGCTCCGGTCCATTAAGTCTACTGTTGTTGTCAAAGCTGAAATGCCAAAGAATACATTTTTAGTTAGTAAACAGAGAAACTTGACATCCATGTAATGATCAAGTGGGAGAGTAACTTTGTTAGACTAGAACTAGATCAAGTATAATAAACATAAGAATTAAAAGCTCAAAAAATGACTTCGGCAACTCAGAACTTTGTCTACGGAAAGAGGCATGTACAAAACAATAGTCACCACAAAACATCAGTATAATAATCATCTATGCTTTTAGGTTAACGAAGACCAGGTCCAAAGAATGCAGATATCATGATATGCAAAAACATAATGGTGTTTACTTAATCCTCCTACCCAGTTTTCTAGTAGGAACAAGAATTTCCAGATTGCTTTCTAAATTGCAACGTGATTGCAACTGCCAATCACCTATATAATCAAATAAATTGTTCGAGGATAAAGTTCTCATGAAAGAAAAGAAGAAATAACTTCTAACCCTATTTGACTTATAACAATTAAGAGGCAGCAATCATCAGTGGTTCCAACATCTTAGAAGTTAGAACTCTGACGTAAACCACAACTCCTCAACCACTCAACCTATACAATGTGTTGTCATTGAAAAAGTGTTCAATTTAAGAACTATGTACATGAGATATTTGTTTGACTATCTTCTGGAATTTTTTGGGACAGGTTTGACTAGGAGCAAGAAGTAGCCTCATAAATCCGCACTCGCCTTTCACAACCAGATCAACACCTCCATTTAAATGGCATGTCTAGTAATGAGTCATACAATTTACAGATTGAGTTTTGTTTTTGGAAATGGTCGGCAACAGTTTGAGTAAGCATCACGATTGATTCTTAAATAGGGTGGCAAATTCCTGAAGGATCTTTCACGATATAACAGGATATTCCATGATCATAGACCAGTAAATCCAAGTGATTTAATGGCAGGCTGACCAGCCATATGAGGTTCGCAAATTGTATTACAACATACAATTGACGTGCCTACGAACTGAGAACATCCTTCTTGCCAATCCCAATGGTTGTTTGCCAGTCAGCACAAAGTTTACATGCATGCCAACAATGCAACCACACAGGTGGAAGTGTCTGAGAGCACGATGGGCACTGTAAGACACACTATTCTGGTACTTGACCAGGCCTACACATATTCAGTGAACGGCTTGACAAGGCATAAACTCATGCCACCCAAGTGTCACAAAGACAACTCCGGTAGCCTTGGCACAGGACATGAGCTCCATTTCCACTTGAATGACCTTGATGTCCTTGTCTCGTCTCAGAAGTGATGGACATGATCATATACCGGTTAGATAAATATACTACTCTTAACTTGAGCTTAGGCAATATGGGACACATGGTTCAAAACCTACCAAAATAGAGTCAATTCTTTTATCAAACAAGGGCATACTATTATGAGCTTCGATTTAAGCATTCTAGCTCATATAATTTTAGACCTAACAAACTAATGGGATTTTTTTTATCAATTAAGATTGAAAAATGATATAATTTCAACAATAGTAGGACCACAAAACTTTCAACAAGAACTTTTCAAAATATGACAGATGTTATGTTGCCACATCAATTCCAGCAAATATGCCCGTTACGAGCCTAATCAAATAAGGAGGTCATCTAATTGACTCCACTTCCATCAATATTGGGCATGTAATGGAAGATTCAGGAAACCAAGCTAGTGGTAAGTTTTCTTTTTCACTTAGAAAAAAAGGTTACCTCTGAAGAGGAAAGTTTGCAAATGGTCCATCAATTGGAATGGTTCCACAAAGATCATTGTTTGAAACATCCCTGAAACAAATGAAAGAGACCTTTCAATGCTAAATCCATAATGATTGCACAGAATCCAGAAACTTGGATCATAGGCCATTGTTTCTTACAAGACTTTGAGATTTGAAAGCAAAACAAGCTCTCTGGGAATGGCTCCGGAAAGCCTGTTGTTGTCTAGCCGCCTGTGAAAATAATTGTCACCAAAGTGAGACGAGAATTAGCCAAAGAAGGGAATAAATTCTTCTGATTCCGAAATGTTTTTACGACAAGGGAAACATAATATTTTATATGACCAGCAAAGAAATAAACAAACTCACAAGAATCTAAGTGACTTCAATTTGGCAAAGGACTTAGGAATCTCTCCTTGCAGTCGGTTCTCATACAAATCCATGCTGATGAGGCTCTTCAAATTGCCCAACTCCGCAGGGATTTTGCCCTCGAAGTTGTTCCTGTAGAGCTCCCTGCAACCAGAAGAAACCACATCGTCCATGAATGAAGATCCAAACTTTCTGACAACGAAGAACAGAGAAACAAAGGTTCGCTAGCGCTTACAGGTATTGCAGGTGCTCCAGGCGGCTAAGCTCGGAGGCGAGAGGGCCGGAGATATTGGAATTTCCCAAATCTCTGCAACAAACACAAACAAAGGTCATCTTTTTCCAATAAGAGAGGGCATAAAGGTGGGGTCTTTGAGAAGACAAAGGGCCGGGAAGAAGGGATTACAGGCGAATAACACGGTTCTGGGAGTCGCAGGTGACATGGAACCAGGTGCAGGGGTTGACGAGGGTGGGATCCCAGCTCTGCAGCACGTTGGTGGGATCGGTGAGCCGCGTCCTCCATGCGTGCAACGCCTCTCCTGTTTCCCAGCCCATCAACCAAGTCAGAAAACCTCTAATCTTTCTTATTCCGAGATCGGCAAGGAAAGAAAGAGAGCTCACCCTCGGAGTTGCTGGAGGAGGCCGGCGAGGCGACGAGGAGGAGGAGTAGGGAGGAGAGGCAGGGCAGCGCCACCGGAAGAAGAGCCATCCGAGAAAGAGAGCAGGAATGGAGGAGGGCGGCAGGTACCGAGATGAAGAGAAAGGAAGAGGAGAAGTGGGGAGAGCACTCGTTGCCGAAGGGTCAAAGGAGCGGCCTTTTATCAGTGGATGAGAAGTCAGCAGTCAAAAAACGAGGGCGGAAAGGAAAGGTAGGTGGTTTGGTTATGCGTGTTTTGGGGGCAAAATTGTAATTCTATTATAGAATAACACAAATTGTCACGAATTAATGTGAAAATTATTATTATTATTATTATTATTATTATTATTATATATATATATATATATAATGGTAAAATGGGGATGATAGTTCACTGTGGCGTGTGGAAGGGGGCATTTGTTCGTGCAAGAAGGTGGCATCGAGTCAAGTCGCGTCACCTTTTTGTCATGTCATGTCATGGAAGAACGAGAAACACGCGGTTCGACTCGGTCAATTTAACTAATGATAAATTTGTACATTTATCCCTCTGAAGTTCATATTTTTAAATATACTAATGTAGGAGAACTAATGTCGGATTAAAATTATTAGAAACGAAAAAAAATAAAATTATATTTTGCTCATCGCTGTGATGTGTTATGTTTTTCATTATGACGTTAAAGATAAATAAGATATTTGTTTGACTTTCAAAATTATAAAGATTTTAATATAATTTTTTAATTATAACGATAAAGTAATATATAATTAATCATATCTCTAAATATAAAAAAAATAATTTTGAATATTAATTTAAATAAGTTACTAAATTAAAAAATAAATAAATTAATAAGAACTTGATCTTCGTTTCCTATTTACATCGTATGTTTTCTCCCATTTATCCATCTTATTAATTTCTTAATTCTTCCTAATTTTCATCATCTATGATTTCGTCTAGAAGACGAAACTATTAAAAATTATTGTTCTTCATCGATCACTTTAGCTCGAGCTCAATTTAGGCTGAACTAATCCTCCTCACTAAACGTGGAATAAATTCGAATTAACTGTTTATTCACTTTTCTGAAGATAATTTCATCAAACCTAATTCTCCACTATAGCTGTTGGAGTATAGATATTACTAATTTATATAGACACGTTGCTTGTATTTTTTCCAGAATAATTATTTTTGAGTTGGTGTATTTTAGGATTATTTCTTATTGTAAAATTCAAGTTAAACTTCGTCCAATTTAATGTAAAAGTTTATCCAATACTATGAACACAAATCTCTACCAATTTCATCCACATATATCTTAAGATGGATCAGTAATTTATTCCAATATCATGTTAAGTGTCGAAGGCAAGATTTAAATTATCAAAGATTTTATTGCCAACTCTTAAATATTTAATAAGTGGGTTTGAAAGTCAATATTTAAGATATGAAATATATATCAAATAATATTTTAAATAATTTATTTATAAAATAAATAAATTTAATATATTATTATTAGAATTATATATTTAAAAATATATCATCTCAATCATTGATAAATAAATCTAATATACTATCATTTTAGATGTTAAATATATTAGATGATGTTTGTTTTTTTTTTTTTGCTTTATCGTGTACTAAGTTGCATGTACTGTAACCAAGCTGAGCTGTTCCTGTCTTGGGTTTTATGCATGCATCAGGAGCTGTCATCGACAGCATGCATCCCTGAGATCCAACATCCTTCAGCTGGAGCAGACGTAGATCTGGATCATTAAATGTGGTACATACACTACTAATCTTCAACAATCACACACACACAGACTCCTCAAGACAACAGTAGAAAGAAAGAAAAGAATCCGAGTGAATGCGGTAACAACTACGACACAGCACCGAGGCAGAAATGAAAGGAATAGGAAAGCACAGGAAACTAGCGCTTGTATGAAGTGTCTCGGGGAGCTTCAGATTTACGCAAGGACGACGGCGAACCCCAGGAGGAGAGCCATCACCCAGACGAGCAGGCCTCTTGCCGTCGCTGCACCACTCTGCATCGTTGCACAGAAGAAAAAGCAAGCGTTAGATTTGTCTGCTTGCGATCCCTTCCCTTGATGAATCAAGTAGATGCTGTGATGTGATGCAGTGCTTCTGCTTCTCATGCGTCGAGTTGCAAGAAGCAATGACGTGCGTACATTAGCAAAAAAGCCTTTTGTTTCGGCTAAAATGCGCCGGGTCGCGTCGCCTTTCCAGCATTAAATGCAAACGGCTTCGGTACACCGCGGGCTATCGGCGCACGTTAGTAAAAACATCGCAAGTGTAGGCTATCGTGAGCATGGTTCGTCGGATCTAGGTTTTTGTGTGCGTGTTCATATATGTGGAGAGAGAGAGAGAGAGAGAGAGAGAGAGTACTGTCTGGTCGGCGGCGACGCTGGGTCCCGGGGAGGCAGCCTCGGACGAGCTAGCCGGTGATTCGGAGGCCGGAGCCGGAGGGCCCGGAGCGGGGGCAGCGGCGTGCTTCTTCGTCTTCTTCTTCTTCTTCTTGCTCGGCGTTGGGGCGGGCGTCTCCGCGACCTTCGGCGGCGCCGCGGCCGGGACCGGGGTCGATGGGATGGGGGAAGCCGCGGGAGGCAGCAACGTAGTTGGCGGAGGTGCGGGCGGGGACGTCACCGGCGCCGGCGACGGCGGCGTCGAGGTCGGGGTTGCCACCGAGGGCGCCTTGGCGGGGGCCGCGACGGTGGCGGGGGTGGTAGGAGCAGGTGTGGTGGGAGCCGTGGCGGGGGGCGTGGTGGTGGGAGCGGCTACGGGGGCGATGGAGGGGGTGGCTGCCTTGGTGGGCGCGGCAGCGGGGGCTGGGGTGGTGGGCTTGGTGGGAGCTTTGGCGGGTGCCGGTGTGGCCGACTTGGAGGGGGCAGCGGCGGAGGTGGTGGGAGCGGCCGCGGGGGACTGTGCGGCGGAGTCGGAGGCCGCGAGGCAGAGGAGGGCGATGCAGAAAACTGCTCGGAGGCGATCCATCGAGAAGAAGAAGAAGGAGAGGGAGGTGGGTGAAGAGCGTTAGTGAAGCGAGGAGTGACTGATCCAACGGGTGACGATAAATAGCTAAACAGAGGGCAAAGAGAGTACGCTTCACGCGGACGCAGCAGCACATGGGGTGAGTCAGGACGCCAGCTCGGCAGGATTAACGCGCTCGGGTCCCGCGGCCGCGGGGGTGACGGGATTCCGGTTCGAAGGAGGTACAGTAATGGTATAGGCTGCTAGCTTTCCGCCAACGGTTCCTGACCCCTATCGTGGGCCCCCACCTTTCCCTGCCGTTGCGAGCTTTAACTGCGAGTTTACTCTCCTTTTCTTGATTGGGACTTCAAGAAAGAGCGACGGGCTTGCGGTGACCGTTAGCGTGGCAGTAAGCTTGTCTCGGGAAATGGCGTGATTAGGTTATCGTCATTGTTGGATGTCCCGTGGCTTGCCTGCCCTTGTGGGTCTCCGGTAAAGATGCGATGCGATGCGATGAAGCTTTTGCGAGGACGGCAAAAGGGGGTCTTCCTTTCCACCTTTCCAGGTGAATTCTTTTGCTTCCAAGTGTTTCTCACGAGAATTCACTCGGTCAAAAGTGAATTCTTCAGTGCAAATGAGAACATGAGATCAATAAATCTCATCCACTTATGTACTGCAAAATTCAAGTCCCCAACAGCCCTGTTGTTTTGATTGGTAATGTTAGATTATACAAGCAGATACATAATCAGATCTAAGATGGGTCTCATTCATTCTCGTGTATCGATTCTTTCCAAGAAAAGAGAAGAGAAAAAGAAAGAGTGACAAAGAGACTGGCAACATCAGCCAATGGAGGAGCAGCTCCTCATCTGCATCTGGTTCCAGCCACATATTCCTCTGTCAGCTGAGCTAAGAGTAGTACTTCAGGCAGCAACATGCTTGAGCAAAATTATGTGGACTTCTGATCTCATCATACTTTTGCTGGTGTAGAATCTACATGGCTGCTTCTTGAATTAAAAAGGCATGATCTCACATAGGCTGGAGTTCTTGTTCTGGAACAGCATCATCCACTGACCTGTATGCACCCGGCCCTCTAATTCTCCGTCTCCGCATGTACCAAACCAGGAAGGTTGAGAAGCTAAGCAGCAGCAGCAGCAGCAGCATGGAAACACCGATTGCTACAGCAACTAAATGTCGCTTCCACCATGATCTGCATAACAGTTGTATTATCGGTGATTGGGAAATACAAAATTCAACTAAAATCTCATGGAAGACACTGGACTCAGTAACAACACAGCAGATGATAACATTAGAAAGAAGCATAAAACGAATGCAAGGAGTGAGTGAAACATCAAGTTTTTATGGACTTCTTTTAGTAAGCACATCAAAGTATGTACTAGAAGCATTTAGCACATGATGATGCATTATATGTACAGTCATCAATCCATATATTTATCTGTTCACTATTACTTCCCTTGCTTCTACTTCTTTTACTTCAATAATTTATCCTGTCAAAGATTGTTACATGTACAAATGGAATTCCTTTATAGCTTTTCCCAAATTAAACTGTTGTGCCCTTTGCAAAAGGAACTTCTTTTACTTCAATAACAGATTCTTAGTTTTTGTTTCACAATTATAAAAGTAAAACCATTGTAAAATTTACTTGATAGCTTCCTAGCGGACAAAAAACTGCATCTACTTGGTATTTAGATTTTTAGATAGCTTTTTATGAGGCAGACACCTCAGTTTAATAAAATGAAGCATGATTATTAATAAAATAAACAAACAAGACAAAAATTAGCCAATAGTTTCAGCACCTTCTCGAAGGAGGCTCAAGATTCCATTCAACCAATTTATAGCTTCCAAAATTTTCAGGAAGGCGAACACGGTGTTCAGTCAACCGAGATATTATTCCCTGCATCAGAAAACGAAAATTCTCAATTTCCTTTTATCTCATAAATAAAGAAATTCTGCAACATAATATTAACTGTGATATCAGATGATGACATTACCATTGCTGTTGAATTAGAGAATGAACTAGAGGATCCTTCGGGAAAAATAGCCCATCTTATCAAGGTACCATTCCCATTATCGGTATTATTCATAAAATGAACCTGTAACCACAAAGAGATTTTAAAGCAAGTTCTTAAATAACTTTAAAACAACAAAAAATGAAAGATGTAATAACAAGATTGGAAAATAAATAGTGCTGCTGCCCCATGATCCTTCCTTACTGCCTAGGAGCCTATTGTCATGAACATGGCCATGATGTAGACCACACACAACAAGGATGGAACTTTTTCATGAGACCATGGCCCAGAATACAATAGTTTACTCCACCTGATCTGAAGCAACCTCCAACTCGTTTGCTATTAGCTCTGCTAGTTCCTTTATGTGGGGCACAAGGTCCACATAAGAAATATTCAAGAACATGTCAAAGGTTATGACCCCCACTCGGAATTGACCTGAAAATGATAATAAGAATGGGTAATCTAATTGCAGAAGCCCAATCATACTTCGTGAAATGGGAATAAAATCTCACTAAAAGCATATTTCCATATCCAGATGATGGTTGTTCTTGCAATGATTAGATTATCTAGTATAATCATGAAAGAATTTTAATCACAATCCTACATGTTTAAACCTAGATGAATTCTGCAGGGTGAAAATTCAGAGCTAAATAAAGTCATATGCAAATAGGCAGACTTACAAACCTGCCAGTACAGAGTCCACTAGTCCAATAGGAGAAGGAGCTGGTGACTCTTCTATGCTTAAATTGGAACCAGAGAAAACTGAAGGTGCCAGTGCAGGAGCTTCATTAATATGTAATCTCTCCGATAACACAGAACAGTTAGTTTTCCAGAATCCAATCCTTTCATTCTGACGATCATAGGTTACAAGAGTATTGCGGACAACGATTCCTGTCAGATGAACTAAATCTGTCAAGCCAATAAGATGTAACATTTAAATTTGTGAATGAAGTTTGAAATTAATCAGGCTCGGAGTGAAAAGCAGATTAAAGTCCCTTAATTTTGATTACTGATAAGATAACTACATTATAGTGATCTAGATGGTACAAGTAAAGCTCAAAAAAAGCATACATTACAAATATGGACTAAATCATCAATTATCAAAAGTCATACCACCCAAAAGTGTTGTTGGGTCTTTTCCATTTTGAAAGACACCGAGGCAATAAGCACCACGAACCTTTGAGTGCTTTATTTGAGAACATGAAAATGGAAAAGGAAAATAAAACAAATCAGCTACTCAGATCAATCCGAATCACCTACATCTTAATGGCACCAGTATTACATTTCCTTAATGACAGAACTAACAATATTACCCGAAACAAGTAATTCTCTGGAGAAAGAGAAAGCTTTTGTCCATTTCCAAATACCATTTCAACCTCAGGAAAGGTCTTCGAGAGTTCTGAAACATCACTGGAAACATTTAATGTAGCTCTTCAGTACATGGTACATATCATATAATTAAACATACATCAAAATTTGCTTACTCCAAAATAGGTGCATTACCTTCCAGCACCTGAAAAGCAAATATCTTTATAGTTTGGATCTGGTCCACGAATTTGCTTCAGAGAATGTAGCTTACTCATTATCTGTAACGAACAAATATTTATCAAGAAATAATTAATTCAAAACATTACAAACTAATACATTGAGATTCTACTCATAATAAATGCCAGTATCATGAAAATGACTAGCTATCCCACAAACTAACAACAATAACTATGCCAAAATTACGGATACGGAATGGAAACAAAGCTCCCTACATTATCCAGATCCATGGAGAGTAAACAAATATGATTCACATTTTGCATTTGATCCAAAAAAATCTGCTTAGTTATAATTACAACATTTCTAAGCAACAAAATCATGGATTGAGAAAAGCATTTGAACCAAACATATCCGAGGAAGTTGTTAAAGAATGAAATTCAACTTGACAGTGGTCAGAACAGGAAACTGACAACAAAGGCTGAACAGCATAAAGTGAGGAATGGTATCTAAATGCGTGAGGCTTTAGGAAGGATCAGGAAGCATAAAAAACAAAAATTAACCACATGATAGAGACAATGCCTATTGCTTGATGGGTAGAATATTGTTCTACAATTATCATAAAAACTTAAGCGGATTAAGCTTTTTGGAGGAATAGGAAGTGAATCAAGATCAACAACCGACTATAATAAGCAAAACATCCATAATGCTCAGTGAGTAAGAAGATTTCTTCTAGAATTATCGCAAGAACTAATGAAGCCTTTATAAATTGGAAATAAATAAACTTCAAGATTCAACCACAAGTGTTTTTATTAAGACATCTGAGTTGGTTAGTACATTGTTGCACAAAGTGATAGGTCTCAAGTTCAAGTCTACATGTGAGGTATGTCATTTGATGTAATGATTTTTTCTAATTTTATTTATAAAAATATTCAAGCACAAGTGAACAATGCTGAATGCTCAGTGAATATTTTTATTACAAAACAAAAATAAGAACATGTTCCTGGGCCTATATGTCATATTCAAATGATAATCTCTTCCTAAAACTCTGCAAATGCCTTACTTTAGTTGATTTTACAAGTTTTGTTCTAAATAAGCCAACTCCACTTTTGTCTTCAACCATATGAAATTTTAAGTAGTATTCAAGAAATAAGCACACATTCAAGTTTCTGATGAACATAATGCCACTAACACATACTTTACATACATGGGCAGATGAATAGGAACAGCAGAGCAAGTTAAATACTTAATGGTATTAATTATTAAAATACATCATTTTCAAGATCTAACACATCAAAGAAAGCTTGTATAACATGCAGATTTCAAGTTTTCATTGATGTGATTTGATACCCAAAATTTTCTTTAGAAAGTAAATTCATATATAGGTTGATGACCAACGTAGGATGATTTACTTTAGGCATCTGTATAATTCCCAAAGGTAGTGGAGGCATCATAGAGTGTCAATGGATCATTGAGAACTAACACATACTTTTCAAATGAAACTAGAATACTTTATATAGGTGGAGTGGAAACTTACAGCATCTCTGAATGCTCTGAAAGCCTCCTCTGGTAGATAAGCATATGTGGTTCCACTATCCAATACAGTTCCATGATTGCCATTGAATATCTTTGAATTTAATCGCAACGGCTTGCCAGCTACATGAATTTCCTTCAGGTCGATGTTGTAATATGGGCTGTTTCCATCCCAAAACTAGAGTAAACGTGGGAATTGTATCAAATGTAATTGCAGAGGAACTCTTTAAGCTTGACCATTGCTAAAACTGATGATTTACTATACCTGCGTCCAGGGTTTGAATGGGCGTAAATCATGCCATGAGGTGGTGTGATTCCACCAAGAACCATTGCACCCCCACCAATATCCATACCACCATAGCACAAAGAAAATGAATCACTTATAACACCTTTGTCAACAAGCTGATCCATGATACTGAGCTGGCCACGGCCCAGTCCCATTATGCCATCAGCATGTTGACTGAACAAATCACCTGATTCAGAAGTTTCACAGCCAAAAGTAGCACGTTGTGGCTTAAGTGCACTTTCTTTGCCAAATGATATAAAATCCACCCCAAGCAACCCGCTGCTGGAGCTCATTTCGGCATACTGCCTCTCATAAAGACACTGCATATTCTCCTTGTCGCATGTACAATCAACATTGCATTTTAATGGGTCGTATGTGCTTGACATATCAGGCTGAAACCTAGGGTCCTAGAAATCAACAAATTAAGAAAACATCAGAAAGTACACATAACTAGCCTATTTGCAAACTGATGAACTGATGCTATTTGCAAACTGCTCGAGGAAACTTGATAAACTCATGGAGATTGAGATGAAAAGTACATAAAATAGTTTTAACAACTTAAGTTATGGAAAAGAATTGAACTGACCATTTTGCTACTACATACAATACTCATTTGATTAAGATAATGTGTTATTAAGATAAGAGCTTAGTGGGCAAAGTAAATTTCTTTACTTTGCAAAGTTATTTTAGTTGGTACTTGCTAATACGATCTATGAAATGTTCTACAGACTACAGGCACTTCAACTCACGCAAGTGAGAAGTTCCAGGGCACTGTCTCTGTAAAGACAATCACTAAGTTAACATTTGGTACAAGGTTAAAGACAGTTAACTTTGTAATTCTTGGTTTTACATAACAGAGTTAAGAAGGAACAAATGTAACTACCCATAGATAATATATTAGCTCATCTAAATTTTCTCCTTCAAGTTCACTTTTTCAGAAAAAAAGAAGGTCATTCTAGCTGGAATTTTTTCAGAACAACAGAGCACATTGAACTACAATCTACCTCGGATTTGAACCCAACTTTGGCCATGGAAATACAAGCATGGATAGTTCTACCCAAAAGCTGACTTCTGGCAACTGACATCTACAATAAACCCTTGGGATGAAATCCAGTAAATGTAGAATTCAATATTTTCAAAAGTGATCAAACCATCCAATAAATTGCAAGTTGTAAAACTTAAATCAACCAGAAAAAGGAGGGGAAAAAAGATGTTTGGTTGATATACATAACTCGCATAAGAAGGAAATCCTCATAACCGATCAAACAAAAAAGAAGAAGAGGGAATATCCGTTTATTTCCAATCAAAGGGACTGTAGACGTTGCTTACCTGATGATTGCCACATTGCTCACAAGAGGAGCAAGGAACGTACGTGACCGTGCTCCCCGAATCAACGATCAGTGCGAATTTTTGAGGTGGCGTTCCGATATAGAGGCGCGTCGTGTAATATCTGAACGAGAAAGAAAAAAGCAAAGAAACGATTGAGAGACCGTAAAAGCAAAATTTGCTATATCTTTTCCAAGGAATCGAGGAATCCTCACCCGTTGGTGAGGAGATCATCGTAGAGCCGCATGCGAGCGGTGGCGGTGGAGGGGTCCTCCCTCTGGAGCTGCCGGCGGCCGAAACGCCTGCCCACGTTGGACCTGCGACTGGAATTAGCGTAAGAGAGGACGAGAGGCAGCACCATCGCCGAGGGCACGCCACCTCCGGTGAGGGTCTGGAGGAAGGGCTCCGGTGATCCATCGCCCGCAGCGAGGGACGCGAGGAAGAGGAGGCCGGGGAGGAAGGAGAGGGGCGCGACCCGATCCCTCGCGCGCGCCATGGGGCGTCGGGCGCCGGCGGCAGGATGGGATCGGCGACTGGAGAGGAGAGGGGGGGAAGCGTCCTGTCGGCTCGGGTCAGGTCCGTCGAAGGGGAAGAGGCGAGTCGCGGAGACGAGCTGCGGGGTTAAATGCGTAGCGGCCCGGAATCAAGGGACGTCGATCCGAATTGTACGATCGTCACTTGCAGTGACCATTGCACTCGATGGACGCTGGGGCTCCTTCAGGGACTGGATTCCGTGTGAGCATAAACCACTAGACTTCCCCTCCGCTTGTTGTACGGGATCCCCACCACTCCTCTTTTTGATACTGCACGCATCTCGTCGCGATTAGGGCTCACCAACGGATGTGATGTCAGAGATTCGATTAACCAAATTTGTCGTCTGGGAATTGGCATGGCAATCATGCATTGATACTTGGACAAGATCCCCAATCCTAAATAGACAATTGGGTTGTCCGAGTCCACCTAACTTTGTTTATTTGCAGACGGGTCATCAATTCAAACCATATTCAGACCAGATTAAGTGGAATCCAAAGAGTATATAAATATGTATGTATATGTGTATGTAAATATGTATATATATATATATATACATATATATATATATATATATATATAATTCGATGCTTCTTTGAAAGATACAGAAAAAAACACTCACTGATACTTTGCAGTTCTTTCTATCCAAAACCATATAGGATAAGTAAGAACATATTTGATTGGGACCGCATGCTCAATTATAATGTACCCACCAAAATGCACATGCTTGGATGCTTATAAAAAGGGGCCTAAAATGGAAGCATGTTCATCCACAACCAATCTCAAGCAACTACCTTTTAACATAGACATCAAATTAGCCAAACTGGAATACAATATAGTTGGCAAGTTAAAGTGGAATCAATCACTCTCTATATCCAGATAACATAATCTGCACCATACGGCAAACTGAAGTGAAATTGGACGTATTTTGTCACATTACATATCACCATGAAGAGTTACAGACTACATTTACTTTAACTGTTCATGTACATCAGATTATTTACTTTTGAACTAACAAAGTCCATCTAACAGTAGAAATTAAAGGCAACTGCTGGAAGGGGACCAGCAATGCACACCATCTTTGTGGCGAAGGCCGAGTTATTGAAAGCAACATGGATAATGTTGTGGATTGTATGATCTAGATACAATTTGCATTACAAGATGACACCAACTTGATATCAGCCTCCTAACTATGTTTCAGTTCTCCTGAGAGACTTTCTTGCAGAATGTAAATGAACAAAGGTATGCCGTTCAGTTTCTATTGCAGAAACCCTTATTGATTGCTAAGGTACCCGAAGTGCAGAAGGCGCTATGCCGTAATACAAGATAAGCGATGAATATGACATATATTGCTAAGGCAGAAGAGAGAAGACAGCTGATGAGTAGGCCATGAACTTCAGCAGTGAAGAAATCGAGCAAAAGGTAGCCATTGATGATTATCAGAAAACCCACCATAATCCAAGTCACGACCTGAATCAGAAAACCAAGCAGTGTAAGTAAGCATGCAGGACATGTTTTAGACAAGTTAATCTACCAATAACCAGATTTAAGAGACATGTACACTGCTAGCATTTACAATTTAGATATCCTCAACAAGAGAAAAATAAAGAAGATGACCACTTTGAACCCAAAAAATTAGCATTAACTTCTGATAGAACATCTTGAAATAGCCTTATCGAGAATTATGAGCCATTCCTATCTATGGAGGCCTAACCTTCTATGGCCTTTTGAGTTCTCTAATACCAAAGCCTTCTCATATATCATAACATTTTCAGCAGCCTAAGACTTTGTTCCCAGTTTAAACTAAAATGCAGAATTAGAATACTACTGCCACCTCATTTAATATCTATCATTTGTTTTCTTAAAAAGATATTTATTTTATATTTGTTAGTAAATAAGAATGCTAAACAATGGTGACAACATGCAATATATCATCATCATCGTCACATTATCCTCAATTTTTCCCATCAGTGTTTGACTCGTAATAGAAGGTCAGTCAAAATTGCCGTGACTCCATTAATGATTTCACAAAAATTTATGCAGACTGTCAAGTTTGCATCCGACCTCTATAATTGGTCCTAGATTCCTGACAAAGATATCTTCAAGCATGAGAAGAACTCGATTCACAACCTTAAAGGTCAGTTGATACGAGAAAGATCTTTCTTACTAATTGCAATTTCAATTCATTATCTGGGAAGCAACCCTCCTAAAAAACAAAAACCTAAACTTAGTCAATCCATATAGAATAATTAGAAGAATAGGTAAGTAAGAACCGTAACTTACCTATTTATGTTCTATCCATATCTCTATCAACAAACTTTCCTTTCAGAAGTAGAGTATTATGATAAGAGGAAATATACAGTTGAAAACCATCTTCTAGATACACTAGAAAGTTCAGATAAACTAAAATGCCAATGCAAGAATCGAATGATATACACTGAAGTCACAAAATGAATCCAACTTTAGACAGTCTAAAACTTACTTTCATAATGGGGCCGATCCTGAAAGCCCCCATAAGCTGTTCTTTTGATACCAAAGCAAGAAGTGGAATTAGAGCAAATGGTATCTGAATAGACTGAAGTACATTAAGTGACTCATTCAATATATCCATGGCCGAGTCGTCAGTGTCAAACAAAAGAGCAACTATTATAGTTGGCAACATTGCAAAGCTTCTTGTGATCAGTGAACGAGCCCATTTCTTCAAACGAAGATTCAAAAAGCCTCCCATGATAAATTGTCCAGCATAAGTGCCAGTGATGGTACTACTCTGTCCGGAGGCTAATAATCCAATACCCCATATATAGAGAATAGGAAATAGTGTACCTCCATATTTTTCTTGTAAGAACTGCCCAGCATTCTCAAGTCCTATAGAACTGGCTACTTCTGTGCCATAGAATCCCTTTGCAAAAACTGTAGTAACACACACATTGATAAAGAAGGAAATAAGAAGAGCAACAGTGGATTCTATGGAATAGTAACTCATTGCTTCTCTAACATGACTAGTTTTGCTATTGTCGATCTGTCTTGACTGTACAAGAGCAGAATGCAAGAATACATTGTGGGGCATAATGATGCAGCCGACCACCCCCACTGCCTGCCTTATTGTACTTGAACTCAGTTTTGGAACTAAAACACCTGTGAGGGGTACAGTAAATTAGTCCTATTTGTATAAGAATCCAGAAAAAATAATACCATTGAGCAAAAACATTTTATGAAAAAGCCTTAGAAATTAATTACCAATTAGAAATTCCTTGCCACTGGGCTTGGCTTCACCGAACATTATGGCAAATGAGACAGCCATCGTTGCAATGAGAACCCCAAAGAATGCTTCTAATTTCCTCACACCATAGTTCTCCAGGAACAGGAAGATGAAGCTGCCAAGGAGATTGAACACAACAGGTTCATTAAACCAAAGTTTCTGAAATCATAACAGAAATCAGAAGGGAAAACCGATCAATTATGGGTGGAACTTGCAATCATCAAATAGTGACCAAATTTGTTCTCGTATGATATAAGAAGCTCATAAAATAAAAGCAGACCTCTTCTGATGGAGATTCTGAAGCTTAAAACGGAATAAAATCAATTACCATACTCCAGTCATTTGCTATAGGAGTACAAATCTAGCCCAATTAACTCATTGACTATTTAAATTAAGATCTGGACTGCCATCAGCAGAAGTCTTGACTCTTCAAAACCCGACATCATCCTCCAAAAAAAAGTTTCTAACTCCAAAGATATATTAGCAATATCCAGATTTAGTGGGAAGTAAAACCAGTCAAGCAAAAAATTCCAACCAAAAAAACAAAATAAACTTTGTTTCGGGTCAAAGTAAATAATTTCATTGACCTGGAAAGAACATGAATAAGAGAAAGGATATCACTTCAAACATGGACAGTCCCTATTTTTGTTTTCTTTATAAGTTGCAAAAAGAGTTGGCATCCAGGATCTGAAATCAGTCAAAGAACTTATGTTAAAAAATTCAACTAGTTGTCCTAATTCTTATCATATATTAAAGAAAAACCATAAAGAATATGGTGTTTGCTCAATTGAGCCAAGTTAAGAACTAGAATCGGCAAACTCTGCTTCCTTGCCCTGGAAACTTAAACTAATACTTCCAGGTTAGACAATCCATCAAACAGAAACATGCCTTCCTATGATTAAACAATCCCAAGTTATAGGAACAGAATTGAGCTCCCTACTCTTCAGAAAAAGAAAGAGAGAAAGATAAAGATCAAACATGGAAGAAAGAAAGACTCGACGATTGAGAATCCCAAAAGACAGATCTTAACCAATCCGAAGCCGTGATGACCACCCCAGCCCAAAGAGGGATCACTCCGCCGCTGAGTATCTTGATCGCGATCGCGCTGCCGATCACCTCCTGGATGTCGGCCCCGATGAGAGCGAGCTCGGCCATGATCCAGAGCGCGATCGTGGCCCACCGTGGGTACTCCTCGCGGCAGAGCTCCGCCAGGTGGCGCCCCGTGGCCACCCCGAGCCTCGCGGACAATAGCTGGATGAGGAGCCCCATGGCGGTCGACCAAAACAGCAACCATAGGAGCGAGTATCCGGCGCAGGCGCCGGCCTGAAGGTCGCCCTCGAGGTTTCCGGGGTCCAGGAACGCGATCGACATCAGGAACCCCGGGCCAGTGAACCGCCACAGCTTCCGCCACGAGAAGGGCGGGAGGGAGCCGTCATCCTCCATCGAACGGCCGTCTTCAGAGACGGAGATCACCACCTTCTCGTCGGCGTCGTA
Organism: Musa schizocarpa; assembly: GCA_900464855.2. Lineage (NCBI taxonomy): Eukaryota > Viridiplantae > Streptophyta > Magnoliopsida > Zingiberales > Musaceae > Musa > Musa schizocarpa. Next base: position 34,566,600 of record LS990917.1, on the reverse strand, counting down.
GGCCCTCTCCGCCTCGTCATTGGAGCCCGGCCGGGTCTGGAGGAGGGGAGCTGCCTCGGGCCTCAGTGGAGAGTCCATGGCCGAGCTCTGAGACGACGGAGAAGTCGCGTAAAGGAAATGGAGCTCCTCTTCTCAGTTCTGCTGCCTGCACTCCCTGTGGATAACTTACGCGATCTGTGGATCACCAACGCCTCTCTTAGCGGTGCGGGGAAAACGAGATCCGCCAGCGAAGACGGCGTCCCCTGCCGTTGGGAACTAACCAACGTGGCATGTGATGATGAGTTGGCGTGGAGGACGTGGACGAGTGGTGCAGTGGAGCTGACCTGGTGAAGTTCCCTGTCAAGTTCCCGACAGGGATCACTTTTCCCTACCATAAAACCGGCGGACCACACCCTCAAAAGGATGACGTGTTATAGGTCAAAAAGATATCCTGTATTCGAGACGAAGCACATGATCCAGGGAGACGAGTAAAATACGAGTTGGAAACTTACCTCGACGGGCTCATGAGAGGCGGCCCCACCCGCCCAGTGCGGAGTGCGTATGACGTGACTCGGAGGCGGCGACCAGGCGGGTGGATTACGCCCGTCGACATCGCGCTATCCTCGTGGCTCCCACAGTTCGGCGTCCTTCCTCGTGTCCACGTGCGCAATTCGTAACAAAATAAAATAGAGAAAATAGTAAATTAGGAAATAGGGTTTTCTCGTATTTTAAAAATAAATTGTTTATTTATTAGTATATGCATCCCTCTATTTTTTTCCCTCACAAAAAAGAAATTACATCAGTACAACCTCGTAATACCTTTCAAATGTGAATAACTAATAATTAGTAACTAATTTAAATTAAGAATATATAGAAATAATATCAATTTAAGATATGTATATATATATATATATATATATATATATCAGAAATACTATATATGTTGCCAGAATATTTAGCTCTGTGTTAAGACTTTCCATAGAATAATACCTCGAACGACAATTCATAGCTATAAAGTCAATGGGATAAATACAAAAATGATCACCTTTAGACATGTAGCCCATACCATCATGCAAGAATGAATACATGAGTTGTTATATCTACATCGGGATGGATGATAACATCAACATGATGAAGTGAAGGCGTGTCGAATTGGTACGGTGGATAACTTACGTTTGCCACCTTCTCTTGTTCCTTTGTCCTCATCTCGCTGATACGTATATACGATGATGTACTTAATTATTTTTAACATTAATTATAATATTAAATCCAATGATCACTTAACATACTAACATACTATTAAAGAGCCCCTAAGTATGTTATCTGACTTTTCCTAATACAAATTACATTTTATATATTTCGCATATGACCAAAATTTATATATATATCATCCGGCTCGGGTCGGTTGGACTGGGTCGACACCCTGGTTTAGATCGGGTCACTGTTAGCCCAAGCTCGACCCGGACCGGGATCGGCGTTTGAACCCTAATGCGATAAGAGAACAGCGGGGGAAGCGAGCACCGTATGCGAATGGCGCCTTCTCTGGACTTCCATTCCAACTTCAATCTCAGCTTCAACGAGAAGACCTAATCCCAAGGTACGAGGTTTCGAGCCTTGGGGACTGAGTTTCTTGTGATAAAAGTTCAATCTTTGTTTTTGTTCAAATCAAGAATCGTGGTCTTTTCCTCTACTTTGTTAAGTTTCTTTTGGTGGAGTTGGAGAAAGGAGGAGGCCACTGATTGCTTGCTCATGACGGCGAAGAGTACAGGCTTCGAAGCAGAAGAAGCTTCAGCTTCGAAGTTCTTGTTGGCCATGTTTGGATTATGGGCCCATAACTATGAAGAGATTAGCTGCACCGATATAAAAGATGTCATTGAGCTACCTGCCCTTTAACACTAACGGAGACTCTGGAGATGGCGACTTCATTGGAACACAGGTAGAAGTGAGGTAAACCTCTTTCACTTCTTCCTTTATCCATCCCCTTCTCTCTGCTACAACCGTGCTGGCACTACGTCGTATCATGTCTTGTTAACAGAATGTATTGTTGTTGCTAGCAAAGCAACATTTAAATCTTGAAATGGAGTTCTTGGCAAAAGAATTATCTTTGTGTAAGTTGCCTGGTAGCTTAGTTGGTAAGGACTTATGACAGTTTAGTTCAAAGTCCTGGACTCGAATTCCACCTACGTCACTTACCCTTTGACAAAAAAAATCTTTTTGTTATTTAGTGCTATAATGTAAGTGTCGATTGTGGGTATTGGTGCAAAACTAAGTTTGTTGCATGAAACTTTCTGCCTGTCGTGGCCAAAACAATCTATCTATTTGCTGTGGTGAAACTGCATCTGTTTGGCCCTCCCCTGACCTTGCAGTGGCAGGAACCAGGAGTCTTGTTTACCAGCTATCCATGTGTAGGTTGTGTCACCGTAAGAATTCTTTGGTGCTGATTTGGGAGGATCACAATCTTTAGTGTAGATGGATTTCCAGAATCTGAATGTTAGAGAACTCTTTCACGTTTTTAAGAGCTTTGCCAAGTGACATTTGGAATCAGATGACATATCATTCTCTAGTCCACAACATTGCTAACTTGGTTTTTTTAACAACGAGAGTATAAAATATAATTTTGTACATGTGGCTACCTAGTAATCCATAGAATCACTTGTGGTTGGATAGTCTGAATGAACAGAATTATAAGTATATCTAACAATGTCACCAATAAGACAGAATCAGAGAGGGATGCTGAAGGCGGGGACAGTGATTGGAGTCGTAACAAGGTAGCCATTCTGGAAGGTGTGGCTGGATCACATCTTTGTTTCGTATTTTGGTTTCACATTGCTGCACATCCAAATAGAAGCCATCTGCGTCTGAGCTAAGCTTGGATATGGAAATCTTCATTTGTTTCTCGACGGTGAAGAAACATATTACAACCTCGGTTTGTTAAGTATGTGATCTTTAGGGTTAAAACCAGAAACACAATAAATTTGCCTAAAATGGTAACCTGTAGTCTTGATTTTTGAATGGCTAGCTAAAGATCTAGTCATGGAACTGCAACCTCTTCCTTAATCCCAATAAATGTAGGACTTTTATGCATATAATGATATAATACATTGCTTTTTTTTTGGGCTGCTGGTTTTGGAGTCTTCTTTTGTGAGTCTTGCACAAGTAATTAAAAGAAGTAATTGGTGCTTTAACCATGATTCCGACCAGTATCGCTTGACTCAGTTCCTATTATCTGTCATTGTTTTTACTTCATGATGACTTCAAGAGAAACTGAAGAAACTGAGTTTGATAACAAACTCAAGAGCATCTGGTCGAAAAATGAGCTTGATAATAAAGGCAACATCCTCTGAAGCCATCAGTGGCTCAATTGCAGTAAGAATTACTTACAGAAATTGATGACTGCTAACTCTTCTTTATTGCAATAGATTTATTTTTCTTCAACTTGGAAATTGAGTATAATGGTAGAATGTACCCAGATAGGTTAATTTTTCATAACTGATTCATGAAGAAGTATGAGCTGAACAAACTTCAAGCAAATGGCAGTTATGGAAATGGCATGTAATGGATGAATTAACTACAGCCTGAGACTCAAGTCAAGGTTTTGTTGTTCTGATGGTTGATCTGTAGGTTGAAAAACCTTTTGAAAGCTTCCAGGCCACTTTGAACCTCTAGCTTCATCAAGTGCAAACGGCGTCCTCGTCACTTGGATGTCAGAATTGATTTGATAACATCTTGGCACAATAGACATGCCTTTCTCTGGATGTTGCTTGGGAACAAGTGAATGAGAATGAACTGTCAAAGACTGGAGAGAAGATGCATAGAGGGAAAATCCCATCATCATTTTCTGTGACTGGTGAGGCCTCCTCGAAGCACCTCTCTCTCTCTTGTGCGCATTCTGGTGACCCCCCAGAGCCTGTGAGCTGAAAAATTTTCTCATGCAGAAGTTGCATGAGAACATCTTTCGACTTGGAGGTTTGGATTGCGAACTAGTAGAGCTTCCATCGGCTGATGAGGTTCTCCCACCAAGTGTCAGCTTCAGCCATGCTTGATGATCTTCATGAAAAATCTCCCTGCCATCAGAATCAATTGTTTGTCGTCCCGGCTTCTGATCGGTGTCTTCTTCTTCTTCTCTGATTTCGCCCTTTTCCATCCGGAAGCAAACAAATCCAGTAGCTGTTGAAGAGGAAAAAATTATGAGAGGTTTCAAAAGGAAGGGATGGGAAGTTGCACAGCTTTGATGGATTTGTGTTGGTTTCCCTTAAAAAGAAGCAGAACAAGGAAAGAAGTGGGAACAACTGTAAGGGGGGATTCTTATCAGTAGGAACAGAAGTGGCAATGGATATTTTAGCTGTATATATCTTTCTTTCCTACTAGTGACCCACATTTTGGCGCTTGTTAAAGCAGCAATGCTTGGTTTATGTTAATACTGTTGCCAAGGTCAAAATTTCAGATTCCCTACATCTTTTTTTTATCAGTTGATATCCACTTACGTGGTTCTCTTCTCTGAATAATACAATGTTGACAATGTACCAACTCCTTAAATGAACACATTTCTTAACTTGTTTCCTTGTTCTATGCTGAAAAAGTTCTCAAGTAGATTGGTACTTAATTTCTTCATGACAAGTTGTATGGCGTGTTTAACATTAAAATGATGTTCCCGTCAGTCGGTGGAAGGAAATTAAAGATTACTTTCTTTTGTCAAAGTATCAATCTTCATGGTGTGTAATTTATTATCATTAAGATGATGCAAAATTCAGAATGTCATTTTCAGTGATTGCTCTGAGAGATGGTAATGGGCTTATAGTGATACAAACATACTTATTTGTAATCGAGATAAAAGTTCTTATGTTAATGTTACCCTCAAGCTTGAAACACTTATTATTTTATAGTTTGCACTTGGATGTGTGCCTACAGAAAAGTTTATTTCATGCTATGACTACATGACAGGCTTTCGTGAAAGCATTGAGCTGAGTGGAGATGCCATTACACTTCTGTCGTTGTTTATTTTACAATAATGACTACAAAGCTTGGTGAGAGATGGGTGCTGCATTAATCTTGATTTACTGTTGTGCTTTCTTAGTGGAATATTTGGCTGGAGGAGTTCCAACGTAACTTGCCGGCCCTTTTTGTAGTGGAGGATGTTCAAGGAGAAGTGCTTTCAGAACCACTTGTACTTTGCAAGTAGATTGTTGTTTCGGTGGAATATCACTATTTAGAGGACAATGGGAAATTTAGTTCCTGTGAAAGATCAAGCATTTCCCTGTTGCTTTCTACTATATAGTGATGCAAGCCTTTATGCTGACTGATATTTCCTTGTGGTAAAGTTGTGCTATTGGATGTATGAGTCAGACAGTCTGATCTATAGATAACAGACAGGGCTTCTCTTCCACAATTGATTTCAACTCATGCATGCAGGAGATATGAATGTGGCCAGTTTAGGATCTTGTCTGAGACACACACTCGATCATATTCATTCAGGAGTCTTCTTGGTGTCCCACCAGGTGATATAATGTACAAATCATGTTAAGAAGTCAACTCAGGCTACAGGCTTTCTTTATGGTGTATAAGCATAGGATTTATTGGCCTCTCATTATCCCTGTGTCGTTGGACTAATTACATCAGTTGATGGTATAGACCTCAAATTTCTCATTTGCTATAGTACCTGATACTCTATGGTTTTCTTTTACCTGCTAATAATTCATAAATTGTCGTTCATTAAAAATATTCCTTTGATGCACAGATGAATCCTTATGATGTCTTCTGACCTCTATAATTATGCAGATCTCTCTCCCTTTCTTAGTTTGGAAGTCCATATACTGAAATGTTCCTTTGCTGACAAAGCGAGATTTACTACAGTGATCTGACCTAAATCTCTGTTACAATGGGACCACATTACAACACAACATGTGGTTTCGGGCTAAAGAGGCAAAGTGGTTCTAAAAGCTGATCCTTTTGAGTTCTAACTTCTTAATGGATGTCGAAAGAGGAAGATGTGGCCACCTCCATTCGAAAGTTTTGGTGCCATGGTGGTTTATGCCACCAGCAAGCTACAGGGAAAAAAGGTTTATGGTGAGGAGATGCCTGCTATCTTTCAGATGAAGATCAATACTTATTCTGTTTGGTTTCAGTTCCTCCAAGTATTTGGTGTGGTCCTTGTTATATATGGGAGAATATGGTAGGAGTCGGTTGTCAGCAAGTGACTGGAGAACAGATAGGAAGCATTGCTTTCAGATTTTAGCTCTCCTGAAACTTGTCCCAATCAAAACTCCTGTAGCTGAAGCCTTCATGTGCGGGTGTGCTGCTCATGGGCAAGAAATGAAGAAGGACCTGACCCGGGATTTCAAGGTTCTGCAATCTAGTATGCTTTATCTGCACTCAATACTCTTTTGAGTTCAGAATGAATTGTCAATTTCCAGACACTTGAACTTGAGCAAACTTGACTATTTATCTGTTGTCTTTGACACCGAAAGGCTGTGATTCCAGTGGGCATGGAATAGGGTTCCAGAAAGCAAGCCAGTTTTCTCCAACCCAACAAAACCACAATGATGATGCCAACTTGCAAGATATTGGGGTTGCTGGACCACCTGATCCCAGTTAGAGATAAGTACAGATCTAAAGAATCTCAAAGATAGATCATATGATGATCTTGTTGTTCCCTGCATCGTGTCATGTGAAAAGAACAAGCTAAACCATTTGCACAGAAACATTCTTGACATTGAATTATTGGCATGCAGGATATATGGTCAGGAATGCATTACCTAAAGATCTCCACTAGTCAACTGTTCAGTTCTGCTGACAAGTCTATTTCTCATTGGTGGATTTGCAAGTAGCAAAAATGTGACAGACAAGTTCCATCCTTGCTTCCAACTACACAGATGATTGCTGTTAAAGACCAGGAGGGCTATAGGTGCTCATGGGAGCAACTGGCAAGCACAATGTGGTGGTGTAGACCAGCACCTAGACTAAGACAACTAAACCTCATCTGTGGAACATTATTTCCTATCAAACTTCCAAGTTGCTCCAACACAAAAATGACACCTTTGGAAAGCTGCACCATTGGATTTTGTTGGGGGATGTGGCATTGAAACTCAATTCAGAGGATTTTCTAAAGCAAATGCATACTGCCAAATTAAAATGAGTGGTTCTTTTGTTAACCTAATCTAAGAAACAAAAGATGCTGGTGTCAGAAAAGCAAGGAGATGCCATTCGAGTGGAGTTAATTGAATCCAAACAAATAAGAGTTAAATATCTGAAGGAAAAAGGATGTTTTTTCTCATGGAAAAGGAAACAAAAGGGAAGAAAACAGAGACGCAGCAGATCGATAGGAGAATGCTAATTACCATGGCTGTACCATGTACACTACTTGTACATGAAAAGATATGTTATCCTTTGCAGTTGGATCCTATTGTGGATAAAAAGGAGAAAAGCAAAATGATTCCAGACAAGTTACTATTTAGTCAATGAGATGTCGAACCGGATGATAAGACCATCTTACTCCTTTATTCAGTGATACAATGACATTCACATCAAGAATACTAATCTTAGTATATAGAATTAAATTACAAATATGTATCAATCTATCAAAGAAACAGATGATATCAGAATCGAAGGCAACGTATTGGTCAGGAATAACAAGAATGGGATGTTAAATGTGAATCGCAAAGCTGAAAGCCCTGGAAAGATGCCAGCAATAGAACAACAACGAGAACAAGTAAAATTTGGCAAGCAACAAGGATGGTAATCCCAGAATTGGCATCAAAGTCTTACTCTATCAAAATATATTGTTGGAATTAAATTTGTTCAAATGTCATAAAAGGTTTGTTTCATCGAAATAGAAAGAAAAGTTCATTCCATCAAGAAGAAAAAATAATTAATATCATGTATAATTAATGTCTTATTAGTTTTTGAAAGGATTTCTTCAAATAGAATGATTCATCTTGAATATAATTAATGTAATGTATCTTTGGACATTATATATACCCCATATGTTGGGTGATGAAATAGATAGAGTTTCTGAATTTGTAAAGAGTTTTCTTGAGAGAAATATAGAAGATTGAAGCTTGTCCTACTCTTCATATGTTTGATATCTCTATCCCTTCTTCCTATCAAGATCAACATTTGGTATCAGAGCCATAGGTTAAGCTATGACCTTTTCCTCAAGTACCATCCAACTCCAGATCCCCAGATTAATAAAAGAAAATTATGACATATAGTGCATTCAAATGAAGGTTCTTCTAGGCTCCTAAGATGTATGAGAGTTTGTAGAAGATGGATTTGCTGAACCAAGTTCAGCAAAAGAAGGAGCAATGAATATAGAAGGAAGAAAATAACTCAAAGAAAGAAGGAAGAGGGAGAAAAATATTTTGTTCATGATTTACCAAGGGCTTGATGATACAATATTTAAGATCATCACTCCAGCAAATACTTCAAAGGAGGCTTGGGAAATACTTTAAAAAGCATTCGGTGGTGTTGAGAAGGTACAGAAACTTCGTCTACAAGTTTTACGAGCCGAGTTTGAAAAATTACAATAAGGTACTTCTGAAACTATTTCTAATTACTTCTCAAAAATCATTTCTATTGTCCATCAAATGAGACGAAATGATGAACAAATAAATGATCAGAGAGTAATAGAAAAAATACTAAGATCTCTAGATCCAAAATTTGATTTTATTGCTATTACGATTGAAGAATCTAAAGATTTGAAAAAAATATCTTTAGAAGAACTTATGAGTTCCTTTCAAGTTCATGAACAAAAGATTACAAAAAGAGGAAAAGATAAAACTATTGAGCAAGAACTACAAACTAAGTTTGCTCTTGAAAATAAAGGAGAATCAAATTCTAAAGAGGATGAGAGCAAAGAGGAAGAGGATGCATAAATCAGATCAATCAAAAATCTCCAAACAATAAAGGTGGTGGAGAAAATTCTAGCCAAAGAAGTTGAGGTTATGGCCAAGGATGTGACCAAGGCAGTAAACATGGCAGAAATTATAAAAGGTCTGAAATACAATGCTATGTTTACAAAATGTACAGACATTACTCTTATGAATGTTATTATAATCCTAACAATCAAAGTGATAAGGCAAATTCTGTTGAGGAAGAAAAAAATAAAAATCAAATTTTGCTAATGAGTTATGATAATTTAAAAGAGGATCAGTCTATGATATGATATCTAGATACAGGAGCCTCAAATCACATGTGTGGCATCAAAGAGCTATTTTCAGAAATGGATACAAGTTATTCGGGAATATTATATTTGGTGATTTATCTCAAAGACCAGTAAAAGACAAAGGTAAAATTCTCCTTGAACTTAATAATGACAAAGAATTATGTATTTCATATGTTTATTATGTTCTTGATATGAAAAATAATATTCTAAGCTTAGGACAATTACTTGAAAAATGTTATGATATTGAGATGAAAGATATGGCTCTCTTAATTTGTGATAAGAATAAAACATTGATATCACATGTGAAAATAGCAAGGAATAGAATGTTTCCTCTACATTTAAGTATTTTTGATAAATCAAATTGTTTTAAAGCTGATATTGAGGATATTTCTATACTTTGGCATCTTAGATATGCTCACTTAAATTTTGAGACTTTGAAACTTCTAGAGAAGTATAATATGGTGACAGGAATGCCAAAAATTGATCGCACATCAAAATTATGTGAAGTATGTGTCATGGGTAAGCAAAAAAGAAAGTCTTTCAAAGTTAGAAGAACAAAAAGAGCATGACATCGACTTGATCTAGTGCACTCAGATATTTGTGATCCTATTAATCCAGTATCACTTGGAGGAAGCAGGTATTTTCTTACTTTCACTGATGATCATAGTGGCAAAATTTGGGTTTACATGTTAAAAGAAAAGAAAGAAGTTTTAAGTAAATTCAAAGAGTTTAAGGATTTAGTTGAAAGACAAAGTTGTTATAAGATTAAATATTTAAGAATAGATAGGGGCGGTGAATATATATCAAATGAATTTAAAAGATTTTATAGAAATAATGAAATTCTACATCAATTCACCATGCCATACACACCTCAATAAAATGGTATCTCAGAAAGAAAAAATAGGACTATCTTTAATATGGTCCGATGCATGTTAAAGGAAAGAAAAATTTCTAAAGAATTTTGAGGAGATGCTATTGCTTATGCAGTTTATTTGCTTAACAGGTTTTCGAGAAAGCGAATTAGTAATTTTACACCAGAAGAAATATGGAGCATACAAAAACCAAGAGTTGATCATTTGAGGATTTTTTGAAGTGTTGCATTTGCCAAGATACTAGAAGAAAAGAGAACAAAATTGGAGGATAAAAGTCATAAATGTATTTTACTAGGTTATCTAGAGAATTTCAGTGGTCATAAACTTTACAATCCTATCACAAAGAAAGTTATGATGTCAAGAGATGTTGAGTTTGATGAACAACAGATTTGGAACTGAAAAAGTGATGAGCAGCATAAGAAAGTTATAGCTTCTAAAGAAGATGATATAATACAAGCAAGCACCGAAGTGGCTTTGCCGGAATCATTACCTAGATCTGCTAAGTCATATGATTCAAGAAGTCCAATTATAAGAAGAACAAGACCGATTTAGGAGCTATATGATGTAACTCAAATAATTGATATTAATAATGATGAATTTTTTTATTTTTTATTTTTTTGTAGGATATGATTAATTAATCTTCGAAGAAGCTTATAGAGATGAAAAATAACGATGAGCTATGAATAAAGAGATTCATGACATTAACAAAAAAATATATGGGAGCTTACTACACTTCTAGAAGACTACCAAACTATCTGTGTTAAGTGGATCTTTAAAATAAAAAGAAATACAAAAGGAGAGGTGAAGAAATACAAAGCCAGATTGGTTGCAAAGGGATACAAACAATAATATGTGATTGACTATTAAGAAGTATTTGTACTAATTGCTGGATTGGAGACAGTAAAATTACTTATCTCTCTAACAACTCAAATGAAATGAAAAATTTTACAAATGGATGTCAAATCAGTATTTCTTAATGGAGTTTTTGAAGAAGAGATATATATTCAACAACTTCGAAAGAAACTTAGCATGTTAGATGAAACAAATTTAAGGGGGGAAAATATTAGAATTAAACTTGTTCAAGTGTCATAAAGAGATTCATTTCATCAAAAGAAAGATTTATTATATTAAAAAAAAATAGATTAAAAGTCAAATTGATTATTGGTTCTTGAAAGGATTTCTTAAAAAAGAATGATTTATCTTAAATATAATTAATGTAATATATCTTTGGAAACTATATAAACCCCATATATTGGGTCATTAAAATAGATAGAGTTTTTAAATTTATAAAGAGTTTTCTTGAGAGAAATATATAAGATTGAAGTTTGTCCTACTCTTCCTCTGTTCGATATCTCTAACCCTTCTTCCTATCAAGATCAACATACATGTCATAGTTATTCAGGGAACAAACCAGTATTTAGTGAGCAAAATAACCAGTAATGTTTATTCTAATTTTCTGTATGATGCCAACAAGACAAGGATCCAAGACTTATATGGTTCACACTCAATTTTGATCAATTTGCTCTTTAGATTATAGATTTTGTGATTTGTTTTCCTCATTTGAGCAGGGAGAATAAGAGAATCCAAGATGAAGCTCTCACCTGAACAGACCGAGTAATATCTCCATGATTTGTCTGAATTTTGATCCAGCTAAATTTGACCGGTGAATGATCAGGTTTCTAGGATAATTGCAGAAAGAAGGAAGCTGATATCTTGTTTTATGTTGCCACACAATCTCAAGCAAATAGCAGACATTATCTTGACTCAGATTCCTTGTGTTGTGTAAACAAAGCCCTAACACCAGATATTTTGGAATAGGAGAATGCAGCTGCGAGTTCTTTACAAAATACTTGATGGAGAAGATGAATCTACTGTATTCACAAAGCAGTTCCCAGATGGTAACACGGAGATGATCATTAACAAGAAGGATGACAACAGGAAAAGATATAATCACAGTTGCAGGCAAATTCAAGCTTCAAACTTGGAAAGTTGATATTTGTCATGCTCATTTGACAAACTGAAAGAGTGCAATTCCTTGCTAAGATCTTAAGTATAACTCAAGCTAAATGGTCAACCAGTAATCTATGATGTCATGATGTCTCACTTTGATCATTCACTGTTGGACATTCTTTCCTGCGTCCTTTCAACAGGACTGGTCGATTGAAGGTTGTGGAGGACATCCGAAAACTAATCCTTCGTATTTCTGAAATTATTTTCTGCAATTAATTGCTGGGGACATGCTTTATATTTCAAGTTGAGTCTACGTTTTATGGGAGTTTCAAGCATAGTTTTAAGCCTCCTCTCAACATTTATGCAACAATCACAAACAAGACGCAAACAAATGCAATCTTTGTAATGGAGTATTCTTTTCAGATTCATCTCCGAGATACTGCAACTGAGTGGCCAAATTAAATTGTGTTGGGTGATTACTCTGAGAGACACAAACATAACTTCAGTGGCATGCTCCTTGAGACAAGATTTGAGTATGTTTTACGCACTGTTTTACCTAGATTGAGCACATAGTGGAAAAAGCCATGTATGCGGCCTTACACTACAAGAAGAGAGACCATTGATATCACTTTATCTGATATATGACATAGTTTGCGACTTTGCTTGTAGTACATGAATTGTTAAAGCTTTTTGGTGCATCATCATTGCATGTTTGACTCATTGGGTATTTTTGATGCATTGTTGCAATTTGGAGAATGCTTTTTCTGCTTTAGCAGCATGGACAAGATACTAGTGCTTTGGCTAATGATATGTGGAGCTTTGATATGTCTATATGTATACTTTGCAGAATCCCAAATGACATTTAACATGGGGTTTCGGTAGAATGATACTGCTTTCATTATTCTCCATGAGGCAGCAACTCTGCAACTTTTGTCACCTCATCATGCAGTGACAGAAACATGCGACTGATGAAGAGGTGATGCAGAATCACACTCGTCTTGCTAAAGGATGATGACAGGAAACAAGAATGTGATTCCAATGCCTTGGTTCTCTCTCTCTCTCCCCCATGGTCACATTGACATATCATAGTCCCCCTATACATACCATTATATGATATTGGTGTATAATATATCAAAATTCCTATATTGGTGATGTACGAAACGAGAATGTGATTCCAAGTAGTGATGTCAACATTTACAACTGAAGTAATTGCATGCACTGCAAGTTTTTATGAACATAGGTGGTTCAAGTACTTTTTTATTTTTATCTCCCAGACATTGTGTTCATCAGGGTAAATGTTACACCATTGACAGCTTATTTTCTGATCTCATCAATCTTTCCGTTTGCTCCAAATAATAATTTGTGCAATTCATTTTACTCTCTCCATGTAGATGACCAAGGCAAATGGAATTTCTTGAACCTGGAGGACCTAAGCCACAGGATCCTGATTGTATCTCTTGTGCTCTGGATTTTTGTTTCTGACAATGATAACACTGGTGTGTTAGTGTTCTTCCTATGAGCAGTACAATAGCAAGGCAAATAAATGACAATTCCTTCGGGCTGAGAATGAACTATAAGAAAGTTGTTCAGCATTGTACTAAACCTAGCAAAGCAATTGTTTGTTCATTCAGTTCATTGTTCCTCTCCAGTTGTGTGACAATACTTGCTTGTCAAATGTTTCAGAAGTTAATGCTGGAACTGTTTCGGTAACTTAGCTGGTAAACAACTTTGAGTCGTGGCCTCGGGGCCGACGCGGCTCGGTTCGGGTCCGGATGACGGGGGATCTTCCCGAGGCGGCCTTCGGGTCCGCCGAGGTGGTGGTCCGATCGGGACGGGGTCGCCGTTTCCTCCGGGAGGCGGCTCCTCGCCTGGGTGCCTAGCGGGAAGCCGTTGTCTTCGTTCCTGCACAAAGGTTGGGTCAGAGTGCTCGGCCCGACCCCTCCGACGATCAAGTTAGTTGATGTGAAGTATTTTTTTGGTCCCCCTCTCCGTTTAGAATACGAGGGTATTTATAGGGAAGCTTACTATTTCCTGATGTGCCCGCTTGCAGGGGGCAGGCTGATAGCGTCTGACATTGATGTTGGCGTGGCGTGAAGAACCGAGCTTGAGCAGGACGTTAATGCGCCTCGGTCGGTGTTTTGGTCTGTATTGACCAGGGGTTGTGAGGCGTTATTTGGGACAGCTGACGTCACGCGAGTCTTGTCGCCATTATTATCCTCATCATATTCCCCCCGGAAAGAAGCTATGCGTCGGTCGTTGTAATGGGAGTCCAAGGCATGGCTTCAGCTTTCAGGCGGGTTGGCCGCATAGGCATATCTCGAGGAGTATGGAGGCCGAGGAGCACGACGCAGGCGGGCTGGCTGCGCATGTGTGGTCTCGGGGAGCATGAAGCCGAGGAGCACGATGTAGGTGGGCTGGCCGCGCAGGTGTGGTCTCGGGAGCATGAAGCCGAGGAGCACGACATGCTAGTCATAGGTGCCCAACAAGCCAATCACGTGAGTGATGGCACGTGTGACTTGACACAGAATCTTTTTGCTTATTATATTTTGGCGTATATCACCTTATAACTATTGCATAAATGTATATATATATTGTGATGTCCTTGGATTTGTGCAATGGGAATCGGATCGTGATGAGATCACGATAATGAGATCGATTCACCTTTAAACACATATCCTAAATAATCCGGTCATAGGTTTTCGAGAGGGACATCGTGATAATAGGATAGACCGGTGTGTTGTATACCCGTCCATATGATGGATGCAGCTGGTCTCAATTTTGCTCGTGTAGGGGACACTAGGGATACGATGACAGTGCTCATTGGAGAATGAGTTCATCGATTGATCCTTTTACGGAATCTTTGGATGGTTGATGATGCCTTATTGTCGATGGAAAGCGATTCCGTAGTCCTAGTGGTGTATCCGGTCCTTAGACTTGAGACACCAAGGATGTCCTCTGTATGAGTGCTCCACTCTTTGATACCGGACTTATAGGTTTGGCTGTCCCGCATCTAGTACAACTGGTCATTGGGAGTGGTAGTCGACCTTACGAGGGCTATTGAGTGTGGACAGAGGATCATCCACTCTCGGCGTCATGAGAGGAATATCCCATGTTCTTGCTCGGACAAATCCCTAGCTGAGGGTCATTCGGGTTGAGAGAGAAAGAGTTCTCCGGGAGAATCCGATTAGAGCGAGACTCGAGTAGAAACCGTATGGGTCCGACAACACCATGCTCGATATATGGTCTCGGGATATTAGATGGATGAGGGACTATAGGTACATGGTAATCGAGGATGACAAGTCCAATGGATTGGATTCCCTTGTATCGTCACGGGGACTACGCCAGTAGTGGCCTAAATCCAGAATGTCGATGAGTCGAGTAAATTATTACAGAGATAATAATTCACCGAGTTAGAAGGAGTTCGACGACGGCATGACTCACGCCTTTCGATATTGGGCCTAGAGGGTCACACACATATGGTAGGCATTTCATGATGAGTAGAGGTTGGATATGAGATATCCGACGGAGCCCTTGTCTTATTGGATGCAGATCCAATACCCACTAGGGAAGGACCCATTAGGGTTTGACACGGAATCTCTATAAATAGGAGGGATTCACAGACCTCATAGGCTAGAGTCTTTGCTTGCCTTTCCTATTCTCCTCCCCCTCTCCACCTCGTGAGGCCTGGAGAGTTTTGAGGAGAGGGTCGCCGCAACCCCTGCTGTGGTGGATCACCGCTAGAGAGGAGGACGCTTGACCTCCTTCACCCTCTCCTAAGGATCTGCAAGGAAACAGGGATATACGATCTCTCTAGGTAACACAATCTCTATACGCAGTTTTGTGTTTTGCAGATTTTTGCGCACCAAATCTTCGCACGACGACGAACATCTTTTTGGGAATCGGGGATTTTTGTTTTCTTGTTCTTCTGCTGCGTATATGATGTCGCCCCCTTGATTTCCCAACACGACGCAGGCGGGCTGGCCGTGCAGGTGTGTCTCGGGAGCAGGAAGCCGAGGAGCACGACGCAGGCGGGTGAATCGCACAGGTGTGGTCTCGGGAGGCATGAGGCCGAGGAGCACGACGTAGGCGGGCTAGCCGCGCAGGTGTGTCTCGGGAGCAGGAAGCCGAGGAGCACGACGCAGGCGGGTGAAACGCGCAGGTGTGGTCTCGAGAGGCATGAGGCCGAGGAGCACGACGCAAGCGGGTGAACCGCGCAGGTGTGTCTCGGGAGCAGGAAGCCGAGGACCACGACGTAGGCGGGTGCACCGCGCATGTGTGTCTCGGGAGCAAGAAGCCGAGGAGCACGACGCAGGCGGGTGAACCGCGCAGGTGTGGTCTCGGGAGGCATGAGGCCGAGGAGCACGACGTAGGCGGGTGAACCGTGTAGGTGTGTCTCGGGAGCAGGAAGCCGAGGAGCACAACGCAGGCGGGTGAACCGCGCAGGTGTGGTCTCGGGAGGCATGAGGCCAAGGAGCACGACGTAGGCGGGTGAACCGCGCAGGTGTGTCTCGGGAGCAGGAAGCCGAGGACCACGACGCAGGCGGGTGCACCGCGCAGGTGTGTCTCGGGAGCAAGAAGCCGAGGAGCACGACGCAGGCGGGTGAACCACGCAGGTGTGTCTCGGGAGCAGGAAGCCGAGGACCACGACGTAGGCGGGTGCACCGCGCAGGTGTGTCTCGGGAGCAGGAAGCCGAGGACCACGACGCAGGCGGGTGCACCGCGCAGGTGTGTCTCGGGAGCAGGAAGCCGAGGAGCACGACGCAGGCGGGTGAACCGCGCAGGTGTGTCTCGGGAGCAGGAAGCCGAGGACCACGACGCAGGCGGGTGCACCGCGCAGGTGTGTCTCGGGAGTAAGAAGCCGAGGACCATGACACAGGCAGGCTGGCCGCGCAGGTGTGTCTCGGGAGCAGGAAGCCGAGGAGCACGACGCAGGCGGGTGAACCGCGCAGTTGTGGTCTTGGGCATCGTGCAACCGAGTAGCACGACGCAGGCGGGCAGACCGCACAGGTGAGGTCTCGGGCATCGTGCGACCGAGTAGCACGACGCAGGCGGGCAGGCCGCGTTGAGGTGGAACTCGGCAGTCTACGTCCAAGGGACACGGCTCGAGCCGAAGGATATGGCTCGGGCCGTGGGATATAGCTCAGGCGGGAAGGCCGCGCTGAGGTATGACTCGGCGGTCTGCGGCCGAGGAATATGGCTCAAGCCGAAGGATACAACTCGAGGTTGTCTCCGACCGAGCCGTGTTGGCTCGGAGGAGTTTAGGCCGGGGCTAACAGCGAGTCGAGAGGAGGTATGGCAGATACTGAACCTTCGCTCGGAAAAGACTGAGGCAGGGCTTTGATTTCTTTCATGAGGACTATATCGGGTAGCCACTGTGAGTGCTTGACCTCTCTTATGGAGCCTGCGGTCGGAAGTCGTCCCTTCTCCTCCCAGCCGCCCAGGTCTCCGCTGCGATGTATCGGTCAGCCCACTGGAGCATCTCTGGCACCGTGGTGGGAGGTCGCTCCGTGAGGGACCAGAGAAATCTGGAAGGTCGCAGGCCTATCACAAACGACTGCACTAACAGAGAGGGGTGAGTGTCCGGCAAACCTCGGATTTGCATGGCAAAGCGATCCACAAAATGTGAGAGGGGATCGTCCTCCCTTTGTCTGAGTCCAAGGAGCAGTGCCGCGGAAGGCTTCGACCGTGCATAGGCCATGAAGTGGAGCTCGAAGTCATTGATGAGCTGGTCGAAAGACGCGATCGTTCCGGTCTTCAAGCCGCCGTACCACGCATGGGCCGGCCCTCTCTGAGTGGTGGGAAACACTCTACACATCAGAGCATTAGAGGTCCCGATAGCCATCCGGGCGAAAAAGCAACTACATGGTCCCGGGCGGGCGGAGCCGTCAAAAGCGCCCGTCGAGAGAGGGAGCCGGAAGTCCGGGGACTGGCTGGATCCCGTGATCTCTGGGCGTGAAGGGAGACCCTTGGTGTACGTCCTCCCTTAGCTCTCCCTTGGACCTGTGGACCTCTTTCCGCACCTCATCGAGTCGCTGACTGACGAGCCGCAACTGGGCCCACAGGGATTCCGAAGAGAGTGCCTCGGGTTCTGGGTAACCGCTCGGGTTTGCCATCACTCGATCCCCGAGTGGTAATGACGGGACCCGAGGCGAACCGGGAAGCTCTAGGGGCGGCGTGCGAGCCTGAACGGGTGGCTCCTTTTGCCGCAACGATTGAGCGATGGACGGGATTATGGATTGCACCATGTCAGTTAGAGCTTGGACTTGATGAGCGAGGGCCTGAAAGGCCTCGGATGACACGGGCGTCGGGTCGGCTGGGACGCCGTCGGGTGTTGACAAGCCCGAGTCATCGAATATTTGCCAATATCGTTCTGAGGTCGTGGCGGGGTGTTCGTCACGATGGTCTCCGTGCAGGGGCCGTTCCCGCGAGGCTTCGGTCGGGCGCGGCCTCTCAACCGTAAGCTCATCTGAGCCACTCGGGTGATCACCCGACATTCCGGGCCCTCCTTCTAGCGCCAAAATGTTGTGGTAAACAACTTTGAGCTGTGGCCTCGGGGCCGACGCGGCTCGGTTCGGGTCCGAATGACGGGGGATCTTCCCGAGGCGGCCTTCGGGTCCGCCGAGGTGGTGGTCCGATCGGGATGGGGTCACCGTTTCCTTCGGGAGGCGGCTCCTCGCTTGGGTGCCTAGCGGGAAGCCGACATCTTCGTTCCTACACAAAGGTCGGGTCGGAGTGCTCGGCCCGACCCCTCCGACGATCAAGTTAGTTGATGTGAAGGGGATTTCAGATGAAGAAGTATTTTTTTGGTCCCCCCCTCCGTTCAGAATGCGAGGGTAATTATAGGGAAGCTTACTGTTTCCTGATGTGCCCGCTTGCAGGGGGCAGGTTTGTAGCGTCTGACATTGATATTGGCGTGACGTGAAGAACCGAGCTTGAGCAGGACGTTAATGCGCCTCGGTCGACGTTTTGGTCTGTATTGATCAGGGGTTGTGAGGTATTATTTGGGACAACTGACGTCACGCGAGTCTTGTCGTCATTATTATCCTCGTCAGCCAGCACCGTCAGAAATCCACTCAGAAGCATTTGATTGTTCCAGTCTGAATCCAGAAGTGAATCTGATGTCTTCTTGTTTCAGAGCTGCTTGGTCTTGTGAAAGTTTTTGTGCTCAAGTTTTTCAAGCAACGGGGACACAATAGATCCAGAACAGTATAAGACTGAAATTATGTTATTGTTCCGGTGAAAACCCTGTTGTTCTATGTAAAACCTAGAGTGAGTAACTGGACTACCAAAACACATCCTACCTTTTGCTTGCTTCATAATACTGGAAACAGTAGATTTCATGTGATTAAAAAGTTTGGCAGAAGGCAAGGCTGGGAAAGTTGTGGCTTTTGAGAAAAGAACACATCAACTTGGAACCCTAGCGAAGTATCCATTCCATTTGTTCCCTACAGCTCCCAGCTCATTTATTGAAGGAGAGTGGGATTGTTTTGTATCAAGGACCAGTACCATTCTGATTGATCTCCTACCACAAAGGCCCTTCCTACTTTGTAATTGCAAGACAAAATGTCTTCCCCCTCAAGCTAAGCCAAAATTAACATGCTTGATGGAACTGGGCACCAACCTCATTCCATCCACTTTATTCTCTCTCTTCTGCCATGATGTCTCGGTTCTCTCTGTCTACTTTGCACATGACTTGCCCCACCAGCTTCAGCTTGGCTCAGTTCTGTGGATTGAGGTGTTAGATCGACTCAAAAGACTTATTGGATATCATTAATCCCATGCATGCAGTCATTAAGTATGCTAGTGCTTACCTCACTGTGATTCTAAGAGGAATTTGAAGTGATGTCCATCTACCAGACGAGCTGATGAATAATGTGACATGATCATGTGTTTACTTTTTTATTTTGGGATTAATTATAAATTATCTTTGTATTTAGATCATGATTCTTATAGAAATTTATATTAAAATTTTTATAATTTTAAAAGTGAAACAAATGATCTCATTTTCTCTAATGTCATCGACTACATTGAGAAAAACACAACAGCATGTGTTGGATCAACGTGAAATCGAAAATATAATTTCGATATTTATTTCATTTTATTTTGTTTTGCTCAAATTAAAATATCATTTATCAATTGTAAATTTGATTGAAAACTTATAATTAGGGTTTAGGGTTAGAGGGAGAGTCTGTTTGTTCTGAGCAATAATTTAGCTCATTAGGGTTTGAACCACTTAGGGTGTACAAGAGATAAAGGACGAGATGACAAGAGAAAGAATCTGGTATTGGAGTTATCATCAAACCTAGAAGACTAGGGTGAGTGCTTATCATCAAACCTAGAATATCGATTTCTTAAGTCATTATTGAAAAAATTGATCAATAGCCTCGGGGTTACGAGGAAGATTTTACTTGAGTTATACACACACTAGATCAACTTAGACAATTTATAATCATATTATGAAAAAGAGAATAATAATAATAATAATGAAGAAGTAATAGTTGGTGTCAAAATAAATAACAAAAATAATAATAAAATATTATATCTATACTCTAATGCTAGAGCTGAGATGAATAACTTTGTTTTTTAACTTGAAATGTATTTTGATGCTGAAGAGTTTCATATTGCTCTCGAAAAACATGCCATAATGAAAGGCAAACAACTTAAATATGTAAAGAATGATAGGATCATATGCTATGTCAGATGTGACTAGATGATATATGCATTAAAAATAAAAAATACAAGAAGAGGCAACTAACTATATAAGTAAAATTTTATGCATTAAAAATTAAAAATACAAGAAGAGGCAACTAACTATAAAAGTGAAAATTTTAAATACAGAATATTCATGTGGAAGATCACAATCCTTTAACTATGGTTGGCCGATAAAATTACTATAATAAGATTATAATGAATTCTACTTAGTCAACAAAATCTTTAAAGATAATAATTCAACGCTTTGAATGTTCTTACATACAAAATATATAAATTGAAGAATGAAGATTTGAGCATAATCACAAGCATCGAGAGGGAAGAATAAGATTTATTATGGAATTATTGCAAGGAGATATGTAGCACACATTTAGGGAGCATGTGTCATGAAATTTGAGAAAAATAATATATTTTATATAATTTATATTTACTTTGCTGCACTAAATGAAGGATTCCTACGGTGTACGTATATTATAAACCTTCATGGATGTCATTTGAGTTATACATCAAAAAAGTATATTATTGTTTACTGTGGGAATTGACCCAAATAATCAAATATATCCATTTGTCTATGTAACATTTGAGGGGAAGAACAATGACACATAAAATTGATTTATCAATTTATTATTTGAAGAGTAATAAAGATTGATAAAGATGCTTACATTTGTTAATGTTATAAATTGTTCAAATTAAAAAGAAAAAAGAATTTCTTTTCAAAAGATTTATTTGAAAAGATGTTTTCTTTTATTTTTTGATAGTTATTTTTGAAAGTTCATGTCTTTTGAGAAAATAGTTATAATTTTGAAAGGTCGTGTCTTTTGATAAAATAGTTAATTTTCAAAGATTGTGTCTTTTGAGAAAATATCTATAAATAGCTATTTGAAGGTAAATTACAAAGACAACTCTTTCATGCTCTTCTTCTTTACTCTCCAAGTGATTGAGTTAGACATTCTCTAATTCTTCTCTGAAGATTCTTTATTGTTTGCTCAATACAGATCTTCTAAAGACTTGTCATATCCACTAAAACTATTTGCATCAAACCTAGAACAATTTTATTGAGAAAAGGGTGCAAATATCGTTTTTAGGAAAGTGTTTATACACGTTTCAAGCCTAAATATCTTTCCTAAAGTATTCTTGATCTTGTGTTTGTTATTTGTTTCCATAGTGTTTTCTATCCTTTTTTTGTCGTATCTTTTTCCAACAATCTAAAAACGATATCTTGTGAGTTTATACAAATTCACTATGGAGGCTACAAATATTATCAAATTATTAAATCAAAATTTTGTTCGTTTGGATCGTTTTGATGGAACGAATTTTACCCGTTGGCAAAATAAGATGAAGTTCCTGTTGACTGCTTTGAAGATCTTCTATGTGCTTGATTCAAATCTTCAACCAATTCCTGATCCAACCGACGATGACACCGATGAAATCAAGGCTGAACAAAAGAAAAGAAATGAAGATGAAGTCATGTGTAGAGGACACATTCTCAATGCTCTTTCGGACCGGCTTTATGATCTTTATACGGTGGAACCATCTGCAAAAGCAATTTGGAATGCTTTGGAATTCAAATATCATGCCGAGGAAGAAGGTACAAAGAAATTTTTAATTTCTAAATATTTTGATTACAAGTTTGTGGATGGCAAGCCTATCTTGGTATAAGTACATGAGTTGCAGGTTATTGTTAATCAATTGAAGGCTGAAAAAATTGAACTTCCTCAACCTTTTCAAGTAGGGGTTGTAATAGCCAAGTTGCCTTCATCTTGGAAAGGGTATAGGAAGAAGATTTTGCATGACTCCAAGGATATCACTTTGGAGCAAATTCAAAAACATCTTCGAATCGAGGAGGAATCGAGGATGAGAGATAAGAGTGAGAACTCTTTTTGCAATATAAAAGCAAATGTTGTGAATCAGCCTAAGAATTCCAACAAAAGCAAACAAAACAAGGAGAATTATTTTGGCCCTAAAAGGGATCAAAGAAAATTTAAGAAGCCACAGAGTGGAGGCTGTTTTGTTTGTGGAAAACCTGGTCATTTTGCTAGGGATTGCAGATTTAAAAAAAGGCCAGAAACCAAAAGTCAACTCCGTTGAGGGAGATGATAATATAATCGCTACGGTGAGCGAAGTGAATGTCATATTTGGCAAGGTTTCTGGTTGGTGGTACGATACTTGTGCTACCGTCCATGTTTGCTATGATAAGGGACTTTTCAAGACTTACAAAGAAGTCACAAAAGGGCAAGATATTCAAATAGGAAATGAAGTTCGTTCTAAGATGATTGGTAAAGGAAATGTGGAACTCACTTTCACTTCAGGTAAGAAAGTCACTCTTACTAATGTTCTTCATGTACCGGATATGAGTAGAAATTTAGTGAGTGGGAATCTCCTTAGCAAACCTGGAATTAAATCTGTATTTGAATCCGGGAAGTTAATTCTATCCCGTAATGGAACTTTTGTTGGAAAAGACTATTCCGCTGATGGAATGGTCAAATTATCTATTGTTGACAATGATTCTAAAGTTAATAAAGATGTTGCTTCTATTTATATTGTTGATTCTTATTCATTATGGCATGATAGATTAGCACGTATTGGAATTAGCATGATTAGAAGAATGGTTAAGTGTGGCTTAATAAATTATCATTTTGATGATCTTAATAAATATAAAATTTGTGTTAAATCAAAGATGATTAAGAAACCCTTCAAAAGTGTTGAAAGATATACTAATTTGTTAGATTTAATACATTCTGATATATGTGAATTAAATGACATATTAACGAGAGGAGGTAATAAATATTTTATTACTTTTATAGATGATATGTCTAGATTCATATGTGTACTTATTGAAACATAAAAATGATGCTTTTAATGCTTTTAAGGCATATAAAGTAGAAGTTGAAAATCAATTGGGGAAGAAAATTAAAGCTTTAAGAAGTGATAGAGGAGGAGAATACTTTCCTAATGAATTTAACTTGTTTTGTGAACAACATTGCATAATTCATGAATGTTCAGCACCTAGAACACCAGAGCAAAATGGATTAGCAGAAAGAAAAAATAGAACTTATCTAGAGATGATTAATGCTATGTTGTTGCATGCTAAACTATCTTATAATTTGTGGGGAGAAGCTTTATTGGCTGCATGTCATATCTTAAATAGAATTCCCTCTAAAAAGAATAAAATCTCTCCATATGAGTTATGGAAAGGAAGACGATCTAACATTGGTTATTTTAAAGTGTGGGGGTGTCTTGCATATTGTAAAAATAATGATCCTCAAAGGACAAAATTGAGACCTCGATGAATCAAATGTGCATTTATAGGCTATGCTTCAAATAGCAAAGCATATAGACTTCTTAATTTGGAGTCTAATATCATAATATAATTTCGAGATATGGAGTTCTTTGAACATTTATTGACTTCTAGTAATAATGTTCATCCTCCAACTAGTGAAGAGTCACTAGTGAAGAAATCTCAAAAGGTTGGTGAGCAACCTAAAAATCCTTTGATTGGACATCAATCAAGTTCACAAGAGGTTGAAGAGCAATTTTATGAATTAAGGAGAAGCGCTCGTGTATGAAAAGCAAAAACATTAAGATCGGATGAGATTGATTCTCAAAGTATTTCTTTTTACCTTGTAGAAGGAACTAATGAGAGAGTATTAAAAATAATTCCTCTTGTTTTACAAGTGGAAGATGATCCTAAAACATTTAAAGAAGCTATGGCTTCTCGTGATGCTGCTTTTTGGAAAGATGCTATTAATGATAAGATGAATTTTGTAGGAAGTATCATACAAATGGTACTCTCCAAACGTTCAAAGCAAGGTTAGTTGCTAAAGGATTTCGACAAAAGGAAGGAATAGATTATTTTGACACATATGCTCCTGTGGCTAGGATCATATATATTAGAATTATTTTTGCTTTAGCATCAATTTTTTATCTTTATGTTCATCAAATGGATGTCAAAACAGTATTTCTAAATGGAGACCTCGATGAGGAGGTATATATGGAACAACCCGAAGGTTTTGTTCTACCGGGAAATAAACATAAAGTGTGTAAACTTATTAAGTCATTGTATGGTTTAAAGCAGGCTCCAAAACAATGGCATGAGAAATTTGAGGCAATAATTCTTTCTAATGGATTTGTTCATAATATTACAGATAAATGTGTTTATCTCAAAACTTGTGATGACTATATGGTGATAGTTTGCCTTTATGTTGATGATATGCTAATAGTGAGCAACAACATAAAAGGTATTGTAGAAACAAAGAAGTTTCTATCTTCAACATTTAAGATGAAAGATCTTGGGCAAGTTGATACTATACTAGGTATCAAGGTAAAAAGAAATAGTGGGGGATATGTTTTGAGTCAAACTCATTACATAGAGAAAGTATTGGAGAAATTCAGTTACTTAAAAATCAAAGATGCAAATACCCCATTTGACCCAAGTATCAAATTAGTCAAGAATGTTGGAAGAACAGTGGCTCAATTAGAATATTCAAGTGCTATAGGAAGTCTTATGTATGCAACGCAGTGCACAAGACCTGATATAGCATTTGCAGTTAGTAAATTGAGTAGATTTACTAGCAATCCAAATATAGAGCATTGGAAGGCTATTGAAAGAGTTCTTGGGTACCTTAAACGAACCAAAGATTATGGCCTACAATACTCAAAATTTTCTACTATTTTAGAAGGATATACTGACGCAAGTTGAATATCGAGTTTTGGAGATAACAAATCCACTACTGGTTGGGTGTTCACCTTGGGAGGTGCCACTGTTTCTTGGAAGAGCAAGAAACAAATGTGTATAACTCACTCAACTATAGAATCAGAATTTGTTGCTCTAGCAGATGTAGGAAAGGAGGCTGAATGGTTGAGGGACTTTCTATTAGAAATTCCATTGACTTATAAGAGTGTGAATTCAATTTCTATACTTTGTGATAGTCAAGCCACTTTAGCTCGTGCATATAATGAAATATATAATGGAAAGTCAAGACATATAAGTCTTAGACATGATTATGTGAGGAAATTAATCAAGAGTGGGATTATTTCACTCACATTTGTGAAAACAAGTGAGAATTTGGCTGATCCATTCACCAAACCTCTTACAAGAAAAGTTGTAAGATCAACATCAAAATGGATGGGGCTAAAACTCCTTGAATAAAACATCCACCAATGATAGCAACCCTACTCAATATTATGAAATGAGTAATGAAGAGTTCAAAGGGTAAGAACAAGTCATTGATATGTGGAGTGGTTCAACACTTTGAAATATTTTATGAGTCTCATCTAAAGATGTTAAAGTGCTGGTTGTCACCGAATGAGGGTTGAGTTAATTATACTCTTAATGAAGTTCAGTCAAGTTAGGACAAGTATCTCAAAGAGTGACAAAGATACTATAAGAACTTCACCTATATGAACTTAGAAGTGGTGCCGCTTCGATTGAGAGTTGGAGTTTCTCTCATAAAAGTTCATGAACTTGGATGAGCCCAAGGTCATATTAGGGCTAAGCGAGATTTTATGAGGAATACAAGAATGTTGTATTTATGTGTGTCGTATCACTGGTGTTGTCATGAGGAATAACAAATTCAAAGCTTTTATGCTATTTGGGATTTTGACTTCACTTTGTGATGTTTACACTAAGGTAACATTCAAATCGAAAGATATATTACTTTATTCATAAATACTATTTAATCACTTGGAGAAAATTTTAAATTTGAACAAGTGGGGGATTGTTATAAATTGTTCGAATTAAAAAGAAAAAAGAATTTTTTTTCAAAAGATTTATTTGAAAAGGTGTTTTCTTTTATTTTTTGGTAGTTATTTTTCAAAGGTTATGTCTTTTGAGAAAATAGTTATAATTTTCAAAGGTTGTGTCTTTTGAGAAAATAATTAATTTTCAAAGGTTGTGTCTTTTGAGAAAATATCTATAAATAGCTATTTGGGGGTAAATTACAAAGACAACTCTTTCATGCTCTTCTTCTTTACTCTCCAAGTGATTGAGTTAGACATTCTCTAATTCTTTTCTGAAGATTCTTTATTGTTTGCTCAATACAGATCTTCTAAAGGCTTGTCATATCCACTAAAACTATTTGCATCAAACCTAGAGCAATTTTATTGAGAAGAGGGTACAAATATCATTTTTAGGAAGGTGTTTATACACGTTTCAAGCCTAAATATCTTTCCTAAAGTATTCTTGATCTTGTGTTTGTTATTTGTTTCCATAGTATTTTCTATCATCTTTTTTGTCGTGTCTTTTTTCAATAGTTAACTGATAGACCAATTATAAATTGGACAAAGTGAAGTATGATGCTCAACTTTAGAACAATACTAAACAATGATGCTCAACTAAATAACTTTTTATGAAAGCTTCAATTCAGTCATATTGGAAACTCACCATAAGTCAATCATCAAGATGCATTCTAGTCAAGTTAATAGAGAGAATCTATATATATTGAGATTCATTGATCAAGTTTAATGAAATACTTTGTCTTAACAGTAGAACCAACCATCATTGAGGAGAATTTGTTGATTAAGTTTAATGGAATACTTTGTCGATCATCCCAGAGAAGAATAAGATAGATTCCTTGAGGTAATTGGCATGAGAAAATATAAGAAACTAATTGATTATTATTTGTCATAGAAAATAAGACTTAATTGTTATATCTTATTATCATATTATATTTTATTTAATGTGAAGATAAAAATAAATAGTTGAAGAGGTACTTTCTTATATATTTATTGTAACACCCTAATTAGTCTCACATCGAAAGTAGACAAAATTAATATTGACTTATGAGAATATGATTAATGTATTATTATCAATTTCAGCTTAAGTATTTTGGTCACCAAACGAAATTGATAGACTAGTCAACCCATCATGCTCGAATCGTGACATTTATAGTATCTCCTTAATCCTAGTAAGTAGATATAATCAGTTTCAAATCATACCGCTCTCGATTAAAAAAAAAAACCTATAAAATAATTAAAAGAAAAAAAATTGGTGCCACTAAAGGTCCTGAAAAAGGAAAAAAAAAAAAACCTACAGTCTTTTGCAACAGCAACACAGCCTGAATCACTTGCTATTGATTCACCCCAGCATGCGAGTGATCCAGTGCTGGGTGGAGAGTGGACTTCAAGCTCGATATCAGTGGCAATAATAAACATCCTCCAATTTAGGGTTTCTTTCTTTCGCTTCAATTCACGTTATTACGGTTTGCTATTTACATGTTAGAAGAATATAACGAAGGTTGGTAAAGCTGACAGATCTCTGCAGCAATGATTGTTTTAATACTGTCGGTCATTCTGGACATGACACAGTTTGTCGGCCAACTGTTTGGGAGTCTGTCTGTGAATTAAATGGTATTAGTGTTCTGAGCAGTGTTGGGAACTTGTTTTTCGTATCTTTTAAATGCAGCAACAGACTTTTGCAGCTGTATTGGGAACTTATTTTTCATGTCTTTTGAATGCTGTTTTGCAGCAAACTTATGAGCAATATTTTGAATGCTGTTTTCTGAATGTAGCAGCAGATCCTTTGAATGTTGTTTTTCTTATGAATTGTTGTTTCGGTGAGGGGAAGGAATTGTTGTTCGTTAAAAGAGGGGAATTGTTCTTCAGATGAATCGGTGAGCATAACTGTTCTTCGTTAAAAGGTTTCAGATGGATGCTGGTCCAATGATTGCTGCTCCATTTTGAATGCAGTCTCATATCAATGTTCAGATGAATTGGTGAGTAGAATTATTGTTCGTTTAAAGGTTTCAAATGAATGATGCTTCAATGAAACAAATTATTCAGCCTTCTTCAAACTTGATGGCATAGATCATTAAAATTTTCTCTTCGATATCAAATGGATATGCTCGTTGCAAGCTGAAATGTGCAACAAGTTTAACATATTGTAAGGTCTTGAGGGGCACATTTTCCCTTCGATATCAAGTGTATAATTTATTCAATAAGGCGGAGTAGTCTAAGAAGATGATAATCTTCAAAACTTTCAAAATGAAAGGACATAAAGAGAAAAATTATTCTAACAGCAAAGATATACAGGAAAGATAAGTCTCGATTCTCTAGAAGGAAAATGGATACCTCAAGATGATAGTTCCATAAAACTCAATGGATCGAGTGAGCAATGATGAGTCTTTGCATGATCTCACATAGGTAATACATTAGTGGATGCATTACGAGATCAAGTGAGGGAGTGACCATGTGCAATACCAAAATAAGATACATTTAGAGTCGATGTGAAAATTAGATTCAAGAAAGGGTTAACCCATTGAATGATGGCCATGAGAGCCATCATTAACTTAATACAAATCAAGAAGTAGAACAACTTACGTGGAACTTGGTGAAGTGTCTAAGTCATATGAAGGGAGTTGACATAGAAGATAGAACATGAAGTGGAGGCATGAAGCTATTCTTAGATAGAGGTTAAGGAAATAAACTATTATAAAAGCAAAAGTGAAATCATATAAAGTGGACTTATCTTGTATGGTGCCAAGGTCGAAGGGAGCATCGAGGCACATGTATCTTATTTCAACAAAGCAATTGACAAAGAGGCTAAGGAGACTCAACTTGTTGAGGTAAAGTTAGGATCAGAAGACCTTGTTATATGGTAAAAGGATATGGAGGTGGACACTCTTAAAGAATATGTCATAGTGTTATCATTCAAGTTGTTGCAAAGAAAGTTAAACATAGTAAAAATTGTGTACGAGGCAAGGGCCTAAGATCTAAACAATACACACTAATTTCAGCAAAATCGATAGACTTCAAGAGATATTATACGATGAACTATCCTAAAGTTACGCTTCGTTTATGTGTGAGCTAAGAGCGGATGGATAAATGTCGATTACCAAAAGAGTAAACATAATTAGAAATAGTGGAAGCCTTATGATATGTTGGCAGATGTTACACATGGAGAGATCATAGTCTAAGTTCATCCTACAAAGATTAAAATGTAATAGAGATGTCATTAGAAGGCGACATAGTATAGCAAATCGTGGTATAATAGTTTGAGACAATATAATACACATGAGAGAAGTCTCACGAGGGACTTGATCATATAAAGGTATAATCGGGATAGTTGAAGACTTGGCTGCTCTAAAGCTCATATTCGCTTGAGGGAGCTTGACAAGTTGAAGAACAAGGCTGAGTGAGCAAACATTACTTCCAAGCACGTAAATGAGAATAGAGTTGACGTGAGTCCTACAACATGATGACGGAGGGTATGCATATGAATTCTAGTCTATCTTTTCATTAACCAAGGGAAACTGCTCGGAGAACACAAGTATATTGAAGTAGGTGGTCGCAAGGAGTAAAGAAGCGATGACAAGTCTAAAGGAACTTAGTTACCCAAAATTGAACATCAGTTATTGATCAAGGTAGACTTAGAGGAGTGTCATAGTGCCACAAAAATAGATCTTTCAATTATAAAGAAAATGACACAAATGTGAGGCAAGGAACAGTAAAATTCATGGCATGATAATGCCATGATACTACAATAGTAAAACTTCCATGAAGTCATCGATCTCTTACTCTCGTAGAGGAAAAGTACATGGTTATGAAGAGGGGTCCAGAAAGTGAAGAATACAAAGATAAACTCTAAGTACCGAGACACGACAAAAGAGCAAAAGCCAGGAAACTTCATAGGACCAGTATTGATGTGCTTCTCATCAAAATAATCGAAAGTGGGAGACTTTAGATTAATAAGGAGTGCTCGACCGAAGAACGGAGTAAACAATATATGATATTGTACATTTTCTACTTAGAAAAATAGGCAACAAAAATAATAGAAAAGATGGTACAATTCGAGAGGTGACCAAAACTATTAGACTTGGTCCAAGTCAAGCTAAAGTTTTGCTCTTTTTGGATAAAATTTCTTATATTATAAAAATTTAATGACAATGAAGAGATGGAAATACAATAGCTAACTCAATGCAAGGAATGCAAATACTTTGGATGCTTCAAAAGTGTGAGCAAAGAGTAGACAAAGGGTAGTAATCAACTTGATGTATGAAGTATAATTCTTAAGAGAATGGGCAAAATTGAGTACCTTAGTTCTTTTATTTATCAAATAGAGGAGTTCTACATATGTTCAAAGACCCTTGCAAAAGATTTTATGAAAGACAATAATTTTTAAATCCTCAGTAACGATGATCGATTCTACCCAGAGTAGATTGTCCACTTCATTTTCTAACAGAATATCAATCAAAATTGAAAGTGATGTAATTTTTTTTTAATATGACAATTAAGTAGAAGAGGAATCGATGAATAAATTTTATAGAGGAAAGACCTAAAAAACTTTAAAGTTTACGAGGCAATGCTCAATAAGCCTCCGATAAACATCCACCTAGTTCAAGTGAAGTGAGACTTTTGAGAGACTAGCACATAATAAAAAAGGTCTTTTCTTTCATTTAAAAGATCTGAAAGAACCAACAAAGACCAACACAATTTAACCGACCCCTACTAAGTCAAAATCACTAGCAAGTTAAAACAACATAGAGTTGGAAACTGATGGAGATGCGTTGCAAATAAAGCAAAAGATTAAAAATTTAGGAAAGATGAAGAGATGTAGTATTCGCAAAACTTCGATAAGGATATCAAAGAAGTAAGTGAGAGATAATGTTATAGAAAAATCTATACAAAGAGTGTTTGAGGTAATATTTGTATACATATATGACTTTCAGTTTTGTTCATCTTTACACAATAAGTAAAGAACTTGTAGTAAGGTTGACAGTCTCATTTGATTAGTTTTTTAGTCATATAAATTTATATGAAGTCATCACGTAGAGGTAAAATTATCCAAAAATAGACCATCCAAGTAATTATTTTGATGGTCTTCTAGCTCCGTAGAGTAGTGCATATTGTCAGCTAGTATAGCACCTTAGAGCTACTCGGGTACTATAGTTGGATGGGCCTTTGATATATTGTATAGAATTAATTCCTTACCTTACTTCATAGTAGTGTGAAGTGGACACTTATGAGGACTTTTCGTCATAGTAGACCACATTAGACTTTTTATTGTATAACCGTCTACCGTCTAAAGTTTACAAAATTTATATTTATAATTTGCATATTGTATCAAGTGTTTGTTGAAATGTATCGTACGATTTCTCTAACTCGTCTTTTTTTTTTATAAGTCCTTATGGGATCATAAGAGGTTTCGAAGAGACTAACCTTTACAGATAAACATGCAAAGGTATCATACGATTTAAGCAAAACCAATTAAGTTTGTGATGATAGAGCAACTAACGACCCCTTTCTTTTTTTATTTAATTAATGACTCAAATAACTATTTTACCCTTTTATAAATTTGATAATTCCGCACTTGTCACATGTTATATTCTCCATCATCATTATCATCATCAGTGCATTTGACACCGTCATGATAAATGAAGTCATTTATTTAACTTTCAAAACTATAAAAATTTTAATATAATTTTTTTAAAATATAAAAATCATGATACTAATTGAGTCTAAATATATAAAATAATATATAATTAGCCATTGCGTTTTGCCATTGTAATTGGGAAGCTTTTGCCACCTGACCATGCGAGCAGTCACAACATCCTCAAAAAGTTCCAAAAGGCTTCAATCTAGTAAAAGATTTCACATTTTCTATAAGCGTCCTCACCCAGCTCCAATCTCTTCCATCTTCATTGAGGTTACCGGAAACCTGCATTGCTTCAAGTTAGTGAATGATGGTTAATAAGAGCTTGGAGATAAAGCAAAGCTCACTCAGGTAAAAGGCCAAACTCCTGATGGTAGAAGCCACGCCAAATTGTTGCAAGGTTAGTTCAGTAGCTGGCCTGTATCGCATCATGACCAACCTGCACCCAGACCAAGGAAAAGGACTCCAGACTTGAGTTGAAGGCAAAACTCCATGCCACCCTCCGCATTCGAGTAGTTCTTCCACCACCGGAAGCAGGGCAGACATAGCTCTGAGCCATGGGCATGGCCTCCAAGACCATCAGGAGATCCTTCCATGCCTTCTTCCGGAGCTACCAGGCCTTCGCCTCGGCCGCTGCTCTCCTGGTCTTCCCCGCCACGGCCGCCACCCTCCTGGCGCAGTCACTCGACCTCTCTTCCCCCATCCTCCGACGATCTCCTCGCGCCTCACGTTCCTGTTCGACGCCGCCGGGTTCCCTCCGTCCCGCTTCTTCTCCCTCGTCAACATCAAGCTCTCGCAGTCCATCTTCACCTTCGTCTCTACTCTCCCTTTCACCCTCACGTTCTTGGTCGCAGCTAAAGCATCCGTTTACCGGATCATCTGCGGAGCTCCTCGCCGCAATGCAGCTTGCGTTCTCCGCCTCTACCCACGCATCGCGCGGACTTCCGTCTTCAACTCGCTGTTCGTTCTCTCGGCAAATGCTGCTGTGTTGTCCCTCCTGTTCCTGGCCTTCAACGTGGTGGACATGCTTCACCTGTCATCGAGCAACACCACCCTCGCCCTCTCCGCCTCCGGCGTCATCCTCTACGCCTTCGTGATCGCCAATGCCGTGGTCACATGCAACCTCTCCATCGTCATCTCCGTCACAGACGGCAGCGGCGGGCATCTCTCGATTCTTAAAGCCCTCGTGCTTGTGAAAGGCAGAACGGCTACAGCCATAACGCTGACGCTGCCTGCAAGTCTGGGAATGGCGGACATCGAAGCACTGTTTCAGCACAGGGTGATACGGACATACCGCGTGGCTGGCACATTTCATGTTTCAGTCATCTGGGAAGCGTTCTCGATCATTTACATGCACTCCCTCCTCGTCGTCCTCGATACAATTATCACCTGCACTTTCCTCGAGAGCTGCCAGTCTGGTATTCGATCGAGCTGGAGAAAGAGTGACGATGCAGTAGACATGGAGTCAGAACCAAAGTTTTCTTTGCATGTTTGAAACCAAATAAGGTTGTGCAGTTCATCATACCTGGAACTGATACTTCAATTGCAATCTAGGGTAGTAGCACAACCGCGACCAGAATACCTGAATTCTTCAAATGAGTTGGGGCAATGAAATGTACAAATGAACCTACTAAACAGAATGCCTATCCTTAAATAACATGTTGAGGTTGCTCACTATTTGATACAGTACCAAAATACAGAGGTTCATATGCAAGATTACGTAAGAGTACAGAACCCAGATAATTAGCACATGAGAGCCAACATTGCTCACGTGTGCAGTTACAATAGCTAGATGAATATAATAAGAACATCATATTTAAGGTTTTTTTTGGGTAATTGGACTACTGTCCAACAAGATCGAGCTTGTTTATGGGGGGAAAAGGCAGATCAAGCAGTTTTAGAGCAGAGTAGGTACACATGGCATATATGTTCTTGAAGTCTCAAATGGCTCCATTATGCTTACAGAATCCACTGCTAAAAAAAACCAAGGCAGCAAATAGATGCAGGTAAGCTACTTGGGGCCAATGTCCTTGAGTGCACAGATCTGCTCTTCACCCATTGAACACATGACAGACACCACCAGGTCCTTTCCTTCTGCAAAACCATCTTTAATCTGCATCATTACAGATTTCAGGTTAGCAAAAAATCTAGAATACAGGAGCCAAGTGAACAATGAAGAACATGGTCAGCTTTAGATTCTGAGAGTAGTATTCCCACTTTCGTGATCTGAGGATTCCAGAAAGTCATGCTTTGATAATAAACTAGGCTAGTCAAAAGCACATAACACACAAGAAATTAAAATTTTAAAAATAAACAAGCACACAGGTTTGCAGGCTTGCAGAAAATATAAAATATAAGCATGAGAATAAGAAGGTAAGACAAGCAAAAAGTAACCAGAAAGCCAAAGTCACTTTAACAGGCCATAATCTCCAGGTTAATAGAAGTAAATATAGTTGGTAAACTAACCGGAGCAAGTAGGGATTCATCGGTAGGGAGTCTCAGATCATCCTTCGTGTTACCATTTTCAGTCAACAAACTTACCTGCCATCGTCCAATATATAGCATTGATTAAACCAATCAAAATAGATGGTAGCAAAATATTAAAAGGTCATACAAATCCATCTTCAGATATGTCAATAAGCTGATAGTCAGTACGAGTGACATGGGGAACCTGCAATTTACTGTAAAATCAGCATTGACAGTCTTAGAGAACAATTATTCAGTCACAAAAGCTAAAAAAGCCACTTACATCACAGTTATGAGATGATGGGACAATATCTTCAAGTTTCTTGGCATTGAAAATATCAATACCAACAAAGTGACATTTAGCATGTCCATGTTTTCCAGTCTTGGAGGTCGAAACCTCTACAACCTAGTGTGGCAATGATAAATCATATCAAATCATGAACTAGAAGATAAGCAACGCAAGGCCAAACCAAATACAAAGATACTAGGACTTAACAGCACATAATCACTTTCCTATCATTTAGCTCCAAGATGATAACACTGTAAGAAAGCAACATATAACATGACTGCATCATATAGCCTTATGTGGCATCAATATCTGGTATGATTGCACATGTGGCTGGATGCATATATATGGCCGTCTTATGTAGTCCATTAAAACATGCAGGCTATATGCATACATATGGCTGCAAGCCAGACGAATGATCAAGGGGACAAAACTCTTGGTAGATTCTAGTCAAGATTCAGAATAACATTTTTTATTCCAACAATTCTTGTTAAAAGGCATACAAATGAACTTATAAAACATTAAAGATGATAATTGTTGCAATGAACTTTAAGATGTGACCTTAAGATCCTAAAACAAATTTATTATTCAATTTGATACATTCAACAAGGGAGGCGTCCAGTCACCTGGAAGAGATGTTGAAGGGAAGAGAAGAGGGAGCAGTGATGGCGGAGCCCATAGAGAGATGGGAGGAAAGAGGAAAGAAGGGAAGAGAAAAAACAGATAGGAGAAGAATTGACCAATGGTATTGGACATTTGTGACAATAGAAGGCTGGTGATGTTGAACGAACATAGCATAGGCATGGGCATGGGCGCTTGAAATGTTTAAGATAGTCCATCAGGTTTGGACGAGGGGGTTCAGACCCACCATGTAACACACAACTTCAAGCTCATGCATTGGTCCACATGCATGGACTGGGTGCCAAACCTGGTTACATGAGGCATGAGCCTGGGTTCACGTGAATCAAGCTGGTGTTGCGTAAGGTGAAGTGGAACTAGATGATGCTCATGCTTACATCGTGGGAGAGCGGTTGCATATGGGTCCGCACACATGGGTTGGGCATTGTACCAAGTTGCAGGTCCAGCTACTGTTGCATGAAGAGAGCAAGAAAAGATCAGGTTTAGGCTAGCTTAGTGTTGGGCCGATGCCTAGGCTAGCCCACGCAAGTGATTGGGATGCCTAGCAGCCCAATTGAGGTACTTGTCTGAGCAACACGCAGCTCATGGTGCCTTGGCCAGACCCCATTGAGGCACTCAAGTCTTGCTTTGACATGCTCGAGATCCTTTTAACAATACTGATTTGTACTATAGAACATGATCGATGGTAATATATTTTTGTTTGGATACACTTTTTTTACATCTTACTTATAGTTATCGTAGTAATAACTTCTCAAAGAGTAATGTGCATATATACTTATGTGCGTACATATGCGCTTGTAGTACATGGTACATTGACTACTCGTATGGCACAGTCATTTTTCAGAAAGTTGCTCCTGGGCAATGCCTCAAGATGTGGCTCTCCTGGGCCCTCAACATTCTAATCGATATTAGTTCTATCAACTTTTGCATGTATGAAGTGAAATAGGCCAATGATTGTCCTAACAAACCAGCTTTTATTCTACAAAAAACTTATTAGAGTTATTCAACTACATAACAAATGCAAAATATTGATTTTATTCTTATTTCATTACCTTCTTGAACTATATCTCGTTTAAAGTTAACACATCATACTTGTTCCAACTTATTCCAGAAGCCATCACAAATCTATTTCACCATATAAAGTTAAATTAAAGGAAATTGATTCTACATGTCTTGAAGAAACATTTTAGAGGAAGGAGTATGGAAAAATACACTATTAATCATTCAATTGCATAAATTAATGTAGATAAAAGCGTTTAAATATACAATTTAGTTATCATCATATACAGGAGCAAATTCAAATGCAAAATTTCGGAACAACTACGTCTTAACACCCAAGACAAGAGTTTCTTAAACACAGTGTAATTTACATAGTACAATCATATCTATCCGACATAAAATGTGTCATTGTTAGATCAAGCAAGACCTAATTCCCCCGACAAAGAAAACGCAATCCTCGAAAATAACAACAATAATGTCTTTCCAAAAAAGGTTTGAGAAAAGCATATACCGAGTAGGTAGGACGATGGACAGAATTTGGATCTATAATTCAATATGACCAATTAAAGGAAAAACAAAGCAAACATCAAGAGCTCCATCTAAGACACAAATTACTTTAATCCCAAAAAAACCTGAACTGGTGTGCTACAACGAGACCAAACAAAAACTCATCCCCGGACGATTAGCGTATGACGAAACCCAACAAAACGATGACAAACTAAAAGAAGCATATCAGATCAAGTAGAAGCAAACCTTGCACGGCCTCCCCTTAATGACGATATACCCGTTCTTGCGGATGGTTCCAGCCTGCTGCGGATAAGTCTTCGAAGCCCCCGCATCGGCCTTCGACTCGAAATGGTGTTCTTCATCCGACATAATTCCAGGTAGAGGTATCTACATCGAAATCGATAACAAAGGTAAAATTAGACTCGATCGATCATTCAGTCGACCGATGCAAACAGAAAAATTCAAATCCAAGAGAGATCGAAGGGGGGGAATCAGGTTAGCCTACCTGCCGTCGACGTGGGAGGGGAAGAGGGAAGACGATGCCGACGGGAAGCCGTGGCGAAGGAGCCGGCGTGGGGCAAGCGGGAAGCGGCTTAAATAGCGCAAGCGGCGAAGGGGAGGAGGCTCGGATCCCAGCCGTGGCTTAGGGTTTCGATTAAACTCGGGTTAATCCTCGGGTCACGTCCGGGGCAGATGAAGCCGTCGGATGCGACTCGGGCGCCCGTGGGCGGCGGGATGGCGACGGGGCATCTCCTCGCGTGCGGAGTACGCGGAGGAGTATAGAAAGGGAGGCGTTCGTTGCTGGGGAATATATGCCGCCCATTGCGGGCCCTGTTTAAGCCCTGTGTCGCTAACACAGCCAACAGGCTTCCGCCCAACTGAGATCGCGCACCCAAATTACATATATATCCCTGTATATTGAACGATTTGTGTATTATACCCCTCAAATATATATATATATATATATATATATATATATTTATTTATTTATTTATTTAAATATTTATATATATGTATATGCATTCTAAAGATTTATATATATATATATATATATATATATATATATATATATATATATATATTGGAACTAATCTCCATCATTTAACTATAAGTGGTATTAGGGATAATAAGCATTTCTATCAAAAAAATCTTTATTAGGATAATATCAAAAGGATCGATTCGAGGAGGATCGAACTCGATGGAACTTAGTTAAGCCTTCAAAAAATAATAATAATGAAAAGATATGAGTAGAAAAAATGGTATATAAGTCAGATTTGAACATGTTAATCCAATGTAAAGATGTTTATAAGACCATCTCCATTACTAAAATACTTTCAAGGTGAAGTTTCATAGGAAATACATAGCTTGTATCTGAATAATAATATTTGATTTGTTTATCTACAAGAAACATCAAGTTTCATCTAATTGCCCTACTGAAAGTGTTATGGTAAAATTTCACAAATATGCTGTGACTGAGACAAAGCAGCTTCATACAATGAGTGAAGTTGTACTTGGCTCTTACTCTTCCAATTACTAAGGAATCAGCTGAATGATTGTGAAGATTAACTTGGAGTGAAGAGTAGCTTCCAATGGTTGATTTGGATGCAACAACTTCGTTCCTTCAACCAGCAAGCAGCTCATGCTATCTGCAAAATTTGCTGACTCCTTTTCATCTCACCCTCTGCTCTCAAGATTGCAACAAACAACCATGAATTCATGAGCTTGAGATGAGAAAACATATTGTGTCGAAAATAACATATACTTGTCATATATTTCGGCCGGAATACTCCAAGTTCATAAAACAACATAACAAAAAACCGATCTGACTTTGGAAGCATACATCATCAGCAAAGAGTGTATGTACACCATTTACAAATCATTACACATTTTCTCTTCTCTCCTTGCTTGTGCAATTATGTCATCTCATAGTTCCTCCACACTGCATCACAACACTGATAGTGATAATATTAGCACGTCAAATGACAACTCCTGAACCGGGATTACAAAATATATTGACAAGCAATCAATTCAGTGTGAAGTAAGAACTGCACCATCTGATAGATACCATTTTAGATTTCACAGAAGAGGACATCAAACTGAGTGATGAAAGAAAAGGAGATAAGGATGCAATTTTGAGCAGATGAGTAACCCATCACAATAAACTTGTCTGAGATTAATCATCTG
This sequence comes from Musa schizocarpa, assembly GCA_900464855.2. Taxonomy (NCBI): domain Eukaryota; kingdom Viridiplantae; phylum Streptophyta; class Magnoliopsida; order Zingiberales; family Musaceae; genus Musa; species Musa schizocarpa. The sequence goes on along the minus strand of LS990917.1, from coordinate 34,527,481 downwards.
TATGTTCCCAGCATCCAAATTATATATGTGTAGTTTCTAAGGTTAAATATCATTCAATTAACCCAACAAGTTCCACAGCTTTCTTAACCAACAGTAATTACTGTCCTATCTTTTGAGAAACAATTCACCAATTATTTGATGGAATCTACATACTATCTGTAAGCACATAATTGATGCCCAGACTATGGCCATCATCTACAGTGCATCTCATGGCTAAATCCACCAACAATTGATCCTGACAAGTATCATTCTCAAAATGCTACTCTCGAGGAGCAGATGTGTTACGTGATGGTATTCTTTGCCTACGACACCTTCTCGTTGTCCTTCCCCATGCCATTACATTCAGCCCATCAATCTCTAAGTCAGTATGAATAGGCTGTAATTGAGGGGGACTGTCATGAACCTCTGTGACAGTGATGGCCAAACTACTTGGCTGCCGCCATCTCCCCCTCAATTGGACACTTGACCTGCTTGAGCTTGTGCTCCTCCTAGTGGAACTTGTTTGCCGTGACTTGCTTGCTCTTATTTTTCCTCCAAGTGCCTGTAGATCCTCCATCACCTCATGCCTTGACAATGATGCAAGTGCTGGTAGGATGTCCTTCTGGAAATCTCTTCTCTGTCTTCTTTTTCTGGCCTGGCCCCTCCGAGGCCTGGTAAAAAGCAGTGAGGCAATGGACTTACCCTCATCGTTTTGCTTGTTATTTTGACATTGTTTGCAACAGGAATCATCTGCCTTGACTTCTTCAAGCTTCAACGTCATGTACTCAAAGACATCGAATACATCATCTGAAGCTTCACAATGGTCATATCTGCTTCCTTCTGACTGTCCTGCAATTTCTCCATTCAATGTAATCACCTCGGCCAACAAATGCAAGGAATCACATGGCGACAGAGCAGAGGGGTAACATGTAACATTATCTAAATGAGTATGCACATCCACTGACATGGAAAGAATAGTATCTGCTGCCAGTATCATACAAGTATCATGAGAGGATATCTTCTCTTTTGGTATTTCAGCTGGCATCACTGGATGGTTCATATCTATGATCTCAACCCCATGAAATATATTGTTGTCTTTCATTTCATCAGCTGTTGCTTCCAAATCAATTTTGTTAGATGGCTTTCTGGCAACCATTGCCAGAGATTGGGATGGAGTCCGTGTCTCAACATCAGCTGAAACATCATCAATAGGCATAAGATCATAGTTCAGATTGATGTCATTTCTTGAGATTGGGATGCAATTTCTAACTGCCTTACATTCTCTATTGCCCTTCACATTATCAACTAATGACTGTCCATAATATGAAACAGAACCTGTGCAGTAGAATATCCTCTTGGAGTTATCGGGTGGATTAATTTCAGTTACAGCACTTCTTTGAATTCTGCTTTCCTTGATGTCAAAGGATGACACAGAGTGCTTCAAGACACAAATGGAAGAATCATTTTCCTTGGCATCTTGCCCTAGTAATTCTGGAGAATGAGAACAATTCTCAATGAATCTCAAATCTAATCGACCGTCACATTCTTTTTTTGTATCAGCAGAATCATTGAAAGATGGTTGTTCTCTAAGCCAAATTGAGCTATTTGATGATTCATCATGCTTCCTGGCTAAATTTTGTTTGTCAGCAAGCACATCTTGAATACCAACAAGGATTCCCTCATTCAAATTCAAATCCTTTTCAGACTTGATGTCTGCAAACTGCAAGTCCTTTAAGGACTTCTGGGGTTCATAAATTTCAGAGTTACCATATGGTGGAGAATCACCATTTTTATTGAGGTTTGGCTTCTCTAGGTTACTTGGTGAAAGATGTGTTCCATTTAAAGAAATAGAATACATTTGGGAACCATGATAAAGACCATTCACATAGGAGGATCTATTACCAACTCTCAAATGTTGCTGCAGATCACCAATGCTTTGTAGTTTGTCACAACCAATACTGTTTCTTTGTTTATGTGCATTGCAATTAATGCTCAGTCCATTCAAAACTGAAGGTCTGCTGGAGCATTGAAGCACTTGAACTTCAACTGGAATGTGGTGTATACCCTCTGAAGGGTTTCTCCAAGAAGAAGCTTCTGGAGAGGTAGCAATTGTATGGGAAAAGGAGGAATCAACCAACAATGGAGATATGACTTGAGAAGCTGTATATCCTGGATGTTCTGAATTAACAAAATCTTGAGTTCTGGAGTGTGTAGTTTTCTCTCCAAACCATGTCTGTGTTTGATTTTGATCACGAAAGTGACTTTCTTGAGATTTATCAAGCTTCAACTTTATTGCCTCAGATGACATTGGATACTTGGCACTAAATAGGCCAGAATCAATGCAATTGACAGCAATTTTTCTTTCACCTGTGAAAAATAACAACCAGATAATTGAATTCTATACAAACATCAGGAGTCTTAAAACCTAAGGGAAGATAGAAAAGAGTAGTCAGAGATGCAGTAGAAAATGACAGCAATGGGAAATATCGCTTGGCCTAATGATTTGATCATAGTAATAAAAGTAAATTAGCAAGAAATTTAATCAAGGCAACTTGCAAACAAGAAGTCCCCCGACTAGCCAAAATCATGAAAACTTCTATGGGCTGAGATTTAAGATGTTCCTACTGTTAAGAAATTACATCTTTGCATACAAAGTATCAGTGTATTAATATCACCAAAATTAACCATTAATCTTACCAGAATCAGTGTGTAACAGTGGCCATTCTTGTCTTCTTTCAACTTTGTCTGTGTCGAAGTAGTTAAAGGTACCAACGTCTCTGTGTTTGTCCATTGAAAAATTCCTATCTGGAAATCTACTTCTAAAACTCATTGGTGCCCAAGGGTGATGAAGCTGTTTATAATGTACATTCATGCCACAGGACTCATGAGAACTTGAACTGATAGCTCCTTTCTCACATGAATCCTTAATAGGCTCATTCAGGTCAACCAGACTGTGAATGGATAGATCATCTTTTGGATTCAAATTTGATTTTAGAGTACCGATTCCAAAGAGAGGAACCTCAAGAGTCGACATGACATCATTCTCAATCTCAACTGCATGATTGATGTTCAGATTTTCAATAGCCATAGTGCATGACTCAGCAATGTTATCCCTATCTTGTTTTTCTGTACCTTCATTTTTAATGTAAACTTCAGCAGGAAGATGAAGGTCCAACATTCTCTTAGGAAACATCTTGAGCTTAGTGTCGAATGGTCTGTCATGGCTAACACAACCACCATTTGCAGTTGAAATTAAACTGCATTGTGTTACACCTTCCTTCAGAAAGTTACAGGAAGCTCTCTTGTCACCACCATCTGCAATATTTGATGTAATCCGATGAGTATTTACTAATGGTGGATGAGGTAGATGCACACCAAATTCATGAGGTATTTGAGATAGAAACATACTTGACTTAGATGTCTGTGTTGGTCCAGAAAATCTATTCAGTTGTTTTCTCTTTATCTCATACATTAACTCCCTTTGTATTCTATAAAGACGATGAAGTTCATAAACCTGGATTGTAGGATACAACTTAAACAAACTAAAAAATCGAAACCAGATATCCACTGAAAAATTAACAAAATGAAATATGTGATTTTCCTGCCTGAAAAGGACCAATCCAGTAACTTAAACTAGTAACAGAACATCAATGCATCATATGTGACAAATAACAAAATATTGTTTATTTGAAAGGTTCCTATTGCACAATTGCAAGGGACTGATTGCACCATGAGGCTTTATATGATATGGAATATCCATCAGACGTGTAATGCTACCAACACATACAAGTATTATGATATAACAAAAATTTGCATTGGCGTAGCTAATAAACCTGAGTCTGAAATGTAGCTTCATGTTCAAGCATAGTTTGCTTCAATGTTTCTTTGTCATATGTTGACCAGCTACTAATTGTCCTTGGCTTGAAATCATTGCAAAGTTTCCAACTGAATGATTTATCTTCAGAAAATGGAGACCAAGAAAATTTTGTGTCCTCATCTAAATCCCTTATTGGATGATATCCTGAAACGTAGCATTTATACTGAACTTTTGTTCCCATTCCTACAAAAATCCCAAGTAAAAAGTCAGTAGTAACTATAACTGAAATCTAAAAAGATGCAAAAGATTCTTAAGTTATTTTGATTGTAAACTGCCGCTCTCTGAAATTGAACAAGTTCATCCTATTTCAGTGATGAAAAGCACAAACACAATTTTCCTTCTGTAGAAATGAAAATACTCAACACAAGATTATGGAAATCCCATGCTTCTATTAGTTCTTTAATTTGAAGAGAGCATGAAGACAAATACTTAAACAAACAACCTATATGATGGAAGAATGATAGTAATGAAATCTTCTTCATGATCTACAATATTGTTTCAGTGATAAAATTATTTGATTAGCAAGTAATCTGACAAAATCTGATTGGTGATACACTTCCTCTTTTGATGATTTATTATCTTAAAATTTAAAATAACTCAGTTCCAAAACCTTATTGTGAGCTCTAAAATGTCCCAGAGTGGGAACTGCACTAGTTAATGGATCTTGATTGTGAAATGAAGAATTCTGGCCTTGGCGAAAAATTTAGAGTGCTGGAAGTTATTTTTCATGCAACATGCTGTCTAAATATGGACCACAACTGTGTTGATGAAATCAAATCACATAAGTTTTTTGCATGACATACTTATATAAGAGAGCATCATCTAAACAATTACAAGTTTTGCACTGCTTAATTATACATAAGGCAAAAAGGAAAAAAAAAATCTTCCATGGACATGGGAATGCAGTTGAATTTCATCAATAGAATTGAACCACGTTAATTCAGAATCAATTTGCTTGATTCATTGCATCTCAAAAACTTCTCTCTTATTGGATGAAATGATATCTTCTGGACATCTTCAAATGGATCTTTTGACATAATGTCATTCTTAATGCCAGGACCAACCACAATATAATCAATAAAAGATACCACTAGTCTACTACTACAAGAGAGATTAATTACACTGAAGCCTGAACTAGTTGACATACATATATCTCTATTATCATATCATTACTGTTATCATCATCATCATCATCATCATCATCTTTCCATATGTAGTTCAAACATCCTTGAGCCCTAAAAAAAGCATCTCTCACCAATATTGTAACAACTTTCCAAAAACTAAGATAAAAATATATATTTAAAATGGAAAAGAATAGAATCAAAAGAAAAACAATGAACTAAGACTTTCTAGCATTTATAAAGTAAGTTACAACCAAGAATTGAAATTTCGTACCGTATCGAAATTTCGAGATTTGTTCGATACACTGTATACCACTCGGTATATATATATATATATATATATATATATATATATATATAAAGGCGACGTCGTCTCGTTTTTCTACAACGTCGCCCCGCCTGGGGAGAAGAATATAAATATAAGATATATATATAAGATATATAAATATATATATAAATTTATAAATAAATAGATATATAAATATAAGATATATATATATATATATATAGGCGACACCGTCGAAATTTTTTTTATTTATATATATAAGTTAAAAATATATATATTTATGATGTAGCCTCTCTTCTTCCCACCGCGGGGTGACATCACAGAAAAACGAGGTGACGTCGCATATATATATATATATATATATATATATATATATATATATATATATATATATATAATCTGTGATGTCGCCTCTTCTCCCCGTGACGCCAAGATTCTTCTCCCCGCGCGGATGAGAGGTCGTCGACAGACGATGAGGGAGAGCGGCACAGGTACTCCTCTTCTTCTCCTTTTTCTTTCTTCCCCTTCTCCCTCTTCTTTCTTCTCCCTCGATCACCCCTCTTCTTTCTTTTTCCTCGGTCACCACTGATTTAAAACAATAACGGCATGAAAATAGCCCAATCGACGGTATCGCTGGTAGCGGACAGTCCGTGTACCGGTTTGCTGACGGACCGGTACAGGCGGTATTATTCAAAATCGAAGACCTTGGTTACAACCATCAGCCATACACATATATAGATCAGAAAGCAGATAAAAGTTCAGCTTTTTCTTAGAAAAACTAAACTTACTGGTTACAGTTACAATTGCAGCAGAAAGTATCCAGCAGAACAATCTGGCAAAAGGCTTGGGTAAAAATGGAACTAGCACACCATAAGTGTTCCCACGTACAGCTTGGATTTTTAATATACTCAATGCACAGGAATGGAGCAAAAAATGGTTTGTTTGTTTTTACCTGCAAAAGAACTGCCACAAGATGACATGTAAAAGATCACCCCTCTAGAAAAGCAAACATTAGATGTGGAAGAAGGAAAATGAAAGGAACATAAACTATATGAAATTGATAAAGTTAGGCAAGAAAACATCAACTGATTTGAGTCAGTTAAAATTGAGACAAATGGTAAGGAAGATTTCAGTGTGCATATGTTTGGATGATTGGTCATCTGCAATGATTTTATGATTTTATGTTTGATCTGCTGATGAGAACACTGTTAACATTTGAATTATGCATTTATTTCTTTTTCACAACTTTGGATGTCACAAAGAAGTTGAGAATATCTTTCTCAGACACATTCATGCTAGCTTAAGCTTTTGGGAATAGTGGTTATCCAGGTAATTGTTTTTCAGTTTTTAACCTAACATTAATCTTGCAATGTCCTGAAAAAGAACTAATTCGCGATTTGTGGATCCTAATTGTTAGGCCAGGTTCCGCTTTTTACGTATTCTCAGCAAAAAAAATTGTGAACTCATTTGAAATGGAAAGAAGTATGGATTTTCAATTTCAACATGAGTTAACCAGAATATAAACCCAGACCTATTATCCTTTTACGGATATAAAAATGACACATCCATATATAATGCTTAATTTGTACCATATGTAACTTCCCCACATATTCATCTACAACATAAGAGCGTGTGTCCAGCCTCTCATTTTAAAGCAAGAAGGATTCTTTAATGTCATAATTCAAAGTTTAACTTTGAAGTCTCTCAGTGAGCAGACTTTTTTGAAGTACCAATTATCTGTAGCAAACAAGTAAAAGTGTCTTCAGCAGCAGATAAAACTTGGCCAATGGACAGCACCTTATTCCCATGATTACGTTTCATGCCATCACATATATCAAAAAGAAAAAAAAAAGATGAATGTTTACATATGCATGTCCACGGCAATTAAAACCTCAAACATAAGAGTAATATCATGTCTAAAAAGCTCACTCATAACAAAATTTAGAAAGCTATATTACCATGGTGCAAATTTAATGAGGCTTAAAAATTTTATGCCATCATCAACACATGCTACATACGATCAGCATGAGGAAGGAAAGGTCATCGACAAGAAACCCAGAAACTCATATGTTCTAAATGTTCAACAATGTCCTATAGCATGGCAAAGAATGAGGCTTGCAATATCCATCCATCAGATCATGGATGTAGAGCCGATTCACATCATTCATCAGACTTAAAAAAAGTCTTGAACAAGGTCAACTCACACAGGTACCACCTCCTTCACACACTGCAACAACAATTTTGGACTGTGTATATGCTACTAAAGTTGGAGAATTTGAGGCCTCCAGTTTGTCAACAAACCAAATCTCCATTCATCAATTGCAGTCATGGATTCAAAGTAAAAGAAAGAAGGAAAAAAAAGTCCCCTGAATATTGTTACAGATACAGGGAATGTAAAATCTAGAATTGATGTGTAATCTTGCAACTCAAGTCAACCACTAAATAGCATATTTTAAGACCATGATTCTTACCATAATCTAAGTAGCATACTTTAACCCACGACTCCTACCATAATCCAAGTATTTTTACGCAAAATGAGAAGACCCGAGAATAAAACCCCAAAAAGAATCCAGATAAGGAAAACAAAGTCCTCGATCTCAAGACATAACAAATACTAAATAATGCAAATCATCAATCCAGAGAACCATCTAAAGCTACCAAAAGGGGCACAAGATCGATCCTAAAACAGTGACACAAGCGACGAGCAAAAGATTAACCGACCCCAAAAGCCAAAATCTCTCTTTTACCCGATAATTAAACCCCAAAATCTACATGAGCAAGAAGATGTACAGCACAAATTCACCTTCTGTAACCAACAAAGTGATGGTGGTTCCAGAAAAGAAAAAGAGAGACCAGAGGGGGAGGAGGAGGAGGCGAAAAGGCTGGATTAAGGAATGGTAATGGAAGACCAACGGAAGAATAGAAGGTTACGGATCTCCATCAGATTATGCAGCACAGCTCACGCGCCCAGAGAGAAGGAAAGGTTGGGACTTGGGAGGAGAAAGGGCGATCCCAGCTAAGAAAATCTTCGCAAGAATAAACAACCTTCCACCACCAGTGGCAGAATACATGTCAACCTCCGGTCTTACTAGTACTCTCTCTCTCTCTCTCTCTCTCTCTCTCTCTCCTTTCTTCTTTGAATTTTCTCACCGCGGACAACATATCATTTTCTTTGAATCCCACATCTTTTCATATAAATAGAATTGGAGTTTGGGATTCTCACTCTCTGTCTCTCTCACCACCTCACTTCTCGATTCCTGGTGCTGAGAACAGCAAGGAAATAGCCAAAAATAACAAGAAAAATGCTTTTTTTTCTGCAAGAAAGGACAGTGACAGACATCAAATCTAAATAACCAGCCATGTTTTCTTACTTATTTGTTGTACCATTTCATCTCTCATGGGCAAGTAGATTTGGACAGATCAAACTGGTAGGGTGGTGTGGGGCCAATGAGGGGATTGGTGGGGTGGTGTGTATGAGACTGAAAAAGGTTGGTGACAGTGCCACTCCACTTGGGGATTACTCCCAGATTGAGCTTGGGATAACCCATGCCCCCCTGCCATCATACCTTTCATTGGTCACAAAGATTTCAGGAAATAGGAGATGAGAACCTTAAAGGAAAGTACCTGCTTTGTGGGGGCTGTCATCTTTCTCATAGATAACATGAAGATGATCAACAAAATGTTACACAAGAGCCAATAAGATTTGAGGAAGATTTGCTCCATCAAATTGTCTAGTGGGGCTTTCTAATCTAAGCATTTCACTTTACCACATCAGATTCTTGATTCTTTTCCTGATTGCATTATACAAATGCATGGTGTCTGACTGGGATTTGACTTCACCTTCTCATCCTAATATTGTAAGATTGGATTCTTTATTAGCGAGTGAGGTCTAGAAATGGTGGTCATGTGAAGTGCATGAACTCGAAGAGGCTTTGAAGGATGCTGCGACTGCTGTATGTTTCTGCTTTGAATGGCCATGGTATGGCTCAAGGCTTCAACAGAAACCAGCTCAACCTCACAAGAGAGAGAGATTAAACAGGAATTAGTGAGCATTGATTACATGGATCAGCTTGAAAAGCTCATGTCACTGTTTTAGGTACATGAACTCACGGATCATTGAAGTGCAGTTGCAGCAAAAAAGATCTCCAGGTCTCATCCCAACCGCACTGCCATCAGCCTCGGGGAAGATGGAGATCCAAGATTGAGGTACAAGAGAGGACATGATGTGTGAAGCACACAAGGTTAAATCTGCGTGCTTTGCCCAAAAGCTCAAAAGAGAAAAGATCAATCGGATCAAGGCCATCCATCAAAGCCATTCTCATTGAATTGTCTTACCAACTCTCATCTCATCTACAGCTGACTGCTCTTACAATTTCTTATGGCACAGGTCAAGTTCATATGGATTGCTTGACCAAAAACTTGAGATCATTCTAGAAGTAGGGCCCTCAGGAGACCTCTCGGTCAAACATCAACTTCCTTCTTACTTAATTCCTCTGCTTGGCCAAACCTGTGGCTGATTCCAACACTATTTTATATTGCTGGTTGGATGAATCACTTCAATCAATCATGCTAACTGGCATGGTTCCATCATCTCTTGATGCTGGTCATCAGAACCACCATGCTGCTTTGGCATGAGTTGGCTAATCCAGCTCACTGGCTTTGGCCTTGTGGGGAGTTCTGTAATTAAGTGCAAATGCTGGTGTCAAATGAGGATCACAGGATGATACGCGCGCCCACGAATCTTGGAGTCCACATCGAACAAAAATGTTGGGGTACCAGAAATGCCCCTTGTCGTGGTTAGCAATTACCGATCACGTGGGGGATGAGATGCCCTTGTACTTTGTCCTTTTTAGGACATTCACCTGGCTGACCCCTATCGGATCACGTGACAAGTACCCGACACAGATGAGGAGGTCGTCGTATACGATGCGTTACATAAAGAACAGGAGATGGTCACAGCAATGGGGTTATTAAGCTCGTCCGTCAATTGGACTCAATTGATGACTCGTGAATGTAAATACACCGTACATTAATATTAGGAACTTTTTACATGCACCGTGGGCCGCCCCTCGCTGACCTCTCGGCTGGAGACTCGCGTGTTTGCGGCATCCATGCCGGAGGCCGCCCCATTTGCTGGAGATGGAAGCAGCTGGTCTTCCCGGAGGGGGTAAGATTCTCTGACATCGCCGTCGGCCGGGACTTCGTCTGCGGATTGTTACGGGGCTCCATGGAGATCCGGTGCTTCGGAAATGACACCGGCGTCGTGGGCCACGAGCCGACGGGGTCGTATCGGACGATCGCCGCCGGATCCCGGCACGCCTACGCGGTGTCCAGGGAAGGCAAACTGGTCTGCTGGGGAACAGGGGCGCCAGCAATGGGAGCGACTCCGTCCGAGATCAGCTCATTGGCCTTGGGGGAGAACAAGACGTGCGCCCTCGAAAGCCAAGGAAGAGTGACGTGCTGGGGAGAGAGGTCGAATTTGCCGTGCAGCCTCAACGACACCCCAGTTCATGGCGATTCAAGCAAAGGGCAGCGCCATCTGTGGGATCCTCAGGGTGGACTTCTCGTTGTATTGTTGGGGCAGCGACGTTTTCGATCACAATCCGGTCGTCTACGCGAACGTGTTGCCCGGCACTTGCGTGCCGATATCTAGTTGTCGCTGCGGCGTCCTGGAAGGCTCCGGCACACTGTGCGACAGAGGAATCGCCGTCTGCCGTCTATGCGAGCCGGAGAAAATATCGAATCCGGCGGCATCTCCGACTCCTTCCTCTCCTCCTCCTCCACCGACAAACAGAGCCGAGACTCCTTGCAAACCTTTGGAAATATTTATATGCCCTTATAATTGCATATCCCTCAAATATTTAGATCCTCAATATATATGTATATATATTATATCACTTCAATCACTAACCGTATTTAGTATTACTTGATTTATTTTTTTAAACAATAAATATTAAAATATGTCTTAAAATTACTATTTTCATCAATTATCTTTATCTTATTTTTCTTCTCTTCTATCTCTTTATTGAAATAGGTCTCTTGTTTTTTTAATTTCATTTTAATTTGGAAGAGAAATATAAATATGAATTAAAAGATAACTTCCAAAGAAGCCATCCAATGGGGACTAACATATATATATATATATATATATATATATATATATACACACACACACACACACTTACCAAAATTTAGAGGGACAAATACAAAATTCACTAAGATTTGAGAGATAAATATACATAGATACAATGGTCAGCCAAATATTTAATTTAAGTTAAAATATGAAAAATTAAAAGTACTACATTATTCTTAATTTTGAAAGGCATTTTAAAAGGTACATTAAATTGAAATAACAGACTATCGACTTTGACAATCAACTGATAAGATAAACTATAGGCAATAAACAAATAAGTATTTTAAGTTTTGTAGGGATAAATATATTTGTTAAACTTAAATTTACAGAGATAAATATAAAAGTCACCGATTCGATTGTATTCAATTCCGTATGGTGTTATAACAGAAGAATTGAAATGTTATTTTAATTAAAATGAAAGTTGTCAATATTATTCCTAATATTCAAATTAGAGTAATTTTTTTCTATGTTAATCGATATGAATGTAGTTGAAGAGATATTTGAAAATGAGATGCTTGGTCTGATGATCTCAACACCATTCAGTTTTGTTCGACTAAGCAAAGTTTCAATTTCAAAGGTCCATTAACCTCAATACAAGTCATAATTTAGATTAGGATACTCCTCACTCAAATAGAGGCAAAGACTAAACAAGGGTGGTGCATCAGTCTTATAAAGAAAGTCATAGCTTTGCACGTCATACAAGGAAAATTCATAAGTCTTAAGGACTTAGGGCACTCCTCTCCTAGTAAAACAAGGGGTGTGCCCTTATCTAAAGGATAATCAAATAAGTCCTTAGTAAGAGCCTAGTCAACCTTAGCTATTTTAACCTTAGAATAGATAAGAAAAGAAGATAGAAGAAAAGAATTATGCACAAAGCAACCCAACCTTTATCTAAATGCAACAAGAAATCCCCAAAGCCTATTATCAGCTATCCAAGCCCAGGAGAAAATCCAAACAGCAAAGGAGAATGAGGAGATCGAAACCAGTAGCAATATGCAAACTATCATGAGCACTAAAGTACTGTCCAAAAATAACGTGTGATTTTAATTTCATTATTTAAAGTTTTATAATTAGTATTTTAGCTTTATAAATAATAGAGATTATTTTTTTTCAGTTTTATACTTAGTCCTTCTAGATAGTTCTATCATCCACCAAAACTTTTATTTGAAAGGTGGTATTGAGTCAATGGATTATCAAACCCAAATCCCATACGGATCATATGGTATTAGAGTAACGATCTCGGGGATGAAAACCATGAGACAATCTAGATCTTCATTAGTGGAGGAAGAATCTAGATTTTATCTACTTTGACTTCTTCGTTAGTGAAGGAAGAATCTAGATCGATTTAGACAAGGTCAATGTGATCCAAAAGTAGTTGAAACCAAGGATAGTCATAGAAGTTCATAGCTTTCTAAGCGTATGACAATACCAACGTAACTTCATCCAAAACTTTTTTTGTCCTTACGACTCCTTTATATTCCCTCACCAAAGTAGGTCAAAGATTTAAGTGAATGAAAAAACATGATGATATGTTTCACTTATTGAAGAGAAAAATTATTGAGGTGCTCATGCTAGCCTTTTTTTAATTTGCAACAATTGTTCGAGTTGTAGGTAATGCATTGTTATATACCATGGGAGCTATTTTGATACAAGATGATCTACCTGTGACATACTACTCCAAGATGTTAAGGATCTCAAAAGAATTATCGCATTTATGACAAAAAATTAGACATATATTTTCTAAGGAAGAAGATGATTATCTATATCGACCATCGACTACTTCAATATATTCAAATACAATCCAAATTGCAATAAGGATGATAAATAAAGTGGATGTCATATCTATAAAAATTTAACCTGATGATCAAGTATAAAAATAGAGTATAAAACAAGTTAGCTAAGAACTTATACATTGTTTTCATAAGGATTATACAAACATGTATATGGAAGACCCGAAATTTAAAGGTATCATGGAGAAAGTCAAAATAAGAATCGATATAGAATTCATGCTATAAGGAGGACTGCTCTACAAAGATGCTCAAACTTGTGTACTGAAGAAAGCAAATCACACGAATTGGATACAAGAAGCATAATCATCGAAAGTCATAGGACACTTAGGCATAAACAAGACTTTAATAAACCTATAATAGCATGTTTACTAGCCCAAGATATAACAAGATATGGCTCAATTTATGCGAGGATGCATCCTTTGTAGCACTTCAAAATCGACTAATTAAAAATTAGGGTTGTATATTTCATTGTTTATTTCATCTTATCATGGGAGAACATATCTATGGCCTTCTTATGTGGTCTACCTATGACGAGATAATGATACAAATATCTATTTATGAAGATCGATAAGTTATCAAAGATAGTGGTGCTCATGCCTTACAAGAAGACAATCACTAAAGAATGTGTAGCCTGATTATTCTTTCAACAAGTGTGGACACATTTAGGTCTTCCAAGTTTCATAGTGTCCGACCCATGAACAATGTTTCTCGAGCAATTTTTGAAGTGCACTCTTGACCATGATAGACACCAAATTAAAGAAAAGCATAGTCTTTCATTCACAAGCTGATAGCCAAATTGAAATAGTGAACTAGATCATGGTTCATCACCTTCGAGGATACAACTCTCTTTGAAAACATTGGACAAATATCTATCATACATTTAGTTTACTTTCAATCGAGTAATATACAATTATACCAGCAAATCACTATTTGAAATATGCTTAGGTTATTTATCTCAATGTCTTTTTGATTTATAGTTTATGCTAAATTCGGAATCACTATCTTTGACAAAACCAATGCAATACAATAAGTCAAAAAAAATTTGGAGAACAATCACAAGGTGTATGAAAGATTGAGAAGCAATTTCAATGAAGTCGACAGAAATACAAAGAATGATACAATTAACACCATGTTGAAGAATGATTATACGAAAAAGATATTGTATAGCTATACCTTAGAAAAGAATGACTCGAAGAAGAATGAAAGAAGTTAAAGCATATATGATATAGATCGTCCAAAGTCTTAAAGCAAATTGAAGATAATACATGACAACTCGAGTTGCCGCCCTATATGGATATGTATTCAGTTGTGAACATCGAGAACTTGATGCCATTTGAGCCTTCGATGCTAGACGACGAGCCGAACAAGATGCTATCATCTATCGAAGACTTAGTGATCGACTAAGAGAAATATATCATATGAATTGGATGCAAGAAGCATACTCATCGAAAGTCGTAGGACACTTAGGCATAAACAAGACTTTAATAAACCTATAATAACATATTTACTGGCCCTAGATATAACAAAATATGGCTCAATTTCTTGTGAGGATGTATCCTTTGTAGCACTTCAAAATCAACTAATGAAAATTAGGGTTATATACTTCATTGTCCTTAGGTGGTCTTCCTACGATGAGATGAGGATACAAATATCTATTTATGACGATTAACAAGTTATCAAAGATTGTGGTGCTCATGCCTTACAAGAAGACAATCACTAAAGAATGAGTAGCCTGACTATTCTTTCAACAATTGTAAATACACTTAGGCCTTCCAAGTTTCATAGTGTCCGACCCATTATCGATGTTTCTTGAGCAATTTTTAAAGTGACTCTTGACCATGATAGACACCAAATTGAAGAAAAGCATAGTCTTTCATTTACAAGCTAATAACCAAATTGAAATAGTGAACTACATCATGGTTCATCACCTTCGAGGATACAACTCCCAACATCTGAAGACATTGGACGAATGTCTACCATACATTTAGTTTACTTTTAATCGAGTGGTACACAATTCTACCAACAAATTACTATTTGAAATATGCTTGGGTTATTTACCTAAAAGTTATTTTGATTTGTAGTTTATGCTAAATTCGGAATCACTATCTTTGACAAAAGCAATACAATACAATAAGCCAAAAAAAAATTTGGAGAACATTCACAAGGTGCATGAAGAGATTGGGAAACAATTTCAATGAAGTCAACAGAAATACAAAGAACGATACAATTGACACAATATTGAAGAATAATTATATAAAAAAGATATTATATAGTTATACCTTAGAAAAGAATGATTCGAAGAAGAATGAAAGAAGTTAAAACATATATGATATGGACCGTTCAAAGTCTTAAAGTAGATTGAAGATAATACATGATAACTTGAGTTGCCACTCTATATAGATATGTATTCAATTGTGAACGTCTAGAACTTGAAGTCATTCGAGCCTTCGATGCTAGACGATAAGCCAAATAAGATGTTATCATCTATCGAATACTTAGTGATCGACCAAGAGAAGTCTCTTGAAGAAGACATTATCATTGAGAAGAAGTCCACTACAACCCGACGAGGCATCAAAATTTTCTTTCGAATTGGATACAAAGGGCAGAAACCAAGTGTAGCAAGATAGTTCTTCGAAGAAGTTATTAAAGTCGGATTTTCCCAATTTGAATGAGATATGAATCGCCTAATTAGGAGAGTCATGATCAAAGATAATCTCAGCACCATTCAGCACTATTTGGCTAAGCGAAACTCAAATTCTAGCAACTTGCTAGCTTTGATCCAAGTCCTAATAGGATTTAGATCACGACAACCCTCACCCAAATAGGAGCAGCCACCAAGAAAGGAGAGAGCGACAACCTTACAAGAAAAATCCTAGTTATACGTGTCCTACAAACTCCTTAAGCCCTAAAGACTTAAGGTATTCTTCTCTTTATAAAATAAGGGGTGTGTCTCCATTTAAAGAAACATAAAAG
This sequence comes from Musa schizocarpa, assembly GCA_900464855.2. Lineage (NCBI taxonomy): Eukaryota > Viridiplantae > Streptophyta > Magnoliopsida > Zingiberales > Musaceae > Musa > Musa schizocarpa. Next base: position 34,511,322 of record LS990917.1, on the reverse strand, counting down.
AAGTCTCCAACGAGGGCCCAGTTGGCCCTAGCTATACAAACTTTAGAATAAAGAAGATAAGAGAGAGAAAAGAGAATGGAAGAATTCTATCTAGAGCAACTCATCCTTCCCACCGTAATCTTCTTCCTCGAGTTCCAACAGCTAAGGCTTCGCATCAAAGTTTCATCCAACTGCTATAAGAAATCTCTAAAGCTAGTACCTCCTATCTAAACTATCGAGAGTACCCATGTGTTATCCAAAGATATTTTGTCAAGAACACCTGGATTGAAGTATACACTAAGCAATGGAGGTACAATAGACCTACAAAAAAAATCTTAACTGTGCATACCTACAAAAAAAATTCTTAAACCCTAAAGATTATGACACCCCTCTTCTTATAAGACAAGGGATATGTCTCATTTAAAGGAAAACTAAAGAAGTCCTAAGCAAGAGCCTAGCTAACCCTAGCTATTCTAGTCTTGGAATAAAGAAGTGAAAAGAGAAGAACAAAGAATAGAATTCTATATGAGGCAGCTTATCCTTCCCATCATAATATTCTTAAGTTTTAGTAATCAAAACTCTATATCAAAACTTCATCCAACTACTAGAAGTCCCTAAAACCTACTATCTCTTGTCCAAACTTTAGGAGGGGATTCCAACATTGAAAGAGGAGTAGATATGTAAATTGTCGAGAGCACCCAAATATTATCCAAAGGCAACCAATGTTCTTATATAAATTATCTATAAACTTTCTATGACACTTTTAATTCTGTTATTTTAAATCTTATAATTAGTACTTTAGCTTTACAAGTAATAAATTTTATTTTTTAAAAATTTTATATTTGATCTTTTTGTGATAGTTCTTTCATCTACTAAGAAGTACTAAAAGCCACCAACCATAGCAATCACCAACAAAACGCGGCATGAAAAACACGAATGACTTCGACCCAATCAATATCAATCTCATGTCCACAGTTTAGGCGGATCCAAATTATCTTTATATTATGTATAATTTTTGAGTGAGAAAAATAAGTAATCCTCTTTTCAACTCTTCTCCCCCTGTTATCGAATCGAATGGATTCTAACAGTGCAGATCTCTTTGAACTCGAAGAGAGTATCCATTGTCAATAGTAGCGGCTTCCATTTAACAAGCAATCCGCTCCAAGTAAAAGGATGGCACTTCTCGACGACCTCTCCAATTTTGCGGTCAAATCCGATTCTCTTCAGTTAGTTTAAATACTTAATTACTCTTCTCTACTCCATATTTGCATATTGGTCAGCGCCTCCGTCGTTTCCATACCCGTTATGACCAAAAACCAATTGTCAATTCTCTATGAGGAAATGACGTACGGTTTTGTAACTTCGTTTGAACGGTCAGCACCTCCGTCGTGTCCCGCGCCGCCGCCCCTCCTCCTCCGCCCGCGCCAGCAGCTCCCGCCGTCGCCAGCACCTCACAGCTGTACGCGTCAGCGTACCGACGAAGGCCAAGGTGAGCGCGATGAAGACCCCCAATAGCACCGACTTCCATCGCCCGCCCCCGCCCGCGGCGCTGCTGTTCCTGGCGAGGGGCGGGGGCGGCGGCGGCGGGGAGCCGAAGCTCGCTCCGCCGTTCGACCAGGAGCTGAAGTTGATGAGGGGGTCCCCGAGGAAGCTGTCGCGGTCGAATGTGGCGATCTGGCCTGTCATCGGCACCATCCCGGAGAGCCAGGGGTTGTAGGACACGTTGAACTTGTTCAGCTCGAACAGGCCGTTCAGGCTCGATGGCAATTCGCCGGAGAAGTTGTTCTGGGAGAGGTCCAGGATCATGAGGCACCGCAGGCCGCCGATCTCATACGGGATTTCGCCGGACAGCCGGTTGCTGGAGACGTTGAGTATGACGAGCGGCAGCTGGCCTATCTCCTGTGGGAGACGGCCGGAGAGCCGGTTGCCGTCAAGTTGGATCATACTGAAATTCCTCATCCGGCCGATCTCCGGCGGTATCCCACCCGAGAATCGGTTACCGGAGAGCTGGAGGTAGCCGGATATCCCTCTGGTTAGAACTCGCGATAAGGAGTTGGAGCAGATTGGGAAGACCGCGTAACCCTGCAGGAGCCGATTCCAAGTAGTCCGGCATGTCCATTCCGTCAACAGCGTGTAGACGAAGTTGAATGGCGGGTAGCTCGCCGGTAGCCACCGGTTCATGGTGAGGCAATCGCCGGAGTTGGGGGTGACATGGCGGATCTCACGGCGATTGGCCTCGAACGTTGGGTTTGGATCCCTCCCAATCGCCGATATCTCCGGCGGTATCCTGCCGGAGAGCCGGTTATTGGCGAGGTTCAACCACATCAAGCTGCTGCAGTTGCCGATCTCTGGCGGAATGTTGCCGGTGAGATTGTTGCCTGCGAGAGTCAGCCACAGGAGGGATGTCAAATTTCCGATCGCCAGAGGGATCGAGCCGGTGAGGTTGTTGTACGAAAGGTCCAGTAACTGAAGCCTGGCCATGCCGCCGACCTCAGGCGGAATGCTGCCGGAGAACCCATTGTCGGCGAGAATCAAGATCTTGACCTTTGGCATCGTGGTGATCTCGACCGGGAGATTGCCGGAAAACCTGTTCTTGCTCAAGTTCACTGTCGTGAGGTCCGGCAGCTTGAGAATTCCGGAGGACTCGATGCCCCCGGTGTACTGATTCCCATAAAGAATCAGATGATCCAGTGTCACGAACCGGCCGAAGATTTCCGGGATGTCACCGCCGAAATCGTGATTGCTGAAATCAAGAAACACCAACTTGGAGCAATTCAGCAGCTCCTCTGGGATGGTTCGGTCGAACGCATTATTCCCGAGTCTGAGCGAGTTGAGCTCCGAGAGGGAGCCAATGCCCGACGGAACTTCTCCATTGAATGCATTGTCCCGCAGGTCCAGGCTTGTCAGCTTCGAGCAATTGGCGATCGAGCCGGGGAACGTCCCAGAGAAGTTGTTCATCGACAGGTCTAAGATTTCGAGGGCGCAATTGGACACGAATGTGCTCGACGAAAGTTCTCCATTAAGGTGGTTCTCGGAGACCAAGAGTTCTCGGATGTTTTGGAAGCCTTGCCATATATATCCATTGAATTGGTTGGAGCTCAGATCGAGATACTCGAGTTTCGGGCACCGATCGAAGCACCCCGTGATGTCGCCGGAGAAGCTGTTGCTCGAGATGTTGAGGCTAACGAGATTGGCACATATTGCAGGGAAGTTGGAGCGGATACTGCCATTGAAGCGGTTGTTTGTGAGGTCGAGCATCACCAGATTGGTTAGACCCGCCAAGTTCAGCTCTCCGCTGATGACGTTGCTGGAGAGGTTCAGATGCTCGAGGGCGCTGCACTTGTTGAGGTCGGCAGGGACGGATCCCCCGATGGTGTTCGATGAAAGGTCGAGCCGGGTGAGTTCAGTAAGGAGGTGAAAGTTGGGGAAGATTTCTCCGTTTATGTTGGATTCTGCGAGGTTGATGCCGGTGACGCGGTCGGCATCGTTGCAGGTGATGCCGGGCCAATTACAAGGGGAAGAATCGGACGCGTTCCACCGAGCATAGGCCCCTCGGCGTATCGGATTGTTGGCTTCAAGGGAGACCTTCAGCTGGAGCAGGACTTCTCCGTCTGTCGCGGCGGAGATTGCGTGACCTGTTGTCGAGGATCGAGCAAAAACAAGTTTTTGAGAAGAATGCTTCTACAGGATCTGACAAGGCATACTAAAAGAAATTGTGCATCAAACATCTGAAAAAGAAGATTAATGGTGTGTGCAAGGAATACCTGTGATAAGAATCAAGTAGATGCCGAGGAAGAAACAACAAGGGAATCTAACTTCCTCTTTCAACATGTCCCAGCTACTATGATTGATGGAAGAGAAGACCGGTACTTGTTCCTCAATCTATCTTCCCTGTTTCTTCGCTTTCAAGCATCCAAATCCTTGGAATCAGATCAAGTGGGAACACTTGACAATGCTGCTATCACATCCTTCTCCTCAAGAGTTTCAGCCTGACAAGTAAGACTGACAAAAACCAGCATCATGCCACATATTAATTGCTTATACTTTGCAAACAGCTTTGACTCTAAAATACATAGGGTATGCAGAGCTACAGATTGTCAATTGACAGCTTCAACAAACAAGCAGCCAATGTTGAAGCTGCCAATGTTTGAAGACTTTCTAGGAGCAGCAAATTATAATTCGATTGGTGGGTGGACTAATTACATATTATTATTTGATAAATTATAATTAATTAATTTTAGTATCTTGATTTTTATAATTTTAAAAGTTATATTATGATCCGAAAGTCAAATATTCAATCTCATTTCTTCTCATGTCGCCGTGTCTTAAAATATCATAGAATTTACCACTGGCAATGTATTAGCGTACTGTCACGACATTAGCTGGAATTGCCTAAGGCGTGAGGCACCCTTGCGACCAAAGACGCGACCTTAGCTTGCGTTGTCTAAGTCGCCATCACCCTTGTGGAAAAGACGCGAACTTAGCTTTTGCTGTTAAGTCGCGCCGCCTTTCGCGATATTGTTCGTAAGGATCACTACTTTGTAACCTCGCGGGTCCCAAGGACCCGTAAAAGAAAGAAGTTAGTTCGAAAGAACGAAAGCAACGAACAAGTCCCAAGTCTCAAAAAAGGGAAGCTTTTACAAGCAATTCGGACGAACACCCCGCGGTGCACAAAAGAAAAGAGGGAGAGGGAGAAAACAAGGCTTTCAAGGATGAACGAACACCGCAAGTTTTCAAACAAAAACACTGGTCCGTCCGCGAAAGACAAGTTCCCGTAAAGGTCACGCGGCGAACTTGCGAAAAGAGATCTCAACGCCTTCTAAGATATAATCAAGCCCCATCGACCATGCCACCGGGGTTCCTGGGGTCGAGATGGTCGACGTTTTGGTGAGCGGAGGCGCTTCTCCCTTTCACCTCCCATGCAAGACGCGGAACGGAACCGCTTTTGGGGTTGTTTTTGCCGGTTCGGTGAGCGGTCGCTTTGTAACGCCGCAGCCTTTGTTCGAACTTACATATTTACAAGCAAAATGACCCAAAAACTAAGAGAAAACATGCCGCCACGCAAATACCAGACATGCGTGTGTGTAACGAATCCGGTTCGTTGAACGGAGTTGTTGGCGGGTGCGCGCGACGACGATCGTTTCGTGACATTCTCCCCCACTTAAACTGTTGACGCCCTCGTCGACGCTTTGTCACGGACAAACTTCGAAACAGGATGTTTGATGTAATGCTTATGTATGTCCGAGTCTTACGGCATGTTCATGCCTTGTACAGCATGTAGAGGGGCGACCAAAGGCTTAATAGTCCCATTTTAGTTGGGTTGGTGGCCTCTTTAGGCTTGTAAATATAGATTGTGTCATGTGGACACGTGCGAGAGATTTTCGGTTCAGAATGGACCATTTTACCCTTTGTTGTGCAACTGCTTCAGAGCTTTAAAAAGTCTGTTTGTAATTTGCATTGTCTATAAAGTGTTTTTTGGAGATGTTTGCTTGTGGATCCCGAGTGAGGCCTTTTTCCCCTCTTCTCTCTTTGTGGGACCTAAGGGACCATGAGAGCTTTCGGGGGAGGTCGACTTTCTTGGACGGACACTTAAGGGTGTCGACGACTTAGGCAAAACCGCCTAAGTCCGTGATGATGGTATTAGAGCGGGACAAGCACTCATAGAAACACTTAGCATGCAAATGTGGGGACCTAAGCTGGGCTGCGTTGAGGGGGCCAAGACACGCCGCCAACCGCTTGGGGGGAAAACGGGCATGGAGATGTAGGGAAGAGGAGTCGCCAGAGGAGCGAGCATCCGATATTGGCATTCGAGGAATGTCCAACCCTTCGCCAGCGAAGAGGCACCACGAGAACGAACAAGCTTGGAAGAATGTGAAGCTTACAAAGGTTGGGATGGTTGAGTTTGAGCTACGGCTCAACGTTGACAACTATACTTGATGGTGCTCAAGGCAAGCGAGGTGCTTGGTAAAGGATGAGACCATCCAAGGTGGAATGAGTTGCTCAACGACCAAAAAGAGTTATGCAAAAGCTCACAGAGGTGAGGGGAATTGCTAGCTCAAGAATTTGGTACTCATACATGGGCTTGTATGCGGACGACGGAATGTTCGGGTTATCCCAAGGCTTAATCAAACTCGGGCGCTATGGAGCATCAAACTTTCTCTTCTAAGATGCAAAGGATACATCCGTAGGGAGGCTGAATGGTGCAACTAGTTCAGCATGTTGCTAGGCCCCGAGGGTGTGCGGGGTTGTATTGACGCGGGAGTCGCAATCAGCAAGTGTGTTTGCATAGGAGGCGTAACAATGCACGTTTGTTCAGCAGATCGGAGTAGTCCAAGGGGATGGTGGTCTCCAAACGAAGAGAGATGTTGCTCCAATGGGACAGTTATCCAGAGGGATAAGTCCCGCTCTCCGTGAGGGAGAATCATGTGGCGACGGACCTCACAAGTTGAGGAGGAGTACCTCAACAAACAAACAACAACCCACGAAGCTCAATGGGTCGAGCAAGCGGCGAGGAGTCGTCGCGATGATCTCGCTTGAGAGAATGCATTGGTGGATGCATCATGAGATCAAGTGGGGGAGTGACCCAAGGCAACACAAATGAAGGCACACTTGGAGTCGACACGAGATCGGACTCAAGGGAGGGTCGACCGTGGAATGGTGGGCGAGGGCCACCATCAACTCAATGCAAAAGCGAGGAGGAGCAACTTGGGTGTAACTTGGTGAAGTACCCAAGCCTTTTGAAGGGAGCCAAAGATAAAAGTTGGAACATGGAGAGGAGGCGTAGCTTTCCTTAAACAGAGGTCGAGGACATGAACTCTTGTAGAGGCAAGAGTAAGATCATGTTGTTCCATGGGTCCTTCATTCGACGGGAGCGGACTCATCTTGCATGGTGCCAAAGATGAAGGGAGCTTCGGGGCACATGCACCTTTATCTGAGGAGCATTTGATGGAGGAACTAAGGCGACTCAATTTCATGGAGGCTAAGTTGGGATCATAAGGCCTTAGCACGGGGCAAGAGGACACGAGGCGGGTACTTTTGAAGAATATGCCATAGTGTTGTCATTCAAGTTGCTATAAAGGAGGGAGGCGCAAATAAGATCAGGCCGGGTAGGGTAGAGGCCCGTGATCCAAGCAATGGTGCACTAATTGCAGCGAAGTCATGGACTTTGGGAGCTACTAGGCGACGGATCGTCCTAGAGCGGTGCTTCATCGTGGTGTGACCCAAGAGTGGGTGGATGAAGGTCGATTGCCGTGAGGAGTTTAACAAAATCGAAGGTAGAGAGACCCCGCGGATGTATTGGCAGAGGCACACATGGAGGGTTCACAATTCGAAGTTTTTCCACAAGGATCGAATGCAATAGAGATGTCATCGAGGCTACATGGTGCAGCGGATCATGGTGGAACAGTTCGCGGCAATGCGATTCACACAACCTTGCCCTCGAGGAGGAACTAGATCATACGGAGGTATGATCGGGAGCTACCGGAAGCTCCACTTCGGTGAACAACACGACGACGCAGAAGTGCTATGGATTCAAGGAGTGAAGGCCATGGTACCGCAGAGGCGGTCTTCAGGCGTGCATCAATTTTGCATCGGATGAAAGCCTTTGGTCATCGCGATATGGGGCTGTGGTTCCACCGAGGGAAAAGTTCGAATGCAAGTACCAGTGAGTCCCATGGAGGGACTTGATCATACAAATGGTATGATCGGCAAACTGGAGAGTTGGATCGCTTCCAGAGCTCATATTCGCTTAAGGGAGCCCGACAAGTCAAAGGACAAGGTCGAGTAAGTTTAACGTTGCTACCAAGGAAGCTAAGGAGAACGAATCGGTGCAAACCCTACAACATGATGGCGAGAGGCCGCATGGGAGTTGCATCGTCTTTCCATCGACCAAAGGGTGTCGCTTGGAGAACACGAGGTGTTGAAGCTGTGGGGTCGAAAGGGGCGAGGAAGTTTACGACGAGTCCAGAGGGACTTAGTTACCCAAAATCATGTATCGTTAGAATGGAGGTGGACTGAGGAGGAGTACCACAGAGGCATGTCTACCGATTGTGAAGAAAAGGGATGCAGATGCGAGTCAACGGATAGTAGTGCCATGGGCATAGCAATGGCCATGGTACCGCCAGAGGCGGGACTTCCGTGAAAGTCATTGATCCCTTGCTCTCATGGAGGGGAGAGCTTTGGTCGTAAAAAGGGGTCGAGGAGGTGGAGCATGCAGAGGCAAACCCAAGTACCGAGACAAGGTCAAGGGCGAGACCAAGGAACTGTGAAGACCCGTGTCAATGAGTTTTCATCAAGATAGCCGAAAGTGAAGGACTTGGGTCATGCAAGAGTGCATGACCAAGGAACGAAGTAGTCGATGGGCGGTGTTGGACCTTCGCTACTGTGGGAGTAGGCGGGCAGAGTTGATGGAGAAGACGGTACAATCCCGTGAGGCTTACCAAACCTATTAGAGAATTACTCCAAGTTGGGGTGAAAACTTCCCCGATTCCGTAAGTTCAATGGTATTGAGAAGGTGAATCAAGAGCTAACTCAACGCCAGGAGTGCAAACACTTCAAGTGTTTCCGTAAGTGTGAGCAAAGAGCAGCTAAGGCCGCGAAGAACTACCGATGCATGGAGTACAACCTCGAGGAGGCAAAGCTAAGTCAAGTAACCTTTGCCTTCTCAACCCTTAAGAAAATGGGCTTAAACCGAGTACCCCCAATTCTCGATCTATCAAACAGAGGAGCTCTACAAGATGTTCAAAGACCCTTCAAGATAACGGAAGACAATAGTTATCAAATACTCACCAATGGTGATCAAGCACGAGAGTAGATTGTCCGCTTCATTTCCCAACCAAATGGCAATCGAAAAGCGGAAGTGATGCGAACCTACTTGGATGTGACAACTAAGTGAAAAGAGAGTCACCGAAAGCAAATTTTGTGGAGGAAGGACCCAAAACTTTGAAGTTTTGAGACGATGCTCATTAAAGCTCCAACAAGCATCCACCCCGGTTCCAAGCAAAAGATGAGGCATTTTGAGAGACGGGTACAAGAAGGATGGTCTTTTCCTTCATCCGAGGGATCCGCAGAAATCAACAAGGATCAACACAACTCAGCCAACCCCACACCAGAGTCAGAGTCATTGGTGAGTTGGAGCAGCATGGCGGATCAAAGATTTGATTACTCAAAAAAAAAAAAAACAGTAGCGGAGAGCAGCTGGGAGTCAATAGGCACATTGTAGCTGGAGCAGAAGATTGAAGACTCAACAAAGGCGAGGAGTTGCAATGTCGACAAAGGCTTCAACGAGGACGTCGAAGGGATAAGTGGGGGAGAATGTCACGGACAAACTTCGAAACAGGATGTTTGATGTAATGCTTATGTATGTCCGTGTCTTACGGCATGTTCATGCCTTGTACAGCATGTAGAGGGGCGACCAAAGGCTTAATAGTCCCATTTTAGTTGGGTTGGTGGCCCTTTAGGCTTGTAAATATAGATTATGTCATGTGGACACGCATGAGAGATTTTCATCAGAATGGACCATTTTACCCTTTGTTGTGCAACTGTTCAGAGCTTGTAAAGTCTGTTTGTAATTTGCATTATCTATAAAGTGTTTTTCGGAGATGTTTGCTTGTGGATCCCGAGTGAGGCCTTTTTCTCCGTCTCTTCTCTCTTTTGTGGGGACCTAAGGGACCATGGAGGGAGGGGAGAGGTCGACCCTTCTTGGACGAACACGCAAAGGGTGCCCGACGACTTAGGCAAAACCAGCTAAGTCCGTGATAACTTGTTGGTAGTTGTTGATGACTTCCTCTTCATGTTGCAGGCCTTTCAGCTCCCAACGGCTTCGATTGGGAAGCCACTTCACCAAGTACTATGTTTGTTCGGCTCCATTGGGTAGCTTCATCTTGCGATCCGCTAGAATGGTTTCCACTCGCTTCGTAGGAGGCCGTGATGGGAGGTAGCTGAGTTGGAACACTTCGGAAGCATCTTTGGATCCGAAGTGGTAGGCTTTTAGGTTTGGGCGTGAAAACGTTGTGAATTTTGAACCACGGCAGCTTGCAACTTGTAAGAGACATTACCTACCTGGCGATAATGGGAAGGGGCCTTCATATACGCACCAATCCTTTGTGGACTTTGTTCAGAAGAATTGGAGTGATCTTTGGTTGGAGCTTTACCAACACCAAATCAAGAACTTTGAACTCTTGTGGTCGCCTTTCCCAAGTCCGCCCACTTCTTCATCTGTTTTGCTACCTTCTCCAAATAAGCCCGCAATATCCGCATTTTCGATGCCACTCCTTTCTGAAATGATAGGGTCGATGGATCGCTCCCAAAGATACCCAATTGCCATGGTGTGCGGAGTCGACGGTTGTTGTCCCTGTGATAATCTCGAAGGGGCTCTTGTTGGATGCAGAGCTCGCTGCAAGTTGTAGGAGAATTGGGCAATGTCCAACAGTTCACCCAATTCGTTGATTGGCACTCACGTAGTGTCAAGATATTGCTCCAAGAGCGAGTTTATTCTTTTTCAGCCCGCCATCCGTCTGGGGGTGGAGGCTTGTAGAGAAGTATAACTTTGACCCCAACAATTTGAATAGCTTCGGTCAGAATCGCCCCAGAACCGAAAGGCCTCGATCACTAATGATATTGTGCGGGACTCTCCAATACTTCACTACATTCTTCATCATCAGTCTGGCCGCCTCTTCTGCTGAACAGTGTAGGGGAGCAATGAAAGTTGCATACTTTGAAAACCGATCGACCACCACAAGTATCGATCCGAGTCCCCCTACAGGTGGCAAGCTTGATATGAAGTCTAAGGAAATGCTCTCCCACGACCTTTCTGGTACGGGTAACGGCTCCAAAAGTCCCATCGGCTTCCGCTGCTCCACCTTGTCATGTTGGCAAGTAAGGCATGTTCGAACGTATTCCTCCACATCAATCCCCATCTTCGCCGGTTAGAAGGCCCTCTCCACGAGAGCCAATGTTCGTGGAATGCCCCGTGTCCAGCAAAGGGAATCGTGACACTCTTTTAAGAGTTCACGCCTTTAAATTGTCCACTCGGGGAACATAGACCCTATTCCTTTTTTGTGTAAACAAGTCCCTCCCCTGGACCCAAAATCGTCGTGCCTTGCCTTCTTTGATGAGTCTGCATCGGGATAACTACGGGGATCACTATATAGTCCATCCTTGATTCGGGAAAGGAAGTTGGAGTGCAACTGACTTGTTTGGCCTCGCCCTCCGGTTGTGCAAGCATTCACGATTCCACCTTCCGACTTTAGCGATCGGCCACGACATTCGCTTTTCCTGGGCTTGTACTCGTCGCCATATCAAATTCAGCCGGGAAGTCCCGCCCACCGCGTCTGCTTTGGGGAGAGCTTCTTTGAGTTTGAAATAGCTCGGGCGATATTGTGCGTCCTCCTCGGACGACAAATCGCAACCCGAGGAGGTAGTGTCGCCAAACTCGCAGACAGTGGATCACTGCATCATCATCTTTCTCATGCATTGGATACCGCCTCTCGGTCTCGTTGAGAGTGTGCGGCTCTCGTGAGGGCCACCGAATGATCTTCCTGCATGAGTACTCCCCAATAAATAAGTCTCAAGCATCTGTATGGACTTCAAAGGGCTCTCCATAGTTTGGCAATTTGAGCACTGGTTCTTCTAGAACAGCAGCCTTTAGATCTTGGAATGCTATCTCACATTTGTCAGACCACTTCCAAGGCTGCTCCTTCTTCAGCAACTCCGTCAGTGGGGTTGCCCGCTTCGAATATCCCGCAATGAAGCATCGATAGTAGTTGACGAAACCAAGGAAGGATCTTAACTCTGGCACCTTCTTTGGAGTTCGTCATTCCATAACTGTTTGCACCTTCGACTTATCCATCGGAATGGAGCCATCACCGATTCGATGCCCCAAGAATAGGATCTCAGTTTGGGCAAAATAGCATTTCTCCCTTTTCACGAACAAAGTGTTCTCCCTGAGAACCTTGAAAATCGTCCGAAGGTGCTTGACGTGCTCCTCGAGCGTTTGGCTGTAGACGACGATATCGTCCAAATAGACGACCACGAACTTATCCAAATACTCCTTGAATAGCTGGTTCATGAGAGTACAGAATGTGGTCGGAGCGTTGGTTAAGCCGAAAGGCATCACCAAGAACTCAAACGCTCCATATCTAGTCACACAGTAGTCTTTTGCTTCGCCTTCAAAGAATGCACACTGCTAATATACCCCAATCAAGGTCGAAGTTTTGAGAAATACTTTGCCTTGCCCAATTGATCGAACAAGTCCACAATGAGTGGGATGGGATACTTGTTCTTCACTGTTACTTTGTTGAGGGCTCGGTGAAGTCGACGATAATCGGAGGCTCCCATCTTGTTTTTTTCGGAAGAGAACTGGAGCTCGAAAGGTGCTTTAGAGCTGCGGATGAGACCACCGCTTAGCAGTTCACCTAACTGCTTCTCGAAGTTTCGCCAACTCGGTGGAGGCATGCGGTAGGGTGGTCTTCTTTGGAGGCTTTACTCTCGGCTCCAGCTTCGACATCGTGATTCACGCCCTGCGTGGTGGAAGAGTCTTCGCAAGCTTCGGGTGGCATGACGTTTTTTGAACTCTTTTCGGGGCGTTAAGCCACCACAACAGGTTCTTGAATGGCCTCCTCGTTGAGTGGCTCTAGCTTCATAGCAGCCACGAATGTCAATTCGCCTTTTCGCACCCCTTTCTTCAATTGTAATGCCGAAATGTGTTTGGGCTCCTTGGTTCCTCTCCGAGAGACGGGAACCACGTAGGGGTCATCGCCTCCCATCATACATAGGGAGTTCAAGAACGACATCGGCACCAACTTCGCCGCGTGCATAAACTCCATTCCAAGAATCACTTGGAAGTCATCCAGTGGCACGGCCATCATATTGGTGTTTCCGCTCCAAGTCCTGATTTTGATGGGAACTCCCTTCGCCAACCCGGAGATTCGCCTGGCCTCCGAGTTCACCGCCTTCATTCGGCTTGGGCTCTTCTCCAAGGTCAACCCAAGTCGTTGTGCTTCACAATCGGCTATGAAGTTGTGGGTAGCGCTCGTGTCCATCATTGCACGGGTCGTTTGGCCATTCAGCTTGATATCCACATACATCAGTTCACTACTTCCTGCTTTTAGTACCTTGGTCTTCATGTTCTCCCATTCGGGGTCCTTGCGACTTCTCATCGTCGCTGCTGGATTCTGAACTGCTCGAACTAAGAGCAACAGCTTTGCCCTTGTCCGATCGGGGAGGGTGGATGGAAGCCGTCAAAGCATTGAGTGCCTGTTTCTGTGGGCACTCCCTTACCATGTGCGGTCCTCCGCACAAGAAGCATCCTCTAGGTTTTGAGGCCTTGCCTTTAGGGTTCGGCCCTTTGTGGGAGCTCTTCTTCTTTTGTTTCGCCTCGAGCTCCTTCCCTCGAGAATGTTTTGGAGGGCTTATTTCACGAAGATTGTTTCCTTTCGTGGGTCTTGGAGGAAACAAAGTCGGTGAACCTTTCTACAAAGAAGAATTGCCCCGACCACATCGGTAACATTCCTTCGATTTAGCTCTGTTGAGCCCATGGTTTCAAACCATCGAGGAAGCTGAACAACTTGTCCTTTCCGGACATGTCTGTATGTCCAAAGCATTAATGCAAAAAACCGCTTCACATAGTCTCGGATGGTGGTACTTTGGGCGGAGTTGTCTCAACTTCCTTCATGACGAACTCGTGTTCTTCGGTAGGAACTGAAGTTCTCAACTCCGCGCCAAGTCTTCCCATGTGTCGACATTCGACACCGACCTTGTTGGATCTCCTCCCAACGAGTTCGCCACCAAAGTTTCGCATCTCCGTTCAGATACATTGTTGCTATAGAAACTTTGGTATCTTGAATCGGGCCTCGTAGCTCCGGAAGTATTGCTTCATGTCGAACGAAAAGTTCTCGAGCTCCTTGGCATCTCGGCCCTCCATATCCATGAGGCTCGGTACCCTCAAATTTTGTGGCGGTGTTGGGTGTTGCCTCCTCCCGCATTTAGTGTTCTTGTAAGCATGGTCACCTTTGCGGTGAGTTTTCGTCACAACATCCCGTAAGTGTTGCACGGAGTCTTTGGTGTCATCGACAGGTTGATCGACTAGGGCCTCGACCTTGTCGATCCTAGACTCTGCTTCCTCTTGAAGCTCTCTACCCCAACAAGTCTTTGTTGGTCATGGTAGAGTTCCTCCATGCTCGCCTTCCGGAACATCCAGGTGGGTCTCCGTCGTCGAGTCTCTCTTTATGACTCTTTTTCCCGGTTAGCGCACAGATTGCGCTTCCTCCGCTTCGCGGAGAGTTGCCAACTTTCGGCTCGTCTCAGCGGCTGCCCTCCTCTTGAGCGGCTTCAACAAAGATCGCGGAAGTGTGCACATGCAGCCCACCCACGGCCGCTTGGGGCAAGGGTCCGGCTTGCCCGTCTTGCTTGATTCGCCACGATGCTTTGCCATGGCGATGGTTCGCGGTTCGTTCATTGTTCGATCAAGAGCTTGCCCGCCTCGATACCACAATGTCACAACCTTAGTTGGAATTGCCTAAGGCGTGAGGCACCCTTATGCCAAAAACGCGAACTTAGCTTGCGTTGTCTAAGTCGCGAGTCACCTTTGTGGCAAAGACGCGCGAACTTAGCTTTGCGTTACTAAGTCGTCAAGTCGCCCCTTATGATATTGTTCGCAAGAATCAGCCCACTTTTAACCTCTCGCAGGTCCCAAGGACTGTAAAAGAGAAAGAAGTTAGTTCGAAAGAGCGAGCAACAACGGACAAGTCCCGAAGTCTCTGAAAAAGGGAAGCTTTACAAGCAATTCGGACGAACACCCCTGTGTGCACAAGAGAAAAGAGGGAGAGGGAGAAAACAAGGCTTTCAAGGATGAACGAACAACTGCAAGCCCACAAACAGCCGCTCACCTGGTCCCGGGCGCAAAGACAAGTTTCAGTAAAGGTCACGCGGCGAACTTGAAAAAAGAGATCTCAACGCCCGGTATATAACTGAAGCCCCATCCAGCCCTGTGCCACCCGGGGGGTTCCTGGGGTCTGAGATAGCTGACGTTTTGGTGAGCGGAGGCAGTTCTCCGCTCACCTCTCGCGGCACACGAAAACGAAGCTATTTTGGGCTGTTTTGGGGTTGTTTTGTTCGGTTCGGTGAGCGGTCACTTTGCAATGCTGCAACTTATTCGAACTTACATATTTACAAGCAAAATGATCCAAAACTAAGAGAAAACATACTGTCAAGTAGCTATACATGCAGGTGTGAGCGACGAACGGTTCGTTGAACGGAGTTGTTGCGGGTGCGCGACGACCGTTCGTGACAGTACGGTATTTTCGTTTACAGGATCGTTAGTGTGAGGAGAAATGAAATTGAATATTTTACTTTTGTAAATATAGATATTTCAATATAATTTTTAAAAATAGAGATACTATGAGTAGCTAATTATAGAGGATAATATATAATTAGCTTTTCGAAGATATAACCTTTACCATTATGCATTGATAAATGTATTGTTAGAGTGAGCATTTGAGTTAAAGCTAATTTAGGGAGGAGTTGCTGATTTTTTATTGAAGTTATTTGAAGAAAGGATTTATGTGCATCGTATCCTCACAGTGAGCTTTTTCTCTGTTACTATTACAACTAATAATATATATATATATATATATATATATATATATATATATATATATATATATATATATATATATATATATATAAGAGGTGATTTTCTTTTAAAAAATATTTTTTTCAAATGGGACTCTCTATTTTTTTCCCAAATGATACCTCTTAATTTATATAATACCTAAACTAACCCTCAAATTTTCATCAATTTTAAATTATTACAGTGTTTTCATTTGACTTATTTATAGGATTTTTTAAGAATATTTATACTATTTTTATTGATGTGTTAAAAGCACAATAAAACTATTGAAAAATATTATAAGTAACATAATATTTTTCTCGTAGATTATTATAATATCATATTTTTATACTTATAATTAGTTTAGTTAAAGTTAGATGTTCATTTCAATATCATTTATGGTGTTTTCAAACAGGTTTTACTGTATTTTTATTTTGATAAAAAATATTATAACAAGCTTTTTTTAATCCAATGATGTCATTCTTAAACTATTATAAATATCTATTTAAATATTATATCAAATGGTTTCTAGTGTGTTTTGGTTCTATTTGTCTCACACACAACATTTTTTAATAACATTATAAAATTTTTATTGATTATTAAAAATATTATAAAATTATAAAAAATATATATTTATTGTGTCCTTTTAGTTTTCATTGCTCATTGATCATTATGATATTAAATTTTTATACTTGAGTTAATCTTATTAAAGGATGAGTCGATTTGTATTATTTTTAGATTTATAGTATTATGATGATTAAAAAAATATTATAACAGATCAAAAATACTATAACGAAAGGAAAAAATAACTGTTAGGATATTTGGATATTCAAAACATTTTGAAAAAGTATTTTGGATATACTTTAAAAAAATAAAATTAGGCAAAATTAAAAGGCGTAGGGCACAGTAACCTCTTAACTCTTTCTTCTGCGATCGGTATGTGAGTGGGGCAGTAGCTAATGGCGATCTCCGGGAATCTCAAGGTGTTCGTCGGGGCCTGCACTCCGCATCCCAATTACCGCCCTCTCAAGTCCATTCTTCCTTCCTCTAAGGTCGCGCTCTCTTTGTCTCTCTCTCTCTCTCTCTCTCTCTATCTATCTATCTATCTAATTTAAGCCCTATGGAAGTAGTAAAGGTTCGATGGATTTTGCTTTCTGGAGTTGTAGGAGTTGTCCCATGTGTGAGTTAGAGTGAGTTGCGGAGACTCCTCTTGCTCGAGATCGGTTTCGCATTACTTTTTCCTTTTTCTTATTTGTGTGCTGAATCTCTTTTCTTGAATTATTGACAGGATTATGTTCTTAAAAGAGTAGATGAGGATGATGCTCATTGCATAAAAAAATCCCCGTTTTCCCGAGACTTATCGTTTGTAGAATCTGAAAAGCATAAGACCTAATTTTGAGTAATGGAGGACAATAGATGGAAGGAGCTGTTGCGGAACACTAATTGTGAATATTAAACGCTCCTTCTGTCTTCTTAATGATGCAGAACTGCGCTGCATAATTTGAGGGTAAAAAGCCATGGCCGACGCCGCATGGAAGCAATTCTTTTTTTGTTTTTCTAGTAAACATGTCTTAGTAAGTGATCGACATCGTGATCTAAGTGGAACATCTAACGTTACACTTGTGAATAATCAAGGGTTGTTCAGATAGTGGACAAATTGATGGAAAACCTTATAAAGAAAGTGGTATGCATATATCAAAAGATAATTTGTAGATTAGTGATGTAAGAGAAAAAAACCTAAGAAGATTTTTTTTTTGAAGCAAATAAAATGGATTTGATGGGTCTTAGTTTTATTAGAGCATTACCTTTAACAAAGCTTGGTAGCGGGAAAAGATTTGCATAGTCATCCCACCTATGGTTGGGAGGAGATTCACTTTCTTGTTAGCATGATTTAGATATTACTCCTAATTACATAGAGTATATTCTATTATGCTTTTGAAAAGGTAACTGAGATTCCTGTTATTGTTTTTCTTCATGCCCTTAGTGCAACATCTAAACATTTATCCAAAGCACAGAGTCTTGAAGCAATATAAACCTCCTATAGTGTTGTATAATAATAATCATGACGCAAATGCTCATAGTTCACTTTGGTCTAGTTGCCGTTAGCTAATGGTTTACTTTTAACAGGGTCTGCAAATAGTCCATTCTACCCTTCATTCTTCAGAGCTATATAGGCTCGTACAACCTACTCGTGCATATTTATGCATGTTTAGTTGCTTAAGGATTATGAATATCACAACAACAGCAACAAACTAGCAGTAATTTAGGATTATAGATATTAGAAGTAATAGCTCTTTGTAGACTTAACAGGAAATGAATGACATGCAAATCTCTGTTGAACAACATTTCTAACGATACTTAGTAGCTTCCAACTTATTGTCTGCAACAAAAAAAACACTGGCAACTGTTACTCCACTTGTGAATTGTCATAAATGCAAAATAAAATAAATAAGAAAATCTACCATGCACTTGAATGGAATTAGGGGTTCATTCGTTTACTTCTATGCTAAAGTTATTTTTGCATGTAATATTTTGAGTTATAAGAAGTTCTAGCTGCTGTGTTCACATTACTGTTTTATTATGATTATATCTTTGGATCTTCTCTGTCCTCAGTGCTCTATAATTGAGAAGCATTTTATGCTCTCCTATAACCCAGGTACACTTTGGTCATTTCCTTATTGGAGCTGGTGATCTCAAAATTGCACAGAAATGGCTGCATATGGAATCATTAGCTACTAATACAGCAAACCACAGCCAAGTTTGCCTTGGGATTGGAAGAAATAATTTGTCGCCAACGATAAACCAAGATGCTGACGGTAACCTTTTAAATGTTGTCAATATGAGCTTCTTCGATCGTCTTGGTTTGGCATGGAAATTATTATTTCCCACAACGAAAGCAAGAAGGAATACAAATGCAAGAATCGCAAAGCAGAGGCTTAAAATGATATTATTCTCTGATAGATGTTCAATCAGTGATGAAGCGAAGCAAAAGATTGTGGGCAATATAATCAAAGCCTTATCCAAATTTGTGGAGATTGACTCACAGGACAAAGTTCAACTTAATATGTCCACTGACACAGACCTTGGTACTGTTTATTCGGTAACCGTTCCTGTCCAGCGTGTGCTGCCGGAGCACCAAGATTCTGAAGAAGATTACAGAGGGAAAATATCAAGCACCGAGTATAAAGACACTGGAGAAACATCAGGCACCGTTGATGTCACGTTTGATTTCTTCCTACCAGATGAGAACTAAAGAAAGAGAAAATTATGCATTCAAATATATAAGAAGTTCTTTCACGTTTCAAGGAAGAAGCAACATGTCCCCGTTGCCTGTTGCTGTTGTCGCTTATGTAACCATTGTGCCCCTTTGAATGCAGAAGCTTTGTAAATATCAGCAACTCTTATGTTGACTGCGAGTGCATGTAGTAGTGTAAAGAGTTGATGGATTCATTTCATGGCTTTGCATATGAACGTCTCTTATGCTTACATGTGAATGTACTAAAGGATTTTACTTTCTGCCTGCCCATGTCTCTGGAACCTGTTAATATTTGCAAAACTGTGCATGCTTGTCTTGAATTCATCTCTCTTAAAACACAAAATTCAAAGTCAAATTAGTTTTTTACCTAGTTTTTGTTTATTAATGTAAAATACCTATGCTGGAGACAGTGATCAATTCATGAAGATACTTGTTATATGACTGGCATATTAGTATGTTATATTGCAATCATGTCTCTCCATTGTAGTTTTGCAAATTCCATATTTAACCT
This sequence comes from Musa schizocarpa, assembly GCA_900464855.2. Taxonomy (NCBI): domain Eukaryota; kingdom Viridiplantae; phylum Streptophyta; class Magnoliopsida; order Zingiberales; family Musaceae; genus Musa; species Musa schizocarpa. Next base: position 34,491,969 of record LS990917.1, on the reverse strand, counting down.
TAGATGGTCATGAACATAAGACAGGATGCAAGTAATTGAGCTGGGACTGGAATAATGATGCAAGGATCATTGGCTTGTTCATGCTCTGTTGAAGAATAAGGTGCTCTCCACTTTGGAAGAGATGAAAGTATGGGTTCCCAGTATTCGTCAATTGCAATTAGCATGAGACTCTTCTTGTGTTCTTGGTGCAGATGGGGAATGTGAATATGCCACTTCAAAAGTATTTGTCCCACTATGGAATTGTTCACATGGATACATAAATAAAGATATACATGTGTACCTGTGTTGTTTGTACTCCTTAAAGATAGAGGAATGTAATTTTTTTATAGTTGTTTCCTTCAAAGCTATGCAATAAAAGGCGCTTAATGTGATCCATTAATACATTTAAAGAAACAAACCTTCCCTCGTCACTGATTATTGCCTTCACCGGCAACTTATCTACAATTGCTAAGATGGATTCAGTTTCTATATTCCTTTCTGCGAGAGGAAACATAGGTGTATATTCTAGAATGAAAATAGATTAAGAAAAACCTCTTCGCTTGCCTTAATGTGATGAGAGAAAGAGTCTTTTTGATAGTTAAAAAGATATATAAATCAGATGATAATAAAAATTATTTGTCTCACAAACGGAAAGACATTTTGATGCCATTCACGTAGCAACAGACAAAGGACTTTCAGACTAGCAAAGAACAACACCTCGGACTTGAACAAGGAGATCAAGCGACCTTCATGTTGTTCGATGTCGTACAAGTCAGCACCAAACACCCCAAAGCTGCACCACAAAATACAGGATGATGTCGAACGACGTTGACCCGCATAGTATCGGACACCCCAAGGTCGTTACGCAAAACTCGGGACGGCTCTGCACGGCATCGACCCGTACGGGTCGATCGACGCTTGACTGCAGGGTATAAATTATCCTCTCAAGAGGTCGGTGGTTATTAAAGGACCGCGTATGATTGATCGCCCCGTCGTAGGTATACAAGCCAACTCTCTTACCAATAAGAGAGAACTTCACACACTCAACTCTCTTTTATTCCACTCAAAGCTAACTTAAGCATCAAAGAGGTCGAGTCGGGAGACGAAACTAAAACTCAACCTGACTTAGTGCTCGCCACCACCACTCGAGCATCCACGTGAGCAATCTTGTACATCTTAGACTGGATCGAACCGTGCTGACACCTTAGTCACGACATAAAGGTTTACCAACAAGTGCATATTTGATCAATCTAGAAAGTTCATGACCTAAAATATATTGTTAACTCCTATATAAACATTATCATTTGTAACTTCTATAAATTGTATAATAATTTTATTTTATTAATGGATAAGTTATATAATAACTTATATAACTTATATTTATTAAACATATGCTTCATCGATCTATAGTTAGAAGATATAAAACGATTATTTTTAATGAAATGAGAAGAAGTAAAAAAATAATAATTTTTTAATACAAATTATAAATAAAAAATTAAATACTCTTAATTTTACTAAATATATATTTTTTAATATATTTTATAATGACAAAAGTTTCATATAATAAATTCCAAATTGTTAGGACATATGACTTTATTGTACATTGAACTTTAGGATGAATTTATAATTTAGGATAAAATAGTCGAATATTCCTCCTTAGTGCTTTTTGTATTTGCCCATTTAAAGCATGTATACTTTGAAATTTAAATGTGAGGTTAAATAATTGAGGAAAATAATAAAATACATTTTAGATATTTATAATTTTTTTAAAAATAATTTAGTGATAATCATAATTAATAGTTGTTAGCTTAAGTTTTTCAAGCATATGATATATATATATATATATATTTATTTATTTATGTATAAGCAAAGCCTAACATCTTTTAAGAATATATATGTGATATTAAAATTTATAATGGTGAATATGTTTTTCCCAAACTGTGGAGGGATAGATATGTAAAACCGTAAGACTCAAATGGCCGAGAGGCAAACCGACAACTTCCACATATATAACGAGAAGAAGCGTCCGTTATAAAAGGTTTGTACGCTGATGCTGATCCCTCTCTTTACAGCCATGTCTCCTTTTCTTCCTCTCCTCCTCCTCGCAAGCTTGCTCGCTTCCTCGATCCCCGCTGCGAGATCTTTGTAGCCTACGCTCGAGCCGTCGTCTGGAGGTGCGCTTTACGCCGTCGCCGCCTCAATTCTCGGGCTTCTCTCTCGCTGCATTTGCTTTTTAGGTTTCCGTCTCGTTTCCCCTCCGTTCTAGGTTTTGCGGCAGTTGATGGAACCTTGGTTTCGTCGCCCCGTCGTCGGTCGCTCGAGTTTCACGGCACCGGGGGAATCTCGCCGCGTGGCGCTCTCCTCCGTTGGTTGGTTCGATCGCTCGACTTTAGGGCCTCGATTGATTGGGCTTTAGTTGGATACAGCGATTTGGTACGGAAATTTGTCTGTTCTGTTGTCGATTAAGTTTCGTCTACTCTTCAACTGGGGTAAATTTGCTCATCTGTTACCGCTGGTGGAGGATAGTTTGTTTGATTACTATCTGGCATGCTGACTTCTTCGTGTTGGGACCAAAAGACTTGGTGTTTCTACTTCCAGTTCTCACTATGGCTGAGGATCTGAGACTAGGCTTATCAATTTCGCTGTTCCGATACATTTTTTAGCAGCTACTTTGTGCAACTATGCAGCATTTCTAGCAAATAGAGTTGGCTTTTCAACTTTTCACCACTGGAAGCGGGGAGGAAAGGAGGTACTTGCGAGGGCACTGGATAGTTACATCACGGTAGCCTCACATGGGCGATCATGGAGGCTGCGCGCAGCTTACTGGCTCATTGCCCAATGGCCTTCTGTCTGAGGAAACAGCCAAGTTGACCCGAGTGCTTGATGCAGACAGATGGCTTAAGGCAGAGGGACAAACGGCAGAGCTGATTGCACGAATTCAGCCCAATCAATCATCTGAGGAGCGCAGAAATGCTGTAGCCAACTATGTCCAGCGGCTCATCCTGAAGTGCTTCTCCTGCCGGGTGAGTATTTTCTCATGTGCTATTTGCTTCCTACAGCCAGATAATAGTTGTTTAAGTAATAAACTTGCACTTCTTTAATATATTATCAGTTATTGTAAAACAGAAAATTAAGCACACATCTTGACTGTTAATTTCACCATTACACTTACTGACAAAAATACTGATTGGTAATACTTGAGGACGATGCTTTTTGTCTCTTTTAGTGTTTCTGCAAAGTAAGCAGCCATCTAAAAGTTGGAACTTCTTAAGACTGATAATGTAAATATGCTTTACATACTGCTGCAGATATGCCTCCTTGTAGATGGGTTTTTGTTTTTCGTTAATCTTGCTAACGTGTGTGCTATCTCAAATTTTAACTTTCAAGCTGGTTTTTAGGTTTCCACATTTGGATCAGTACCTCTCAAGACCTATTTACCTGATGGAGACATTGACCTGACTGCATTCAGTGATAACGAAAATTTGAAGGATGCATGGGCTACTGCGGTTTGTGGTGTATTGGAGAATGAAGAAAAGAGTGAGAATGCTGAATTTTGTGTAAAAGAAGTTAAATACATCCAAGCAGAGGTGTGACAGGATTTAACCTGTTTTTATTCTTTCAGTCCTATTCAATTGATGCTAACATGCTGCTGCTGCTGCTGCTGGACACAGCTACACTACTGTCAATCCTATATGTTTCTAATTGTGTTATTTGGCTTATAATTTTTCTCATAGGCTTAACTGTTATTGATATAATATTGGTATTAAGTTGAACCCCTCAACCTTTGGTAGGTGAGTTTGGTACATGAGAATCTCAGATCAATTTTTTAGGTATGAAATTTTTTGAAATAGGTTTTAAGTTCTCGATAGATGAAACTTCTAACCCACAACATGTGGTAAGTGGACCTTGTAAAATATCACCATATCAATATTCTAGGTGTTAAGTTTATTGGATGAATTTTCGAACTCTGTGGCAAGTATGTTTGATATACCACCACACTAACATAATAGGTGTAAAATTTATCGGAAGAAGTTTAAAACCGTGTCATACCAATATTTTAGGTGTAAAAATTTGTTGGATGAGGTCTTGAACCTGAACCTTTGGTGAGTGGATCTTGGACATCACCACCAACTAATGTTTTAGGTGTATGTCTAACTTATTCTTATGTAGATCAGCCTAATGTTTGCATGATGCAATCTGATGCAAAGGGTTTAAGCTTGTTTTAAGTTAGAGTTGAGTCAATTCTATACTGAACCTGTAATATGTTTGGATTGGAGGTCATGATTTCTTATTTTCTCGTTTTATAATGTCTTTGTTCGAATCTTTAGTTATATGTTGGGGAGAGTCATTTGATTGATTTGTAATCTACCTCAATTTGGACAGGGTGTAAAATTGCATTAATTTTTGAGGTCTTTTTAGGATAAAATTCTCCTAGATGCATCTCAAGTGAAATAATACAATTGACCCTAATGGTAAATTTAACTTTGGTATCAGAGCTGGTTTTGTAATCGTTGGGTTATAGAATTTTCTTTTGTATCAATTTCTTCTGCCTTTAAATTATCTCCTTGATGTGCTATATGCTGAAAGTGTATATAATGCGAGAGATTGCAGTTAGGGGAGTAATCTACAACCAAATTTATGTTGATCATGTAGCAGAGATAAACTTGAAGATCAGGCCAAAAGGCTAGTATGACACATAATTTTGTGGACAAGATTCACATGATTGGATGAACTGTTGCAATTTATTTTGAGGTGTTTGATTGAATCTAGTATAAGTTAATGTGTAATCTGCTTTGGGTAATGTCAATTAGGTCAATCTGTTTTTTTCCTTCAAGGATGCTCATTCAGATTTTTAGTTATATATCAAAGACAGTGATATGATTAGATCAGAGTCCATATTAGTTGAAAGGGATGTCAAGCTATGATAATTCTTAGGGTCTTATGGGGAAAATGTTTTCGTCTCGAAGGCATGTAGCTTCGTTACATCAGAGACTTGGGGAAGAAGTAATGACTTCCGAAAGAAACATTTGACTAAAAAATCTGTTGAGACTGGTACAACAAAAGGAAACAATAAACTTGTGTTTGCTTCACTTGGAGAGTCTTTTTATGTCTGAAATATTGTCAATCTTCATGTATCCAAACATATTCACTGTATGGATTATTTTTACTCAACATATTCACATTTTCCTTTTATCAAGTGTCATTATAATTAGAATCTGAATCTCCTCCCCAGAACTTACTGGCAAAACATGGGACTTAAATATGTTTGAAATTTGAAGCAAAACTTGTTTTTGGTCATTTTGTTTGTCAATCATTTGCCTTGCTCTTGCCACTCATTCGGATTCAGATTTTGATGTTAGATTTGGTTACATTTCAATGTTCATTTTGGTATAATTTCCATCCCACTACAGGTCAAACTTGTAAAGTGTCTTGTTGAAAATATTGTCATGGACATCTCTTTCAATCAAGTCGGTGGCCTATGCACACTTTGTTTCCTTGAAGAGGTTAGTATATGCCTATGTGGTGCTTTTGAACTTCTTTGTCACATCTCTTGGAAGCAGTTTAGCTCATGCATGATTATGATTCACTGACCTTCTGCTTTTTCGTAGATGGACAATGTTATAAATCAAAATCATCTATTCAAGCGGAGTATTATATTAATTAAAGCTTGGTGTTACTATGAAAGTCGAATTCTTGGTGCTCATCATGGACTTATATCTACATATGCCCTGGAGACTTTGGTTCTTTACATATTTCATGTCTTCAATAGTTCATTTGCTGGCCCACTTGAGGTGACCTAAATTTAGTTGCATTAAACATTTCTATTTTGTTCACCACTTAATTTATACATAGTTTTAGTCCCAAATTTTGCCTCCACAGGTCTTATATCGTTTTCTAGAATTCTTTGGCAACTTTGATTGGGGTAACTATTGTGTTAGTCTTTGGGGACCAGTTCCTATCAGTTCACTTCCAGATATGACCGGTAAGTTTATGTTTTTTTTTTTTGCAGCATATTGGAGCTAAAATGTCTTATGTTTCTATGATTGTGCCTGATGAATTTTATGCAGCAGAACCTCCCCGAAAGGATAACAGCAAGTTGTTGTTTAGTAAAAGATTTCTTGACAATTGCAATTCAGTATTTTCTGTCACGCCAGGTGGTAAAGAAACCCACAGTCAACCCTTTGTTCCAAAGCATTTCAATGTTGTTGATCCTCTACGCACAAACAACAATCTTGGACGCAGTGTGAGCAAAGGTTTGACTCTTGAACATTAAATTCCAGTTGGCAGGAGCCATGCTATCTGCTAACATATTCTCACTGATGTTATGGTCATGTTTAATCTGCCTAATTAATTAAGTTAATTTGATTATTTTTTAATATTATTACATGTAATTGTTTCAAGATTTGGAGATCATTACCCTAATGTTGGCTCAAATAGTTAACCTCAACACAGGAAGGTTTTTCTGTTTTTTGCTTGACAAAATTTGAAACTAGTTGTAAAGGACAACAGAATATTTTGGTTTCTAGTTGTATTTTATTTTTGATGTGTCGAATTTGGAATATTTGGATTTGTTTCTTTGGATGTTCTTATGCTTGAGTTTTGGATTTTTTTTCTATGAAATTTCTAGAAGTTATGCTTTCTACCTGATCAATGGTAATCGCTTTGGAATTTGGTTTTACAAGAATCTGGTATGCATGCAACATGTTTGTTGTTGCTTGAGTGGAAAGCTTTTAGTGGTAATAGCATCTGAGCGTTCCCACATAAAGTGGGACTGTGCATTAGTTTGTATCAATTCATTGGACACTTGATGTTGTACCAATACCTTTTTTTTTTTCTGGACTCAGCATCACAAAAGAACCTACAGATGTATATATATACATATATATTTTTCTTAAAGCTTGATTTAGCTGTCTATTAGACAACATATTGCTCAGTGTTGTCTGCTATATTTTATGTGGAACATTTGTGTTTCATTTTAGAAATTTGAAAACATCAATAGCCCATCTTCCATCAGTCCATCCTGTGCATGCATAAGATACAACTTTGTGCATGTAAGGTTGCACATCTTTGTGCATTGGGTCAGTTACATCTGCATTCATTGTTAGCCATTCGTTTCTTTTTTGTTTGTTTATGTGGTGGAGAGAGTGTGTTGGTGTTTTTTTATGCCTTCTAAATAAAATTATGCATAACTTCTTTTTGTCAGGCAATTTCTTCAGGATACGTAGTGCTTTTGCATTTGGGGCCAAACGATTGGCCAGGTTAATTGAATGTCCAAAAGATGACATAATTGCCGAAGTGAATCAGTTCTTTATGAACACATGGAAAAGGCATATGAGTGGTGATCGCCCTGATGTTAGCTTAGATTTATGGCACTTACAACCACTGAAAACTGTTCCAGTGGAAGAATCAAACAACCTAAAAAGCACTACAAGTGTCAACAAGAAGATTGAAAATATTGTGTTGCAGATTGGGGAAGAGCATCTGGCTGAGACTGATGATGGTTTACATAATGCCACCTCTGAAGTCCTTGCCAACAATCCAAACATATTCAGGATAAACAATCCATCTGTAGTTTCTTGTGCTCAGAGCCAGAAATATTACAGAAAGCAAATTAACTCAAGACTTACTGATCGGCATGAAACAAGCAATAGCCCTAGTGGATCTGTTCAAAGTGATGAAAGCCAAAAACTGTTAAATTCTAATTGTTCTGTCAATAAGCAGGAAGAATTGAGTAGATTTCAGTTTGCAAGGACGAGATATAGTCCTGAGCTGACAGAGGCCTCCATAGATTCATCTCAGGGAAGGCATCAAAGAGTTATAGAAACAGAAAAAATCCAATTTCCTGCCAAGATTGACTCTGATAACAGACGAAAAAACTTGAGATCTGAATTTACAGACAATCAAAGTTCAAAGTCTTCTCTTGATGCTTATGTATCAGTGAGGCAGACTTTATGTCGAAAGAACCTTGAAGTTGCTTCTGATGCAAACGTTGTTTTGAAAAGCTATCATGGTGATGTTGGCTTCACTGCAATGGAGGAGGAACTTGTTTCTGTTTCAGAGAAATTAGAGATGCAGCAACGAGAACAGGATTTGGTGAATATGATGGGGTCGTCTGACATTCATTGGTTTAACGGACAAGTTCAATTGCCAATGCATCTAGCTCCTCTTCCTCTGCCTCCAACATTTTCTCCTCTTTCAACTTCAACAGGTTATGCCAAAGGAAATTTGGCTGGAGATATACCCTCTAATCTATCATTGATTGGACCTCCTTGGGGACCAAATATGCAGTTTGGTCAAACTCTTTTTTCTTTCCCTGTTCCCAATTATTTTCGTGCTGCCACATATAGGTCAAATGTAGATAATTTGGAGAGTTTTAATGATGATTCTGCTGTGACAGAGCTGAACTCAGAGAATAATGGTCATGGCAACCCGAATGAAGATGATGTTGGTCTTTCAGAAGGATCTAATTTTGGTGACGGTGGTCCTCAGATTCATCTTGATGGTAAGCAACAGAAATTGGATGGTGGATTGAGTCCTAGTCCTGTGATAAGAGACAATAGTTCTGGTTATTTACCTCGGGAACAGAATAATAAGTTGGTTAGAGAAGGCAGAAGATTGACCAAAGAAAATTATAATGATCCTTTTCAAGCTAAAACAAGTAGAGGAAGTGATCTTCAATCAAACTTCAGGAGTTCAAACACAAGGTTCTCCACTTTATCGTGGGCTAGTTCTTCCAGAAGCAAACCTGCATCAGAATATCTTAGGGATCAGTCAGCTGCAAAATTCCCGAGGTTAGCAAGGAACAAGTGCGGAAGCAAACCAGCTTTTGGAAAAGAAAACAACACGTTACAATTTGAGGGTTCATCTAATCATATTTCTTCAAAAATAGATGATGACACCTCTGGTTGCATACCTCTGTCAACCATGGAAAATGACATGTCTGAAAGAATCATAGAATCTGCAACTTTGGCTACCTCACATGTGAGAAGCAAGCATTTTTCTGAATATGAATCAGAACAAAAACAATCAGATCCACTGATCCCCATTGCACCAGTGCTAGTTGGCACTTCCTGGCAGAGGGGTGTGAATTGTTCCAAGGTTCTTCCCGGGACATTTGTTGCTACAGGTCCACCAGTTCCATTCTTGATGCTTCCATTTGGTGACTTCACATCTAACAGTGGAAATCCTGATGGATATGCAAAGCAAATTGATAGAGAGGAAGAACCAGGTAAGTTTCAAGAAAGTTCTTCTGGTCAAAATATTGTTTTGGTGGAGAGCCTTGACCAGTCCGAGGCTCTCGCAAGTCCAAAAGTTTCAAGAATTCCTGCACCTGAATCATCTGAGGAGCTCAGTTCTGACATTTTCAACATTGATTCAGTGAGCCATTGGCAAAATCTGGTATATGGAAGGTCCTGCCAAAACTCCTATCCTGGACCTTTCATGTACACTTCCCCTGTTGCAAGACCACCAATTTATCTTCCCAGCCATTATCCATGGGATGGTCCTGGCAAACTATTGTCATCTGATTTGCACTATACACAGATGACTGGGCACAATCCTCTGTTGGTGCCTATTATGCCTTTCCAACCTGGTTCTGATCGGGCCTCAGGTGTCTTCCAGGATTATGCGGATGAAGCACCAACATATCGTGGTGGTACTGGAACGTACCTGCCCAATTCTGTAAGATTCTCACAAATTTTTAAAATCATAAGAAAATTCTAATACTGATGGAATGGTGCCTTTTATCTAATTAGTCAAAAGATCAATGTTTAAAAAATTAGATCGGTCTGTCCAAATTGGATGGTCCATAGCTGAGCCAAAATAGTCGTGAAATGGGGATTACTCTAGGAGTCCCAACTTGAATTGAGCTACAACAACAACAACGATAGGGATTACTCTATCTACCGACTTGAATTGATCTCTTTGAGTAAGAGAGGAACACGAGTAGAAAGGAAGAGGAAGAGGGCCCGAGGAATTTGGAGAAGAATGGAAGTTTGTGGCTCACCCGGCTATGCTCCAATGAAACAGATGGAGAATGCTGGCATGGACCCTTGGAAACTTTCTCGAGTTTGCACTATGAATAATAACAGAAGAGTCATGTCGGACTTGACAAGGACTCATGTCACATGTCCTTGTCGATTCCAGTTACTCTTTTACTTGATAAAGTATGGAGGATGGTTCAATAGAATAATAGACCATTGAACAAACTCAATAAACACCTTTTTTATTTGTTATATCATATTTTTAATACTTTGGTTCTAAATTTTAAAATTATTAATTCAATTTTAAAATTATTATATTCAATGTGTAGGACTTCCTTTTTAAATGGCTATTATCAGGATCTGGAATTATGAATATCTCCTTGAAGGCACTTTTGTAAATACTCGAGTGCTTCTTTTCTTTTAGGTGCTTTATTGATTTCAATGTGAGTTGTGCTTATGAGCCCTTCCCATGTTAAAAACATGAAGTTTGCTGGTTATTCTTTTAATTAAAATGAAGTTTGCTGTGGAGTTGAATTGATTCTGGATGATTCCTACCTATTTCTGGCTATAAGGCCAAGAACCTAGCCAAAATCCAAATCAATTTAGCTGAATTGACCAATACTATGAACCGAGTCTCACCTTTATTTTTAAGAAGTAGATTGTAGCATGGCCTGGCTGCCACACCCAATTCTGTTGCAAGAAAATATGCTTTCACCTTGTTGATGCTTTTTAAGTATGATTCTGATTGAAAGTGATGACTCTTCAGTTAGGTGATTTTCTTTAATTCTCGGTTGACTGAGTCTGAAATGGATTGTGTGGCTTCTGCAAACAGGAAAAAAATGTGTGATTTCTGTGAAATTTATTTGAAATTTGTGACGAGGAAATTCTTTTATGATTAAAGCTGTCATAGATGCATATATCATTTGACATTGTCAAGCATTGATAAAACAAACTTATTCTCTTCCTTTTTCCCTTCCACTAGAAGGTTTC